>PVKB01000444.1:447912-708364 GCA_004027205.1 Ctenodactylus gundi
ACACAGTTGGAACAGGTCAGTTTCAGTGTCAGAGGCTTGCCCCTGCTGCCCAGCGTGGGCAGATCAGGACTGCACCCTGACTCTGCCCTCAGTCCCCCAGGCCCCATTCCCCCTGCCCCCAGAGCCTCGGTGGCCTCCCTGCCCCCGTGGTGGGCCCAGGCCCCCAGGCCAGCGGCTGTGCACCCCAGGCCCTTTCATTTCCGCTGCAGACCTCCCGCTCCTGCAAAGCCCCACTCAGGCTTCCGTGGCCTCTGGGCCTGCTCACAAGTCACACACCACAAACCCCGCCAGCACTGGCCGTCCTGCATGCCAGCTGCTGGCTGTGGGCAGGGTGGGGCCACCAGCCTGAGCAGAGCGCCGAGCTCCAGCCGGCGCCCACCACCGCGCCCGGGAGGGCTGGTGGGCCTCCTGCACTGGGGGCCCTGTGTGTGTGGTGCGATCGGAGGCTGTGGAGCTAGGGCGCCAGCAGGGGACCATTGGGGTGTGACTGGTGGGGGCATCCGGAAACGGAGACAGGGATGTCCTGCACAGGGCCACTTCTGCTAAGCTGTCGTGAATACGAGACTCTCGCCAGGTGCCAGGCTTTATAAGGTCCTGGGCATTCTGGGGGTTTTAAGTGTTGACAACTCACAACGTTTTAATAGTCAGTGGACCATATAGAGCCCATCTGTGGGCCAGGTGCAGGGCTGGGGCTGCCACATCTGGTCTAGGCGGCAGGTAGGCAGGTAGGCAGGTGAGTAGCTGGTGCACAGGCCACGGGGCAGCAGCAGCACGGGGAGCCCTGGCTGTGTGCACCCTTGCATCGTTGCCGCTGTGGTCTGTCCAGCCCGGCCGTGGCTTAGGGACGTGTGTGTGTGTGCACATGCTTCTGTATTCGTGACTGTGTGCGCACACGTGTGTGCCTGTCTATATGAGTGTGTGCATGTGTATGCCTGTACAGGTGTACACAAAGGTGTTCATATGTTGTGCATGTGTGGAACCTGTACCAGTGACTAGATGCACGTGTGTACACATGTGTTAGTGTACAATACAGTGTGCATTTTTTTGAAACAGGTCTCACTCTGTGGCCCGTGCTGGTCCTGACCTCACTATCTAGCCCAGGCTGGCCTTGGACTCATGACAATCCTCCTGTCTCAGCCTCCGTGTGCTGGGATTACAGGCGTGTACCGTCATGCCTGGCTTATGTGGTACTGGGGAATCAAACTCAGGTACTTAGTGCTGGCCTAGGCTTGCCTTAGCTCTTGCTAGGCCAGCGCTTTAACCGCTGAGCCATCCCTCCAACCCCCAGGTGGGCATTTGTATACAGTAGGCTCACTGGCCCGGCAGGGCCGCCCTCCGCTTCTGGAGGCGACCACATCCCACTGGCTGGCGTGGGACATCGGGGGTCAAGTGTGGGCACAGATGGGGACATGAATGGCTGCGCAGCTGGCTGGGGGCTCACGGAGCACAGAGGGGTGTCTGGCAGAGGTGCTGGCTGGCTGGAGCCCTGGGGTGTGGCAGGAGGCTCTGGTCCTGGGCTCCCAGGCTGCTGGAAACGGGCATGCGCAGCGCCTCCTCGCGGTGCACAGAGGCACTGCAGGTGCGCAGGCTGAGCGATGCTCCACAGTGCCTGATGGGATAAAACCTGCTTCTGCCGGGTCGCTGGGCTAGACACCTGGGAATGGTGGCGGCCCACAACGGTGGATTTGGGGATCCGGAGACAGGCGACAGAGCTGGCGCCGGCCGGCCTGCCTGGGGAGCAGCTCCCAGCAGGTCCTGACCTGTCCAGCGCGAGGCTAAGGTCCCAGATCCCCGCGCATAACCCTGTGCCCCGGCGCCCTGGGCACCGGCCTTCCCCATCTCAGTTTCCCCGTTCCTTGGAGGCACCAAGAGGCGACGCACCTGAGATGCTAGGCCTGGGGCCCGGCTCTAGTACCACCTGTCGCACCAGCTGCAGCACGTTCACAGAGGGAATGGAGCGGGGGAAGGGGGGGCGGCCCTGAGCACCCGCCCCACGGCCCCTCCTTCAGGTCTGATTCCCGTGGCTCCCAGGGTGCCCACCCTGGTGGGGTCTCCTCCTGGAACTCTGCCTGATGGCCCACACCCATCACCCCAACTCTCTGGAGGCTGAGGCAGGACAATCCCAAGCTCAGGCCTAACCTGGGCAACTTTGTGACTTGATGAGACCCTGTCTCAAAATCAAGAATGAAAGTGGGCCGGGGCTGTAGCTCCCTGGGAGGGTCCCGGGCTCTGTCCTCAGCACAAAGAAAAGGGTTGGGGAATGTGATTGACACCTCCATCTCACAGTGGACACACATGCCCACGTCTTGCACATGCACAGACATTACCAGTTTTACGGACACAGAGGCAGTGGGACAGACGGGACCAAAGTGCCCGGTCTGCTCATTAGCATTTCCACGGGGAAAGAGTCGTTCTCTAGAACGTTTGGTCACTTTTGCTGGACGCTGGGATGTGTCACCCGCCCCAGGACCTGCTGACTACTGCCTCTTGCTTATGGTAGTTGCCAGGGTGGGTGTCCAGCTGGGGAGACGTGTTCTGGGTGCTCAGAAGGGGGCCCAGAAGGCAGGGGTCTCAGGAAGAAGGAGCCTGCTTTAGGAGGGCTAGGGAGACGTCTGGGAAGGCCCCAAGTTGCCCAGGATTTGCACCAGCCGGAGGGCTGGGAACCAGGACCTCACCTTGGCCCGGACACTCACCTGTCCCTCCGTGGTGCCTGTATGACCTTTGCCCTGGCAGCCTCCCTCCCAGGGAGACCCTTCTGTCCTCCCAGGACTCCTTGACAGTGAGCAGTGGGGACCATTGGGAGGGTCTCTTGGGCTTGAGCCCAGGGCCTTTGTACTGAGATACATGCCTGTCTCTCTCTCTCTCTCTTTTTTTAAACATTATTATATTGAGAGACAGGGTCTCACTAAGTCCCTAATTTGCCCAGGCTGTCTTGAGCTTGTGATCCTCCTGCCTCAGCCTCCCAGAGCCCTGGGGCTATAGGTCTGTGCCACCTGGCACATATGGGCTGTGTATCTTTTTGTGGAGCACATATTGGGTGACGGTGAGCTTTGCTCTGCTGGTGGCCTGGGCATGTCCCCACGGATGGCAGCAGGGCCCCCTGCCCTGGGCCCGCCCTGCTCAGCCGTGACCCAGTGCCCTGCATCCTCCAGCCTGGGTGCTCGCATGTCCCAGGGTGCTGCGTGGGGGTTGGTATCATTAACCGGCCCAGTCCCTGTCCCCACACCTGTAGCTTGGCTAATGACATCTCCCTGTGGGACCGCCTCCGTAATCACTGGTCTCATTAAGGCCAATTCCCAGATGGAGACGGGAGATGTGCCCGTGGAGGCCTGGGTGTCCCGCGGCATTCCTCACATGGCTAATGTCCCTAAGTGCTCGGGATAAAGGTGGGGCGTCTGGCAGGCCTGTCATTACCTGGCAGAGGACGCGTTCTCACGCGGTCACAGCGGGGCTGGGATGGGAGGCCCCGCGGGAAGGCTGGCTCCCTTCTCTCCCATCTAGACGGCCACCTATCTGGCAGGCCTGGTGTGCCAGAGAAGCTCGTGCCAGACCTCCGCTGGGTCCCTGAGGCCCTCGCTGCTCAGAGTCACTGGGGGCCTTTTTTTCCCTCCATTCCAAGCTGGGCTCTGTCTGCGTTCACTCACCTGGGGATGCTCTCTCTTGGACTTTGGAAAGCACATGTGCGGGGATGTGTGGGGTCGTGGGCATGTTCGTGGGCCTGTCCTAGACTTCAGGTGGAGATGAGAGAAGCTTAGTTCCCGCAGAATGTGTGGGACATCTGAGCCAGGCCCTGGGGGCAGCAGCGGGGCACAAGAGACGCAGGCAGCCCTGGGGCCCTCCCGGAGCTGGAGGAGGTGGGTGGACCAGGACTCCCACTAGCTGCAGGGGCCTGCTGGATGCAGCGGGGGGATTCTGGGGAGCAGGGAGCAGCCCTCACCCCAAAGCAGGCAGGGGCTCGGGGACCCAGTAGCAGGCAGGAGGCCACTGCAGTCCTGGCCTAGTACGTAAGCCGTGCAGGATGGCAGGGGCGGCACCTCCCAGGGCCTCAGAAGTGTCACCCTCCTCTGTGAGAGCAGAGGGGGTCGAGCAGTCCCGTGGGCTGCGTGACAACAGCCCCCCCCCCCCCCCCCCGGGCTCAGACCCCCATACCACACTCTCACACATACACAAACACACAGACACCACAAGCCAGCCAGACTCTGCTGGCCGCCATCCCTGTTGTCTGATAGGTTGTTCTGTTGGTTATCTTCGCCCTGAGGAAGTCGCTGCTGTGGGGAAACCAGGTTGGGCTACTGTGTTTGGTCGGAGCCCCTGTTCGTGACCCGGGAGCCCAACGTCGAATCCTGCGATCGGCCTCTCTGTGCATCCTCACGGCTGTGTCCTGCACCACTGGCCACAGATCACAGTGATGGCCAAAGTCCCCTGATCTGGGTCATGACCAAGCCCAGGGTCCCACCCTGGCCATTTCTGGGCAGCATAATTTTGTCTAATAAGATGTCCACATTCAGGGACCCTGGGTGCCACAGAGACAGAATTTAACATGAATGGGAAAACGTGACGCCCCCATGCCGTGACTGGGCGGGGGTGGAGGCCATGTGGGGCTGTGCCGAGCCGCGACGGGAAGACGGGGGGCCACTGTCAAGAGCCACCAACAGTCCATGGCAGCTGTCCCGCCTTTCGAAGGCGGGAATGGCCTCTTTTGGTGCTGTCTTCTGACTAAGGAGGATCTTAAGTGGCTTCTAATTGACCTACATGAAATGCAGCGGTGGTGAGGATTCTGCGTGGGCTACTTACAGTATTTGTACTTAAAGGCTAGGTTCTTAAAAGTGCTTTTCTCCTTTTCAGTCTCTAACTGTGCTAATAATATTCTAGGAAATAATACCTAGATGTTTCCCATCTGAGGCCCACTGGGTGCTTTTCCCCTTGATTTAAAGTTATGATGAAAAAATTTAAAAACTGCTTTAGTGCTTATGTATGTACATTCACTGTCGTATTTTTTTTTCTTTCTTTCTTTTTAAAGACGGGGTCTCCAGGCTGGTCATAACCCAGGCTGGCCTCAGACTCATGGCAATTCTCCTGTCTCAGCCTTTTGAATGCTGAAATTACAAGTGCGTGCCACCACACTTGGCTATGTTGTGTTTTGTATGTTGGCCATGAAGGCCTTTCTCAGCAAATTAGCTGCTCATTGAAGCACAGTGTTTTGTGCACATGGCAACCAGTGCGTGTTAGACCCATTAATTCACGTGCTGTGCCTCAGGCAGATGGGACCTTGTTTTCCGTAGTGACGTTGCTGAGCGGGGTGCTGGCAGGTAGTGAGCCCTCAGGAAGAACTTCATGGGCGAGGTCACCAATGAGGAAGGGACCGCCGGGTGTCCTTGCCTTCTGGCCCCACATGTTGGACTGGTGTGCTGGTGGCCAGCGGGTGCTACTGAGGCCAGTGAAGCCACGTCCACAGGCTCACAGAGGCCTCCACTTACACAGACCTGGCCCCGAGTCCAGGGCGAGAGACAGCTGGCCGCGGGGCTCATCGTCCGTGCCTGGGTTCATGGCTGACTGGGCCGGTGGGAGGCGGGGCCTCATGGGAGGTGGGTCGTGGGGGCGGGGCCTGGGTGGGTGCGCTCTTGCCCCAGCCCCGCCCTTCTCTCGCTGCTTCCTGGCTCCCATGGGTGAGCAGCTGGCCTCAGTGAAGCCCTTCTGCCTTAGAGCCCACGTCCGTAGACTGAATATTTTTAAACCCATAAGCCAGAAATCAACCTTTCTGCCTTTGAAGTTTCAGGTGCCAGGTACTTGGGCCCAGCTGCAGGAGAGGTGACTAATCCCTCACTCCCCAACTCCCTTTTCCCCTGGGGAGAACCCCCATCTCGTTCCTCTCACGGAACAGTGCACCGATCTGCCTTTTGTAGAATTTTACACTCATGGAATCATGTAATATGCACATTGCTAAGACTTTCTGGTGTGGTGCCTTTTGCTGTGATAATGTGTTGAGCTTGGTCACCTGTGTGTGTCTCTCCCTTCTGAAGCCACCTGAAGCAGATATCCCACAATGCCCATCTCCTGTTTGTGAGGTCCCCTGAAGGTCCGACTCGGGTCCCAGCTTCGTTTTATTGAGGGCCGCCGCAGACATGAAAGCCCAGCCCCAGACTTCACAAGCCAACGACGTCACTCCGCTGTGTGTGCCACTGAGGGCCAGTGGGCTGTCCTCACATTCTGCTCTCGAGCAGCTCCTGTCCCTCCTCGCTGGCTGGCTGATTGGAAGGGGGCAGTCTGTCCACTCTCAGCTGTGCCGTGGCACTGAAGAGGCCGCGTGGCTTGATGTCAGTCGTCCAAGACGCAGAGGAGCTGGGCTGTCCCTGCGGCCCTTGCTCTGCATAGGGCTGGACGCTGTGACAGGCAGGGACACCGCCAGGCGGGGCAGGCAGCCCAGCCCAGCTGGGCCTCTGCGTCGCTCCATGTGGTGTGACTTCATTCTTACATTTTTAGCTTGTGCTACCCAGGCAGCCATTCCAAGAGGAGGTCTGGGTGGGTGGGCAGGTGGGAGGTTGCGATGTGGGTGGATGGACGGATGGGTGAGGGGATGGGACTCGGAAACTGGGCAGCCGCAATGTCCTCCAGGACCACGAGAGGGCAGCATCGCCCCATAACGCTCCACCCAAGCGCTGTCTCCGCAGCAGCCTCACCCAGGCCCTGACACTCCCCACCCCTTTCCCAGGCATGTCTGCTTCGGGCTGACCTTGAAGTGTCCTTGTCCTCTAAGATCCTGCCCGAGGAGATATCCTCCCGGGTTGGAAGGGTGAGGCATGTGACCCGGGTGGAGCAGCCTCGTGCCCCACACTTCCTGGGGCCCTGTGTCCGTTGTGTTCAGCGGAGGCAGCGCCCTAGGGTGGTGAGCTGTATCCCTAGAACAGACTGGGAGAAATGCCGTGGCACTCAGCCTGCTCATATCCACGTCGCTCGTGCCATAACCGACTTAACCTGGCATTGCCAAGGTGTGGGTGTTGTGCCGCTTTGCCCACGAGGACCGGGCCTTTGGCCACGTACTGGGCAGATGCTAACCTGTGTCTGCTGATGATGTGACTCCCAGGGACAACCAGCTGACTTCGATAAAGCAAATGACCCTTGGCAAGGTGGGGGCCACGTCCAGTCGGTAGAAGGCCTTGGGAACAGTGGTGGTTTCCCGAGGGGAGAATTCGTCAGCGAGACCTCGTGTGTGACCTGCCTGAGTCCCTGGCCTGCACCTGCCCTAGGCCTGCCTCTCCACCGCCAGGCGAGGAGCTCCCGGAGGTCCACACTCTGCTTCCCTTTCTCCACCTGTCTGTCTGTCTCTACTGTATCATATTTCTGTCTGTCCATCTGTCCTTACTTGTATCTCTCTTATCTGTCTGTCCTTTACACACCTGTCCTCTGCACCTCCTTGTCAGCTCCCCTCATCCATCCACATGTCTTCGTCCGTCCTTTGTCCACCAACTGTGTGCGTCAGGTGCCCACTTAGAACTGGCCTGCCTGGCTGTGCCATCCTAGCTCTGATCGTCACCTGCCTGGCTAGCCACGTCCCCCAACCCCCTGTGAGTTACCTATCAACTGCCATGGGTCACATCTCTCCCCTCCTTACACACACGTGCACACCTGTGTGCACACTTATGTGTCCCGCTGGTGTGTGCCCCTGGGAGCCCAGGGGGACACTGGGTGTTGCTCCCTCCCAGCAGGATCCGGCCCGAGGACAGAAGCTTAGAGCCCTTACTCTCAGCAAATCTGCTCTGCCACCTAGTGGAGGGTCTTGGTACTAGATCTGTTTAGACACACTTGGAGGCATTGTCTGGAAGCCAGGGATTCTTGTGCTAGGAACTGTGCTCCGCCTGCTGTCCACTGCCGGAAGGGGCGTTGTGTTCTGTGGGGACCTGAAGGCAATGCAGCGGTGGAGTGCCACCTAAGTCCCCAGGGTATCCGGTCCCCCAGCCGTGGGCTTCCTCTCCCAGGCATAGACACACCTCAGGACAGCAGGGCCGGCGAGAGAAGGTGAAGAGGACCTGGCAGGCTTCCCTGAGACGGGCTGTGGGAGGGACCTGGGCGGGGATGCTGCCAGCGGGCCCTGGGAAAGGCTGGCAGGTTCTTGGGGACGCTGCCTTGCCTCTAGGCTCTGCGTCCTTGGTGAATGACTCTGCTCAGGAGGCTTCCTCTTTGACTCCCCCTAAATCTCCAGGCGGCTGTAGACGCGGCTTCCAGGATGAGGCTCAGGTGACCAGGCCTCGGTCTTCGTAGAGGGAGGAATGGCCCAGGACCCCAGGGTGCCGGGATGGGTGAGGGCTCAGCCCCCTGTATGGTGGCGCAGCGTACTTGGAGGACCCACGCGTGGCCTCCGCATGCTTTGGATCAACCCTGGGGGCCCGTGGCACCCTGTGCAGGAGGAAGGCCGTGTCAGTAGTCGTTGTGTGGCGTGGCTCAGGGCATGACAACCGAGAATGGGTCTCAACATGCGCAGGGAAGATGCAGATTTTTTTCCTGCGTGCTTTGCGTTTGTGGCTGACTGCATTGGTGGTGGTAGAACTCGTGGCCTGGGAATGAGAATATTGTTTCTACAAAGTGCCTTGGACAGTGGCAGCCCCTTGGCCTCCACACCTCAGGCCACTGGGGTCTCTGTTGTTTGTGTGTTATGGGTACTGCTGACTAAACATTGAGCTCCATCCCAGCCTCTGTTTATGGTTTGTTTGAGACAAGTTCTCACTAAATTGGTAAATTGCTCAGCCTGGCTTTGAGCTTTCAATCTTCCTGCCTCAGGCTCCCAGAATGCATTAGGCATGTGCTACGGGCCAGGTTCACTCCTGTCTAAACTGCAGCCCAGCAGACAAAAGCAAGGATTAGTTTGAGCTAACACAATTGGTTCCTGGAGCTGGCGGGTAGTGACTTTTAGATCCGTAAGGGGGTCTGTGGCCTGTCAGAACTGGAGACTGCACCTGTGGCGCTCAGAGGGACAGCTGTTGCCCTCAGCCTATGTTACATCAGCAATCCTGAGGAAGCGGGGTGGGTACAGGCCAGGGCACTGAGGGCTGGGTTAGGGTGACTGGCCAGAGGGGAGAGAGGAAGAGACGTGTCCCAGAATGGTGTTGGGGTGCAGTTGACAGTGGCCCTCTCTGGGCTGGGAGCAGCCAGGAACAGCCATCTGGTTTGCGCCAGCTGTGCAGCAGGACATAGGCTCTGATCCCTGTCCCCATCTGACTGTGGGTTTGGGACATGGGGAGTGACATGTCCCTTGGGGCGCAGGGCGCATCCCAGGCACTGCCAGGCATCAGCTTCCCACACTACAAGCTGCATCTGAGCTTTTGTGCAGAGCAAGTGGAGATCTAAACTAGCCAGTAGATGTGCCACGCCCCACACGATTTCTGTGTCCTGTTGTTTCTGAAAAGTAGCTTTATAGGGCTCCTGTGTCCTGCCTCCTAGAGCTGTCACTTCTCCTGGAGGCTTCATCTGGAGGCTTCCTACTGTTTCCCACAACCCTTACTGCTGGGGGGACTAGGAGGCCACCAGCCCCAGTGGTACTTTGGATTACTGAGGATCCATTGAATGTCAGCAGGGGATGGGGCTTCAGGGGTCAGGTGAGCGCACAGAGGCATATGAATCCTCCTTCCCGAGGGTAGATTCTGGAATGGGCCACAGACACAGTCTATAGTACCGTGACATGGAGAAATATAGCGTCCTGGAGATGATTATTTGGAATCTGTTCCCTTCCCGGGCTTGACAGTTATCTGAGTTAATAAATCAGCTTTTGGATTGAGTCAGAGTGGGCTGTCTGTTAAACTAGAATGTCACAGCTTGTAAGGTAAGCTTTTCTGGGTCCAGAGACAGCTGTCATGATGCACGGGCAGCGGGAAAGCCTCCCCATTGTAGAGGGCAGCTGCCATGAGGGGTGGACAGCTGCAGGGGTCATTCATGGGACACTCAGCAGCACCAGACTATAGACCAAAATGCCCTTGATCCTGAGTCCTGGGTGTCTTGATCCACCTCTGTCCCTGAGGAAGCTTCTGCTCACTGATGGGAAGCCTTTGCATGGGACACTTAGAAGAGTCAACTGTGCCAGGACAACCAGGTGACAAAAGAATGACTCATGTCATTTACTGTCGTGTCTCGGGTTGACCCTGATGCAGGGCTGCACCAACATGTTTGAGAATGGAATGAGGCACCTGCAGCCAAGACTCCCTTGTGTCTAGAAACAGATATTGGCACTTTCCCTGGACTCTCCTCATGTCCCATGGTTTCTGAGCTCCACCAGGCTGCATACAGTAAACATGGCTGACAGGAAGTAGACCGAGAACTTCCTGTCTGCCAGACACATGCTAATCCTCTATGCAGATGATTCTTTTTGTTTTTTCTTTTTTCTTGAGACAGGATCTTGCTCTGTAGCCCAGGCTGGTCCTGAAGTCACTGGTGTATCCCAGACTGGCCTTGGACTCAGGACAATCTGCCTGCCTCAGCCTCTCAGTGCTGGGATTTAGGTGTATACTACCACGTCCAGCTTTATGTGGCGCTGGAGAATTGAACTATTGAACTGAGGGCCTTTGCTCGCAAGGCAAGTGCTTTAAACCACTGTGCAATTCCTCCAGCCCCTGTAGATGGTCTCTTCCAGTCTTCATGATGGCTGTTCAAGACAAGGACTGTTCTCTTCCATGGACAGGTGGGGAAACTGAGGCTCCAGAAATAGTTCTTGGTGAAAGTCTCTCTACTGAATTGGGTATCCCACGGAATTTTCTGATATTTGTGTTTGAGATTCTGATTCCACAAATATTTTCATTTTCCCAGTTGACTTTTTTTTCGAAGAGGAACTTGGCAAGTGCATTGACCTGGCTCCGCTTCAGAATCAGCGTATCTTTCCTCATACCAAATGCGTGCCCATGTGAGCCACTGACTTGGGACAGACACAGGTCTCAGTCACTTTCTTGTTGCCAGACACAATCTGTAATGCACACAACTCAGAGGAGGAGTAGTGTCTTGTAGCTCACAGTTTCAAGGTCTCAGCTCCTACATGGTCAACCGGCAGTGGTAGTGAAAAGCTGCTTGTAGCATGGGGACCAGGAAGCAGAGAGCAGGGAGAAGCAGGGGCAAGAGCACACTGACTGTGGACAGATTAAGTCAACTTGAGGTAAACAGGGACCATGCCTGGATTAGCCTAGATTAGAGTGTGAGTGATCTGTGGGCCAGCCATCAAGGGAGTTGAGAGGCTCAACTGGAACTCGAACTGTATAAAAGGAAGGAAGAATAAAGATTGTTACAGCCTTTTCCTCTGGGGAGAGACAGGACTTGATGGGACTTGACTTCCTGTTTGTGATGTCATGAAGAGCTCCCTCCACCTCTGCCTCTGCCATGTACTTCCAGTGCTGCTGCCCATGCCTGAGAATGCCCCATGTGACCTTCTGAAACTGAGAGAAAATTAACTTTTTTCCCCCAAATTTGTGGATATCAGGTATTGAGTTACAGCAATGAAAAAGTAAGACACATACCCTTCTAGGTCACACCCTCATGACCCGCCTCCAGCCAGGCCGCACTTCCTGCCAGCGCATGAAGCTGTGAACTCATTCAAGGATGTGTCCACTGATGAGCACAGAGCCCCATGACCTGTTGTCTTCCAAGCACGGGAGACGTTTGAGGGACATTTTAGATCTTAAATCATAATAAATTGAGCCACTGCCAAACTGAACCAGGGATCTGCGTTTATTAAACATTTTGTGGACACTGATCAGAAAGTTGGAGCCCAGGATTAAAAATAAATTCTGTCAGCATAAAATCCCAGAGCGTTTCTCTCTTTTGTGTCTTTTCTTATTTCTGCACACATGGTCAGGACGAGAAGTGGAGTGGGCTTGCTGCTTCCAGCCCTGGAATCTCTAGGATGAAGAGTTGAGGCAGCCATGGGGAGGAGTGGAATCGTGCAGAATCTGGGCCAAGGGCATGGGTCCTGCAGGACACATTTATTTTCCTCTAGTGATCCTTGTCTCTGCTCCACGAACTATATGTCATCTTTATTTTGAATTCTTGACATGCGCCTTATTTCTCCATGGCCGTTTCAACCATCTCCTTAGTCAGTGCAAGATAAACTAAATGGTTTTGCTTGTGGTTACGTGTAAAAACTTACGGGAGACTCATTGGTATCGTTGAGTTCAGGCGTCTGTGGTGTTGGGTCGTGGGAGAGCACTCCTGTGCCAGGAGTGGCCATGTGACTCAGTCTGAGCAATCAGATCATCATGTTTCTCTGAGGCTAGTGATTGGTTCAGGAAACACTTGTGACCTGTTACAAGCAATGGTATTGGATGAAATTAGTTTTTTTTTTTTAACTTTTGGAGAAAGGAACAGTCTTGTATTTCTCACTACCTTGCACACACCTCCCCCTTGACTTGAGCTGGATGGCCTTGGGTTGGAGACACCGGCTGCCATCTTGCCACCATGTAGGACCGTGGGATGAAGCCCACACAGGGATAGGGGGCTGTGAGAAGGCTTTTCCTTGTTTCAGCTTCAGTGCTTAGGAAGCCATTCCCTTGAGTTTTCAGTTAATTGGTGCCTAACAAAGTTTGAGCTGTTTCCAGGCATGATAACTAAGTAATTAAAGTAGCTCCAACAAAGATTTGATTATTTAAAAGAAGTTTTTATTTCAGTTCACACTTATTGAGTACCTGCTGCGTGCCTGGCCCTGTGCCTCTTACCTGTGTGCTAACCCCATGAGTGGGTTTCTTAGATTTTTTTCAGCAGATGTGAGGACAGGCCTCACAGAAGACAAGCCATTACGTGTCCCCAGGCCCCAACTTTCCCCATCCAACAGCCCTACTAGGCATAGTGACCATTTCCAACTCCGCATAAGGCCTTTTTTATCTCATAAAAAAATCCTTCAAAAGATATTCCCTTGATGCTACCCATACTGAGCCAGGCAGAGATGACCAGAACATGAAGATGGCGAGTGGCGTGTGTTGGGCTAGCTTGACGGGGAGCTGCCCTGTGGATTGGCGGGGCACAGTTCTGGCTATCTCCTGTGTCTGGTGGGTCACAGAAGCATGACCGTAGAGACTGTATTGGTCCCTACCCCTTCCTCTCTGGCACTGTCCCCCGCCCTGCTTCCTGGCCACCATAAATTGAGCAGCTTTGCTCCCCAACCCTTCTGCCGTGATGTTCCTGCCTCGGGGCAGCCACCCGTGGACCGAGCCCCCTGAGTCACCAGCCAAGGGGCCCTCTCCTCTTTCTAGCTATGGTGTCAGGCATTGTGTCCCAGCACCCGGAAAGTGACCAAGGCAAAGTGACAGTGGGGTGGGAGCGTTTCTCTCCCTTCCTGTTGGTGGATCTCATGCTGGTGACATCACGGCCAAACTTCACCAGCAGCCAGAGCCCAAGGGACTCCAGGTCATTCAGCCATGTAGATTAGCAGCTTCCTGAGGACTTGATAGGCAGAGGAGGATAGGTAAGGGACCCAGATGGAAGAGAGCCTGCAGCCAGCTCATGTCCATGTTGTGTCACTTTGTTATGAAAGTGTGTGGCTCTCAGAGGACGCGATAGTGCAGCCAAGTGCCTCCACGTGTCTAAATCCAAGCGTGAGTGTGATTTTTTAGGGTCATTTCTGGAGCCCAGAAAGGAGACAGTATCCCCAGAAGGACATACCTGGGTGGATTCCTGGGTGGCCATCTTTCAACCTTATTTTTATGTACACAATTAAAAAATCAATAGAATTCCTGTGCCCTACATGTAAGATAAATTGAGTTTATTCAAAGTAATATGAATTTTAATATTTAATCATATTAATCTAATATTTAAGTGCTGTTGTCCAACTGTGCCAGAAGACAAAATAGCCACCTTGTATTTTAAATAAAGCTCTAACGTGGGAGGCAGCCTTGGTGCCTCATTTGAGAATGGTGTGGCCCAGTCACTGCTCTTTCTGTCTGCAATCAGATGGACATCTGGTCAGTTCTGAGTGAGACACTCACAGGGCCATGTGGAAATGTCCAGGAAGGGGACCTCTCTCTCCAGTGGGAGTCAATTGAGTTATTTAAGCCAGTGGTACTCCGGCAGTAGGGAATGGTGAGGACTGGGGTGTAACGGAGAGATTCCGTCTTCAGGAGGTAAAGCTTTCTCCGGTGTAGCCAACAGTTGTGGCCAAGTGGAAGAGCTTGGCATGGCTTCATCTTCCAGTGTTCAAGAGAAGCTAGGATGCATGCGTGAAATATCTCAGAAATTTTATTTTTGGTAGCTATGCTGTGTGGAGCAAATAAAACAAGTTTGTGGCTGGGGTTGGTCTTTGAGAACTTAAATTTTTGGTGATGATGAATTATAATTGATGATGACATTGGTGGTGATGGTAACTGATGGTGGTAATGGTGCTGATAGGTGGAGGGGGGAGATGGAGGTGACAGTGAAGATGACAATGGTGAGGCAGGGGACGTTGGACTTCTGCTCCCAGGCTTCTGATGGCCACGCGGCATCACAGATGCTCAGAATCTTCCATGCCCCAGGCCAATGAGGAGCTCCGTTCATTTGCCAGTTGCAGATCTGAAAGATGTTCACATCTTCTGCCTCTTGACATGACCAGACAGGCTCAGTGGGACCCTTAGAGTCCCAGAAATAGCACATGGACAGCATTTTGGAGCTCAGCCCTCGGGATCCCCAGAGCGTGTCCCTTGAGTCACACCGTGCTGCCTTCCCCGCTCCTGACACCCACCCTCAGAACAGCTTCCTGCTGTCTGGCTCCTTCCGGAACCAGGAGCAGGCTCCTACCCACAGCAGTCCAGAGTGTGCCTCAGCTGACCGGCCAAGAGCAGGGACCCTCATGGCCATGGCTTTCGGGGGCTTCAGGACCCATACTCCGAGCTGAGACCCTCTCCTGGGTAGGAGGATGCTCCCTGACTTGACGCTTGGGTTTTCCTGGCAGGTTCTGGAAGAAGTAGGAAGCACACATTTCTGTGGCCACCAGTGCTTCCCATAACATTGTAATGTTCCCAGTCAGAAGCCACATGGTAAGCCCAACAGAACTCGCAGACTCTGGTGGCCCCTGTGCCAGCGGCGGTGCGCAGACCGGGCACTGTGGCCCCTCCGGTGCATCTGTCCAAGGCCACTGTGCTTTGTGTGGCTGCAGACATTCGTCTGTTGGAGGGACAGTGCCATCCTACTGGCTGCTGAATTGTCAGAAGTGACAGTTGCTCTCATGTGAATTGTCACCTTACGGCGTGACACAGGCGCACGGCTGGCTGATTTTTATAAAGCAAAACACGCAGAAGTTGCTCTGCAGATGCGGATGGTGGGCTGCCCTCCACTGGGGATGTCTCTTTTGCCAGAATGACATTAGCTAGCGGCTGGCTGGGTGCCTCCTGGTGAGTAGGCGTGGGGAGTACCTAGGCTCTGGGGTTGCTTGTGCCTGCTGCCCTGGCAGCAGGCAGTGATACCCAGGCCATGAGCTTTGCGCCTCCCTGGGTGCAGATCTGGGCCTCGTGCGTTCCTGGCCCATCTCTGTGATTCTGGGGACCTTATTTGGCTCTGCGAGGGAAGAACGAGTGATTTTCCCTCCTGGCTGCATGTTCCCAGCCTGTCCTTGGTGTTAAGCAGGGTGGCCTGACTTCCTTCGGCAGTGGGACTTCCCGTGTTGGAGGGAAATGTTCTGAGGGCCATGTGCGCCATCGCTCCGCCCTGTCCTCTGCAGGATGTGCCCTGTGTCTGGGTCACAGAGTGGCGCCCAGGGCTACCCATGATGGACAGGCAGGCCCCAGAGACGAGAGGCATGGGTTGGTTCACCGTGTTTCGGTGCTGTGTGTTACCTGGCTTTAGCTGACTGGCACAGACCCCCAGCCACCACCTTCCCCTCATCAGTGTGACCAGACCTGCTGTAGAGATGAGGCTTCTCTGTCCTGTCACTGTCACTACCTATGACTCAGGGGACCTGCCCACAGCCAGAGGGATGCGGGCAGAGGGTGAGAGCCTGGCAGCAGTATGTACACACACGCACACACCTGGGCCCACACATGCATACCCACATGTCCACATGCACGCGCATGCCCACAGATGTCCACTTGCGCACGCACACATACATGTAGGCGAACACACAGGCCCCCCCACATACATGCACATAAACATACACACATGCATACTTGCAAGCATATACACATGTATGCACATGCACACAAAGCCTTGTGTGTGTTATCTTGTAATTGCTCTCTAAACCAAGCTTTATTTTTATCGTATGAGACAGAAACCAGCCGCGGTGGGCAGATAAGTGGACATGTGTGTTTGGAGGCCCGACCTAGGCCGTCGTCACACAGTGAGTTCCAGCTTGAGCCTGGGCTCTGAGTTCCCTGCCCAGGGATGGTGGTGTCTCTGATGTGGCTTGGAGGGTGGATGCTGACACACGTGTGCTGCTGCCGGTCCCTGGCCTGCACCCATACGTGGAGCCCCCCCAGCCAGTCTGTGGGCCCCCCCCCGTCTCACCGCCAGCTATGCGGGTGCTGACGGCCACTCTGCCACTCTGCCACGCTGGCCACAGAGGTGCCGGGCCCTGCATTTTCTCCCGGCAGCCGCCACCCCACGTGCTTCCTCAGAGGACAGAGCCACCGTTGCTTTTGTCACAGAGTTCTAAAACTTAAACTCGGAAAGGTGAACCGAGCCAACACGGGCTGAGCGCCCCTGGCGTTTCTTCCCGCTGTCACGCCCCTGTCACACGGCATGATGCGAGACTGACGGGGCAGGAAGCGGGGGAGTCGTGGAGTAAACCAGAGAGGAGTGAGCCTTTAGTTGCCTCCCTGCCCGTCCTGCCGCGAGATGGCTCTGGGGACACCGGGACACACCAGCTTCTGTCCCCCCACTCGGCGGGAGGGTCAGGGAGCCAGGGCTGGAGTCAGGAGCCCTGAATTGTCTGGCCCTGCGCTGCTGTGCCCCTAAAGTTGTATTGGAACTCAGCCATGCTGTTTGGTTGCAGGGGGACCTCGTGGCTGGAGCCCCTGTGGCCCATGAGGGGGCCTCAGCACTTCCTGTCTGCCCCCTGCCTCAGAAGAGCTTTGCTGCTGGGTGTCCTCTACCTGGGGCAGGGCATGGCCGCCAGTGTCACCACCACGGTCCCTGCAGGGGCTAGCCAGGCTGTGGCCGACCCCCCCTTTCTTGTCCTCACTGTCTGCACAGTGGGTTGGCTGGCAGGTGAGACCAGGGTGCCCTGCAGGGAGAGGGTGCTAGGGACTGGGGGATCCATCCCACGTGCTCTGTGAGTTCTCAGGAGCTTCTGTCATTATCTGGATGACCAAGTGCCGACACCCACGAGGCCCGTCCCGAAGTGCTTCCTGCCAAGGCCTGTGACCGACCACAGGGGCACTGTGGCTGGAGGCCACCGCTGTGCAGCAGCTCTGCCCGCAGCGGGAAAGGGGCGGGCGAGGCTGAGGACTGTGAGGCCCGTGGGGCTGGGGCAGTGTCTGCCCCAGCACGGTGTCCAAGGAGGAAGCTGTGAGTCACCTGTTGCAGTGTGGCTTTGGGGGGGGGTGTGTGTGCAGGATCCTGCCAGCTGGTCACAGTACCAGGGCACTGCAGCAGAGCACCAGAGACCAGGTACTTTGTGCACAGTACAGACATCTTTCTCATTGCTGAACTTCAAGGTCATGGCAGGCTTGGGGCTGGTGGAGGCTGCTCTCTGCTGGGACCCTGGCGCTGAGTCCTGGGGTGGCCGAGGGTGGACGCCCCGTTCCTGTGGGTGGTGCCTCGCAGCCTAACCCTCCCAAGGCCCTCCTTTCTCACACCACATCAAGTTCCAGCCCAGATGAATTGTAGGAACACTTGTATGTGGCACTGAAGCAGGCGCAGTGGTGTCCCAGCCCTGGTGGGAGCTGTCTCCCCCGCTTCCCCCACCAGGAGGCTCTGGGGAGTGCGGCATCTCCTGTGTCTGGACTCTGCTGTGACCACCATGGCAGCCGTCTCCTTCATCCGTGTGAACATATCAGCCTCCACGCACAGTGCAGCACCAGCAGGTGACCCCCAGGACAGACCTCACAGCCACCATGGAAAGTGGGTGCCTGGCCTTTGCTGGTGTTAGACCTTATGTGAGCAGAGTTTCTGAGAAGCCAGGAGCCCTCTCCACAGTGGGGAAAGCCAGTTTTGTTCTGTGGAAAAGAGAATCTACTGAAAATCTCTCTCTCTCTCTCTCTCTCTCTCTCTCTTCTCTCACCCCCTCTTCGGGCTGCCGTGAGGTAGGTGAGTGGCTTCCTCTACCACATACTGCTGTCATGGTGGTGTCCTCCACCTCAGGCCCAAAGCAGCGCTGCCAGGTAGCCACGGACAGAGCCTTCTCAAACCCTGAGCCACAACCAGCCGGCCCTCTGTTAAGCCGCTTTCCAAGTGTGTAGTCGCAGTGACAGGAGGCTGACGCCTCTGCTCTGTGCCGTGTACTCAGTGTGTCTTAATACCCAGTTTCAGCATTTGAACATCTTTGGATCTCATGTAACAACCTCAAGTTTGAGGCTTCTAAAAACATTAGTGCGTGTTGGTTTGCGTCGAATGACCGTGGTGAGGCCGGGTGCAGGCTGGCTCGGCGGGGACAGTTCTGTCCTCACACGCTGTTGCCTCAGCCTTCCACGCTCCTCACAATGTTTCCCAGCCCGGTGGCCCTTCTGTGGTGCCCTGTGTGGAGACGAAGCCCTGGCCTTGTTTCCAGCACTACGACTGAGCTGAGCGCCCATTTGCCAAATTTCTGGAGCCGTTGCTGGAGCTAATCACCTGTTGCCGTGATTCCAAACAAACTGTTGAGCTTGGTGGACCAGGACACCCAGGACCTGGAGCCCACACCTGCCCCTCCATGGAAGTCCTCCTCCCCCTTCTGTCCTCCTGAGTCTGGGGATCTGGAAGTGCCTCTTTCCTTCATCGTGTTTATTCCTAAAAAGATTTTTTTCATTCTCCACTTTTTTTTTCCCTACATACAAAATACAGAGTCTTACACAGACCCAGCTCGACTCCACTGACTCAACCGCCCACGTACTTCTCCTTTCTGGGCCCCTCCTCTCTCCTTTCCGTCTCTCCATCTCTCATTCACTCTCTGTGTCTTGCTGTCTCTCTCCCCCTCTGTCCCTGTCTCTCTCCTGGTGATGTGCCACTTGAGCAAGACCCTCCACGACTCCCCCCAGGGGCACCACCGTAGCACACCGATGGGTATTGCCCTGAATGTCCATCATACACGATATTATCCCTCATTATCATCCGAATAACTGTAATTTCTGAGCTTCTAATATCCGGCCCGCGTTTGTGTTTCCCCACGTGTCTCTAAGAGCTGTTCGGAGTGCAGGTGTTTCTCTGGGTTCGCGTTACCCCTCAGTGTTGTGTGAGTACGTGAGTTGCTAGTTGGTGTGAGCACCCCAGGGCTCCTCAGGGCACCCTCTGACCCTCCCTCCGGGTGAGATCTGTGACCTGTGGCCCCAGCTCTTATTTCCACAGACCCAAGTTGTCCCAGCACTCAGCACCCGAGGTTCCTCCACGGTGGGCTCAGGGGTTTGCTCTCTGCCGCCCCAGGATGACTGAGTCTCTCTTGAGAAGTCATACTCTCTTGTCTGTGCCTGGGGCTGGGCACATGGCAAGGCGGCCCCTGAAGGAGGTGCCCACGTGCCTCCCGACCTCATGGTGGCCCTCAGTTCTGGTTTCCTGGCTGGCGGCCAAGGGCTCTAAGTCTGGGAGTTTCCACAATTGTTATTTGAGAAGACTGAGGCAGTGAGGCAATGAAGTCACTTTCTGGCACAACTAGACACCTTCCCAGTCCTAGAGGAGAGCGGTAGTGCCCCGTGTTGTTGGAGAGACGCCTTCTGCTCCTGTAGAAGCCATCATGGCCACTGTGGGAACAGCATCTCCCGTGTCGTGTGCATATGTGAGACCCATCGTAGAACTCGGGCTCCTGAGAGCAGTGGTCATGTTTCATGACACCCGTGACCCGGGCACTGTTCCAGAAAGCACTGGCCTGTTCCTGAAATGGGAGGAACCGTCTTGCCTCGAGCCCCAGCCTCCCCTCGGGCGCCCACCGTCCCCACGAAGCCCTCACTGCTTCTCCGCAGGCGCACTGACTTCCCGTCTTCACCTCCTTCTCCTCACAGGTGAGGGAAGAGGCTTGGCCTGCGGCTTCCCCATCTGGCCCTGCCGGCTGTCACCAGGAAGCTGGGTCCTGACACCGCGCATTGACTGAGGGCACACCTCCGCTCTTCATGTCCTTGATGAGAGAATTCAGTCAAGGCACGTAAGTGGAGAGCACAGTCAGAGTTTATTGCAAAGTGATAGAGAGGGAAGAGAGAGAGAGAGAGAGAGAGAGAGAGAGAGAGAGAGAGAGAGAGAGAGAGCGTCAGATGTGAAGGCGGCGGTGCCCAGATGCGGCTGCATGGCGTGAGGCCTCAGGTGGCGTGTGTGGTGAGCTGGTCTTCTAAGAAATCTCCTTCCTTTCCTCTGAGGTCATTGTTCTTTTCCAAGGAGAATGGGCTGTGTTGACCAACTCCAGGGAGATGTAGGTCCCTGTTTACTTTCTGGGTGGATCTTTTCTGTTTAGTTTGGGTTGAGACCTTGAGGTTTCCCCAGCCACTTTGCCCTGGAACTTACCCGCTGGCTTGGAGGAGGTTACACGCTCCTGGGCTAACATCTAAAGGCACAAGCTGGCGTGAGTCTCGTCTGTGGCTAGTGGTTAAGAAAGAGAAGGGAAAGTCCTCTCTTCTTTGATTTTCCGTGGCCCCAGTGGCCCAACTCCAGGCCCACTCACATCTACCTTCCTGCTAACACCTGTAGCAGCTGAGGTGCCTCTCGGCTGCAACTTGATCACGGAGAAACACATTTGTACAGACAGCCTGGGTCAGGGGAACCACGGCTTCATCATCCCCCGTGCCCAGCTGCCCCGGGACTTGCTGAGCACAGCCCCTGCTGGACGCTGGCAGCAGATCCCATGCTGTCCTGTCTGGGGAGCCTGTGCTGGGGGGTGGGCAGCAGAGGCCAGTCCCTGCAGAGGCGGCTGCCATCGGGGCGGCCTCAGCCCCACAGGCGGGAGGCGGCTGATTGTGTCTTTGGTAACTGATTCCCGGTGCCGGGTTCCACCTTAGCAAGCAGGGGCCAGAGCTTTGGGGTTCGTCACCTGCAATCCCAGACATGGGGGTTATGGGCCACCTATCTGTACCCCGTTGAAAGAGTGAAACTTCCAGGGCTCAGGAACTTGCTGCTGGCGGGGGATTCAAGTCACAAGGGAGGATCATCGCACCTGCTCCACACCCACACCCACAAAAACACGTTTCTGCAATTTTCAGGATATTTAGGGGGAGGAGAAGTGATGCTTGCTTTGTTCTCATCTTGGCACGATTCTCACCCCTCCCGTTTGACTCCTGTCATTTCATTTCTAAACTGGGAGCCGGCTGGCAGCTTTCTGGGGACTGGGCGGCTGCAGTGAGAGGCTCTGCATGGCCAGAGCAGGTCCACCATGGAGCACAGTGACTGGGCTGGGGACAGCTGTCCCTGGGGGCAGGGGAGGGGAGGCCTGCTGGACCCAGAGGACGGGGCGCGGGAGTACTTGGCCTGCAAAGGTGTAGTCACCCTTACCCATCGGGGAGCTGGCTGCCAGCACCCCAGTCTGCGGGCTATCCCAGTAGTTATGACCCTCAGCAGTCACTATCTTTTCCTTCTTCCCTTCCATGTATTGATTTATGTGTATTGGGCCTTTGCACTGACTTCCATCCCCAGCTCATTTTTATTTTGGATTTCGAGACAAGGTCTCTACCTTGCTAAGTTTCCCAGGCTGGACTTGACCTTGGAATCCTCCTGCCTCAGTTCCCCCTAGTCCTGGGAAGACAGGCCTGCATCACTGGGCTCAGGGGCCATTCTGTCCTGTGATCTGTGGTGTGTCGGGGCTGACGTGGCTGTCTGCCTTCCCTGGTGGCTCGGGCCTGCCTTTGTGCGCAGGTGGGCCTTGCTACCAGTGGGGGCTGAGGATCAGAGCACGGGCTGGCGTGGTACAGGGTCCGGGGACACTGCTCCTTCTCTCCAACCCAGGCCAGCGGCGGCTGGCTTCTCCAGGCTGGTGAAATAAACATAAGCTAATGGAGGGGTTAGTGCCAGAGGGGAGGACCCGTGAGCGTTCTGGAGCCACCAGCGTGCCCCGCCAGCCACAGCAGCCGCGTCGATTCCTTTGGGTTCCGTGAGCCTGGAAGCAGGGTGGAAATACTTTGTGAAGCAGGTCCTAGCAGAGCTGCCTCCCAGTCTGTGGGTCAAGGGCCAGCAGCAAGGCTCTTGGTCCCGGGACTCTGGTGGGTGGTGAGACGGGGAGCTTTATAAACGAGGCCGGACAGGTGCCAGGGTCACCATCCCATGTCTGGCTGTGGGCAGCCTGGTTTGCCCACGGTTAGCCAGCCACTGAATTCCTTATTTCCTCCGTGCGTGGCCTCGAGGTGGGGGACAGTTGGTTGAAAACTGCAGTGCTCCCCACATGGAGCGTGATTCAGTGTCGCTGGCTCTCAGTCCTTGCAGACCGATGTGGGAATAGGAAACTCAGGCAGGGCTGGCGTCCAGCAAGATGGTGCCAGGGGAGGTACCAGATGCTGGGGTTTTCTTGGTGCTGGGCTCTGTCTCACCTTTTCTCTTGCCTTACTGTGGTTAACCAGATCAGTTTCTTTGGTGTCCACTAAAGAATTGGTGCGGTGGATCTTTTAAAGTAGGCATGTCCAACATTCCGCCTTGCTTGGACTGTACACCGGGGAAGAGGAGTCCTATCGGGCCACGTATAAAACAGCTAAGAACAGGAAAGAATGTACGTAACACTTCCTTTATGTTAAAATATTTTCATTGTAGCTAAAACAAAATAACGTAAGCCCAAACTGATAATTCCACGAGAGGACTCACGTGACCACTTCACGGCAGTTGTCCCCTGCAAAAACGGGGACAGGCGTGGGGGCGGGGTTGGAACGCCATCACCTCCCAGTGTCCGGGCTCTAGTGACAGAGACGCTGTCGTGTGCTGAATCACGCAGGAGCACAGTCCTGGGTGCCGTCAAAGCCCCAACAGAACGCGCAGAACTGGGCCATCCTGGGAGGCCGGTGTAGGTTTCCTGAGGAGGGAACCTGTCAGCAGGTGCAGAATGAGAAGCCTCGTGGAGACAGCAGGGCGGCCCAGGGCCTGCGCTCTCCTCCCCGCCTCCTTCCTCAGAGAGGTGACCGTCCCTGTCTCCTTCGACATTGCCAGTTTGCTAAGGTTTTGTCAGATCCACTGACATTTTTGAAGAGCCCGTTGTTAGCTTCCCCGTGACCTGCTGTTACCCGTTTTTACTTTGATATCCCTGTGCTCAGAAAACACACCCACGATCATTTCAGCTCTTTTAAACTGGAGATTGGCTTTACGTCCCAGGAAATGGCCTCTCTTGGAGCTCGTTGAGTGGGCACTTGACAAGAACGTACGTTCTGCCGTTCCTGGGCTGGGCCGACATGTTCTCGAAGTACCGGGCACAGCCACTTGGCCGAGGGGGTGCCCCTTCCTCCCCCGTCTTTGCGGGTTTGCGTCTGGGTCTTCAACAAGTTGCTCAGAGGAAGTGCCAGAGTCCCTGAGCACACTTGTGCATTTGTGAGTGTTTTCACTTCCGTTTCCCGTGGGTGGCCTTTTGTGACGAGCGCATGCTTAGGAATCCTCTACCCTCCTGGAAGATCGATTCTGATTATGACGTCTTGCTCCTCTCTTTCTCTCCTGAAATTTCTTTCCTCCCCCATCTGCTTCACCTGATAGCGATACACTCGTGCCCACTGACGGTTGATGAATCTCTCGTTGGCAGGTCATTCTTCACACTTTGCTTTCAGCCTGTGGTACCTGTGTATTCAAACATTTCTTGTAAAGTCCATACAACTGGGTCATTTTTCAAAAGTCTACCTGCCAATCTACCTGTTAATTGGTGCAGTTAGTATTTAATGTAAATAGTAATACTTAGGGCTTACGTCTGCCTTTTTTTCCTGGTTTTGCTTGGGGTCTCTCACCCCAAATTACTGCCAGTTGGGCGACTCCAGTTTCTGCTTCAGGTGTGAGTATGTGTGTGTGTCTGTCTGTTTCTGAGTGTATGTCTATGCATGGGTGGGTGTGGTACTGGGGGGTCAAGCCCAGGACCTTCACACTGACCAACAGCCCATTTTATTTCTGATTTTGAGACAGGGTCTCACTAAGTCATAAATTCAGGGGCTCAAAGTTGTGACCCAAGTTGTGACTTCTCCCTTGGTCTTCCAGAGTGCTGGAATTACGGGCCTGCGCCGCTAGGCCTGTCCTACTACCACAGCTGGTGTTGGAGATGATGTTCCGCAGTCAGAAATGGGGACATTCTGTCTTCTCCCAAGTCCCAGACAAGCCACTGGCACGTCACCAACCCCTGCCCAAGTTTGAAAGGCTGCAAACTTTAGAAACTGCTGCCAATGTGTTTCTTAGTGTGTGTAAATCTGTCAGAATGCCTCCAGCCACAACTTGCGTTTTAAAGCCTTTTTATTTAACGAGGTTTATTTTTAAAGCCAAATGTGTTCTTTTGTTGCGTGCTCTATCTGCATCTTTGAGTTGACACTGGAACTAGAGGCGGGGGGCCGGAAGAAGACATGAGCCGTGCATGTCCCCACCGCATGACCAAACTCAAGGCCCGTGCAGTTGGTGGCACTATTTTCTTTTTTCCTGGATGTCCTCGTGGAACCTGTGTTCACAGGGGACCCTGACGGAAGTGGAAGGCACGTGGGGGTGACGACAGTGCCCACTGGGGTCAGCAGGAGCCTGCAGAGGTCGGGACCGGGCTGGCGCGAGAGCCACCGCCATCTCTACACCCAAGGGTGGGGAACCTTGTAGCTCCCAGAACTGGGGCATGTGGCTGTGGAGAGGGACATCGCAGGAGCAGAGGCCTTCGTGGAGGAGCAGAGGCGGGCTTGGTGGACAGCAGGGAGGGAGCTACAGCCTTCGCTGATTGGTGGTCTCCCACCCTAACCGCCAGGGGAAACCCACCAGGAAGCTGGCAGGCATGGGGCCAGGGGGCACTTGGTAATGGCTCAGAGCAGGGTAATGGCACAGGGGCAGGGAAGTCCAGAGTAGCCTGCACCTGAGGGAAACTGAGGTCCCGGTGGCCTTTCATTCTGTGAAGAGGAGAAGCCAGCGTCCATGTGCTCATAGGACCCTGTACGCCTGTCCTCTGCCTTCCCAGTGCCATCACCCTGAAGGCCCCTGTTTGTTCCACTTGGGGTGCCTTACCTGGGGCTCCTCCTGGCACCCGCCTGCCATGTTCCCAGCACACCCTGTTCTCTCTCACCACTTCTCCCAGTGCCCTGGTCCTCGGCCACGCTGGGGTTACCTCCTGGGAGGACAGTCGACAGTCTGTCAGGGGTTGTGTGAGTGGTGAGGGGGGGGAGCAGCTGTACATACAGGAGATTCACACACTGGCTTGCCCCTCACCCCCGGTGTGGCCAGTACTGGCCTGGGGCCCCAGGGGTGGGGATCCTGTTCCGAGTGGTCGTCGAGGTTGGTTTTCCCCATTTTCTTCTGCACGCTGTGCATTGCTTTTCCTGAGGCTCCTTCCAGGTCGCTCAGCACCCTGGCCTGTGTCGCACCTGTAACCTGCCAGCTGGCCTCTTCTTTCAACTTCTGGAAAAACGCCCCCAGGAACGTGCTCATTCCCGAGATGCTGGGATTCTGTTTATACCCAGCTCGCCCATTATTGTCACAATCTATATTTCACCGAATGATTTATTGTTCCTCTGAAGGAAGTTCAATACTTGAAATCAGGTATCTCCCAAGGAGCAAACTAGCAGTCGGAAGCCAGTTGGACCTGGCCATCACCCCGCTCACCCTGCGTCATTAGGAGTCTCTCGCAGATGAAAGCTGAACCCCATGATAGTTAAATGGGTTTCGTTCCAGGCTCCCCTCCTGCCGTGGTCTCTTCAGGTGGGTCCCGGCTCAGTTTCACTGAGTCAGGGCCCTGTGGGCTCTGGGCCAGGACATGCCCTGAGTGTGAACATCTCACTCCTGCCAGCAGAGGCTCAGTGAGAAGGGTGTGAGTTAGTGCTGGCTTGGTGACCGGCAACCTGTCCCCTAAGCTGCCTTCGCATGGCCATGTGCGTGTGATGCATCTGGGTGGTGTGTGAGGTGCGCCCATATGCAGGCGGTCTAAGTGAAGTGTAGGAGCCCCTGAGGCCTGACCTGGTCAGTGGTATATGTCACATCCTGGTTGGCTGTGGCATAGGATGGTCAGAAAGTGGTAGACATGGAGCTTGGCTGCAGAAACAGGGTATGACCAGGCAGCCGGAGGAGCTGGCGGAGGTCAGGGAAGGGTCGTTGATTGTGGGTAGGAGGCAGCGGGTGAGAGGGGTCCAGAGGGTGTAGGATGGAGGTGCCCGAGGGGGC
This sequence comes from Ctenodactylus gundi, assembly GCA_004027205.1. Classification (NCBI taxonomy): domain Eukaryota; kingdom Metazoa; phylum Chordata; class Mammalia; order Rodentia; family Ctenodactylidae; genus Ctenodactylus; species Ctenodactylus gundi. The sequence continues at coordinate 474,244 of PVKB01000444.1, forward strand.
GACTCCCAAGACACCACTGTGAACTTAGAGACTCTTCTCAAAGATCCCCCTTTTGTCCCCACTGGCTGTAGTGACAGGAACATTTGAAAAGCGCACCTAGAGGGTCCCATGAGCGTCTCCTCCGCTTCCCTCGCGAGGACAGACTCTGAGAGCTGAGGATCCGGCCGCGGTGGCACCTCTGCCCCTGGGCCACTCAGGTCTCTCTGCCCGTCCCTCCTCCAAAGTTACTGTTGTCGCCCTGGGAGCCACACTTTGTGGCTTACCTGATCCCGATTGCTTGTTAAGGACCCTGCCTCCTAAGGCCATGGGTGGATGAATTTGGGCTCCGAGTTTCTAATATGAGGCCCCTGGGGACAGAGCTGGGGCATCCCAGAGGGTGCTCAGTCCTGCTGTTCCTGCTGTTCCCTGACGCGAGGCTGTGCTCTGAGCCTGGGAGCTTCACAGGAGCGTTCCTGGGCAAGTCCTGAAGACCAGGATGGTCAGGCCGGCGGGTGGGCAGCTTCTCCCCGGGGCACTGGCCACACGGCAGGGTCTCTGCTGCCCTCTCCAGCCTCCCTTCCTGCCTTGCCCTTCCTTCTGCCACCTCTCTCTACAACCAGCCTGACCCCTGTGGGCCTCCAGGGAACCCAGGGTGCAGAGCTAGCCACCCCTCAGTGACCCCAGTCACACCGTGAAGATGGCATGTGTGCTTCCCACCCATAATCTGGACTGCGGTGTCCCAGGGTGGGTGGCTCTGGAGCAGGGGCCCTACCACCCATGGAGGCGAGAAAGGACAGGCCTTCTGGAATGGTCCAAGACCCAGGTGGGATGAGGAAGGGAAGTGGTTTTGATTCAAAGTGGGCTTTGTGGGAGGGAGAGGGAGTCACAGGGACCCCTGTGGCGTGGCCTCAGCCTGTCCCCCACAGATGGCTGTCCAGAGGTCACCTGTTCCCCGCTCGCTCCCTCTCTGCCTCCGTCTCTCTCCTCTGCCTCCTCTGCTTCTCCACAGAGTGTCCTTGCTTTTCTTCCTGGGTCCCATCTTCGCGATCTCTGATGGCCATGCCCTGAGTGGTACCCATCCTCAAGTGGGGACAGGGCCTCTGGCTTGTCCATAGTGAAGACAGCGAAAGTGACGGATGCCTGTGATCCCGTCATGTGTCCTGGTCATGCCCACCCTGCCCCGCAGGGACCTCAGCCCCCTTTGGAGCGGGCATGCCAGCCCTCCTGGCGGCATTCAGAGGCGTCCTCCCTGGGTGACGTGGGCTGCACTTCTCAGAGCATGCGGCAGAGCAAGACTGTTCGTGCCGGGACCCCTGAGATAAGAGACGTGTGCCCTGGAAGGAGACTCTGCAGGCGGTGGCTATTTGTCACGCGGTGACAGCTGCTGTGCCGTGTGGCCTCCGGGGCCTCAGAGCTGTGGATTAGCCCACAGCTCGTGCCTGCCTTTGCTCTGTGACACTGGGGCTGCTGGTCCCCCGGTCCCGCCCTCCCCCTCGTCCATGGCCCCATCCCAAGTGCTGAATGTGGCTCCCATACGCAGGGGCGTCGCCTCATAAGGACGCATGCAGGGGTCCTTCCGGCGGATACCACATTTCCCTGCGTGAGTAATCCTGTGCAGATGAAAACTTGGATAATTTGTGGCCGCCTTCTCTTTGGAGCACGCCGCGCTGCCGCTGTCAGCCGTGAAATAAGTTTGGTTTTTATAAATGAGCTGCAGTGTGAATCAGTGGGCCTGACTCTTAAGTACACCGGGGACTGACAGGTGTCCAGGACGGCAGTGGCATCTTCTTCTGAGCCTTTGATTAACTAGTGTCTATCTCCCTGGGGCTGGGGCTCGGTCCCGGAACAGTGGGCCCACCACGCTCCCACCAAAACCCAGCTTTGTTCCTGGAAAAGACAATCTGTCGGGCTCAGCCGGAGTCACCACCTCCCAAGCCTTGTGCAGGGGGGTGGGGGCTCTTCCGCCAAGGGCAGGGGCAATGGGAGGAAGTTCAGGGAGGATGCTGGCCACGTGTTCAGAGCATCTGCCCCTTCTCCTGTCCCATCTGTGGCACTTCCTGGGGGCCTCTCTGGATCCAGACTTCCACCGCGCGTTGCTGGCAGTGTGAACCACCGCTTCTCAGGGCAGCCTCAGCAAACAGGCCCAGGCTCCATCATCCTTGTCCCCTGGGGAAATAGGATGCACCCTAGCAAAAATCCAGGGAATGCCTGGAAGACAGTTTTCATACCATTTTCTTGAGGTCTGGGGGACCCGCAAAAGCCTGTATGTCCTTAATGTCTACAACTCAGCACACTTGCTGGTAAGCTTGCACTTGCAAAATTCAAGTTTTATTTCTCTTGCAAAACCTCTTTCTTTCTCCTGCATGAACTGATGGACTTAGGAACTTGTCTGTAAGATGAATTGTTGAGAAAGTCATATGAGTTGATGGCTTATATCGCCAAAAAGTCAAGGGGACGCAGGGGGTACTCCGTAAAACACCCCCATTCTGGGTTCTGTGAGCCGCCCTGGTGTTTCCCGGAGCACAGGGCTGCGGAGCTGCATGCAGACCTTTCCCCGTGCAGAAGCCCCGCAACAGCGACACCCCACGGTGGCAGAGGTGGGGAAGTTCACGTAGAGACCTTCCCGCCCGACTTGTGACCTCTCTTCCCAGAGGTTAAGACCTTCCCAGAAGCAATGCGGGAAAGGTCCATGCTGATGCTTTAGTTTTATTTATGGTTGGGAGTGAATGTGGTTTATCCCAGAATCTAAACTCTCCTTGTCCCTCTAGGGGCCTGTCACAGTCATTCAGGAGTGCAGGAGGCTGGGACCCAAATAGGGCCAATCAGAGTGACGGCCAGCAGGTGCTGGCACCAGGAAGACCTCTGGGCCTGACCTCGGAGTATGTGAGCTGGGGCCCCACAGTCCCTGCTTCCTGCAGAGTTGGGGCTACCCGAGCGCAAAGCCTGTAAGAGTTTGGGCCAGCATCTGGCCTATGGTTACGCTGTGTCCACAGGCAGATTTAGGCCTGCTCGATGACGCCATTTCTTCCCAGCCAGTTTGGGAACAAAAGCCTCATATCTGAGTAAAATTTCAAAGGTCACATGATGTTTGGTGTGAGCCACTTTCTGTCTTAGTTACTTTTTTGTTGCTGTGACTCAATACCTGACATCCACAAATTTAGGGGAGGAAAGGTTTATTTTCCTAAGGTCAGCCCTGGGGCGCTGGCCAGTTGTGTGTGGGCATCAGTCCACCCATGCTGCCTGGGCAGAGGGGAGCAGTGCCCTGCAGGCCCCTGCTCTGGCTGGTAGAGGTGGCCTTGAATCCAGGGATGGTGGTGGGCTGAGTGTGGGCACAGTGCCATCCAGGGTGGCAGTGGCTTTGGACACGCGGGTTCCCCGGGGACAGATGTAGGCTGAGGTGAGGACAGGTGAGGAAGGGGCTTTTGCCGGGAGGGAGCAAGTGTGAGCAGGAGGGAGTGGAAGCCTCTCACGGGGCAGGCCCATGACAGATGCTGGGAATAGTGACAGGGACGCGGGGACATGAGCTAACACTAAGGCCAAACTGTGGTGAGGGAGCCTGTGGGAGGGGACAGTGTGGGGCTCTGGGGGTGCAGTTGTGGGCACCTGTCCCAGAGGGGTGCACCTGGCACCCCTCCTCCACCTGCCACCCTTTCCCCCTCAGTCCCTCAGGGCCAGCCTCTGGAGCGAGGTGGCGGGGAGTTCCCTGTGAGTTGTCTCACAGCTCTGCCACAGAGCAGGGGGTGTGAGGGTGAGACGTGAAATTGGTGGGGGGACGGGAGTGGGGAGAGCCCCTGTGGGTCTGGGAGGGCATGACCCTTCCTCCTGCTGTGGAATTGGGCCTGAAGGAACAGGCCCACAGGAGAAGAACACTTGGGAACCCCGTTAGTGCCCAAATGTTCGTTATCAGGCAACAATCGAGTAGCAGAGACGTGGTGTTTGCGGTCATATGTCATTAAAGTATAAGCGGTGGCCCGTGGCCCGGAGTCCCTGCCTGTCTTCCTTAGCTGATGCTCTCGGCGTTCCGGGCACAAATCTGTTTGTTGAACGTGCTAGGCAAAGCGATCCAAATCACTTATTAATGGGGCCTAGTTAATCTGCTCCGCCGGGAGCTCCCCGCGCACGTCTGCTGTCACCCGAGGAGCAGGCTTCAGTGTTCTGCCCGTGCTCCTATAAAGCAGATCTGCAGGTGAATTATTTGCGGGTGGCTCAGGGTGGGGTCTGGTGGGCAGAGGCTGTGCGTCCTCCTCTCCTCCTTCATTCCTCCGGCCAGAAGCCAGGGAGCCGCCCCGGACGGAGACGCCGCAGGTACCTCTGTAACTCCTGGCTGAGCGTTTACTTCCCCGATTCCTTGTGGTCTACAGCTTTTAGTTAGGCAGGTTGTTTTATAGATGTCTTGCCGTTCGTGGCCTTTTTCTGTCGAGGGAGGGTGAGCCTGGAATTCCGTCTCTCGCTCTTCTTCCTTTCTGTGGTGATGGGATCGAGCCCAGGGCTTTCACACTGACCCAGTCCATTGTATCTTCTCTCGGTTTTCTTGTCTCAGCCTCCCGGAGCACTGGGACGGCAGGCCTGTGTCCCCTGGCCCCGCGGGAGTTGTTTCGCACAAGCCACCTAGACAGGAAGCTGCCTGGGGGCTGGGATCCCCGCCTCCATGTCCCTCTAGAACGCTGGTCAGGATTCCAGGGTATAACCCTTGTGCGGGACACCTTGGTGTGAGGTTTACAAACATGATCTGGTTAAATCCTCACAGCAGGATGTGAGGTAGCAAGGAGCCGCCCAGTCACTGTGGCCTCCCTGGGCCCAGCATGGTCACTCACAGCCGTGGCAACCAGGTGACATCTTCTTTGGTGCATGGGTGATGGGGCACGGGGCGTAGACAGCTGTGAGTGACTCTGGAGGAAAGGTGCAGCTCCTCCCTGGTAGTCGTGCTGTCCAGGGGCTTTGGACAATCAGGGCCATTCAGTGGCCTGTTAGGACTCCTGGCTGCAGCTGTCAGCAGCGCATCTCTGACATCAGCAACGTTACAGAGCATAAGCTTCACCTGCTGCCATTGCCAGGCGGCCAGGCCTTCAGGCGTGGCTGGGTTCAGGTGCCCTCACCCCTTCACCTCTGTGGCCCCCATTTTCCTGAGCTCTTTGCTACCACAGGTAGCAGCTGGTGGGTGGCCTCCTCATGTTGGATGGTGGCAGACTGGCGCTCAGGTCCTCCTCTGGTCTCTTGGCGGCTCCTACAAGCCCAGGCGAAGCCTTGGGTGGCCCTGACTGGTCAGGTGCCCACCTGCTGGTCGGCTGCTGGGACAGAGGTTCACTTGGCCACCAATGTCTGCTCACAGTGGTAGCAGGAGTCAGACAGGGCCCAGGGTAAGCACGAGGCTGTACATTGCTTTTGAGGGGTTGGTACTGAGGGTCAAACCTGAGCCTTTGCAGTGAGCTACACACCCAGCATTTTCTGTTTTGATTTTGAGACTGGGTTTCTGTAAGTCACTCAGTTGCCCAGGCTGGGCTTGAGTTGGCAGTCCTCCTGCCTCAGCCTCCCGGAGTGCTGACATTATAGATCTGTGCCACACAGAGCCTCGCCATGAGGCTCTGGCTGTTCCTGCTGGGCCGTTCTGCAGGGGGACCAAGAGCATTCTGGGAGGGTGGCTGCCTCTCTCTGAAGGCAGTGTTGTTCCACCCTGTCCATCAGGTGCTCACTGGAAAGCCCACGCAGCCAGGCTCCTCCTGCTGGCAGGGACTGTGGCTGGCCGCTCCATGTTACAGATATCTGAGCGGGGATGCTTTCCCCTCCTGCCACATGTGCCAAGATCCTGGGACTGGCTGCTCTGCCCCGTCCTCTGTAGCTGCACAGTGTTGTACTCAAAGCGGGTGGCCCCAGCACCAGCCTCAGGCAGAGCACTTAGAGCCACCGTGCGTCCCTGGGCATCCGTGCTTGGCCGGTGCGCTGCGCTGACTCTCCTGGGTCCAGCCCAGAGCCTCGAGCTCAGTGTGACACTTTGAAGACTTATCCTGGAAAACATGTCGACACATGTATCTTTGAACAGGAGACTTCGGGGGACAGTTTGGATGCAAGCCATCACAAATGGTAAGAAGCGGGTGCTGGGTGCCTAGACCCTGGCGCTGGTGACCCCGTGGTAGACCTAAAGAACCTGTGGCCTCTTGTGTGCATGTGACACAAGGCTGATGGCATCATTCTTCTTGGTCTTTTCCCGGGCACAGGCGGGGCGGGGTGCTGGCTGCCGAGCCCCCCTCACTCCGTCCTCCTGGCCGTCCTCCCGGCCGGAGCTGGTCACTTCCTTCATTTTTCACAATGAGTTGGCAAGAAGCACTTTCAGTTTTGAAAAATATTATCAAAGGAAAACGTCCTGGCGCAAGTCCGCTGGTGAGAAGGCTAGCCGCCAAAGCGGGTCTTCCGAGGGTCCAGCGGTGCCTGCGGTGCCCCTCCTGGCCACTGGGGGACACTGCAGGCTCACGGATGCCGCACCGCCCGGCGTGATGCCGGCGTGTGCAGGCCCACGATGACCTTAGCTGTGCGGGGCAGGCCTGCGAATGTAAAACTGGACGATCACAGCTCCCCTGAGACGCCCCCCCCCGACTTTCCTGACCCACTGAAGTGGTGACGATTATGACGATATGTGTGTCATAGTTATCTTGTGTGTATTTTGCTTTGGGGGCCTTCGGAGCCCCCAGGCGGCACGGGCTGTGACCCACCGCGGCTTCCATGTTGGCACTGAGGCAGCCGCTGCCGCCCTTCCCGTGGTCTGGAGACTGACACGTCAGAAGTGAGTCGCTACAGGGCCATCTGGATGGGATCGCGCTGGACCCACCCGGCCCAGACGTTACGACACCATGACAGGCCGGCCTGGAGGAGGAGGAGGCCGCCTGTGCTCAGGTGCCCGTGCCTGCGTGGACACCAGGACTCTGTGCTCTGGCTGGCATCCTCAGGTCCTGCCCCTTGGGGGAATCTCGGGCACAGAGACCCCCCCCCCCCCCGGGGCGGGGAGTCACTGGCGGGAAGAAATTGAGCCCAGCGAGACACTGGTGACCTTCCCAGGCGTCACCAGGAGGAAAGCGAGCTTTTCCGAGCTGAAGTGTCCCCAGCTCCGTGGCTTCGCTGTTGCCTCATCCCCAGGGCATCACTGTGACTTCTAAATCGGGCCACTTGAAACGGCGCGGATCTCGGCATTCACAAACCCCAGCACCCCACGGGCTTTCCCTGCTCTTTGATGCTGGCAAAGTCAATCGATCGCCCTGAGCACCGTTCCCCTGGCAGCCGCTGAGGGCCCCTGGGGCGGGATTAAATTTAAGGGAACGCACCGCTCCTCTGTCTGTGGCGGAGCAGCGTTGCTCCGCACAGGAGTCTGGGCCTTCTTCTGCTGTCACACGGGGTGATGGGGTACGGGGGCTCTTGGTCAGAAGGTCTGCGCCACAGGATTGGGGGTGTGCCTTCTCGGACCGAGGCGTCTGGAATCCAGGAACTCAGCCCTGAAGCTCTGTGCACAATGTGACCTTAAAGGGATGCAAGGAGTCAGACTGTTGGGACGCTCAGCCTGTGTAGACCAGGGCCCACGGATTCAGCCGGCGGTGGCCCACTTCGGGCACACCCCAGGCCCTGTAAATGGCAGCGTTCCCTGCGGGAGTCCTGGTCCCCAATTGGTCCCTGGTGTGGTCCTAGGCCGGCCCAGCCTCACAGAGGGGACTCCAGCCCCTGCCACCAGGGGCTGACAGAGAGCGCCAGCCATCGTTCCCTGGCGCACACCCCGAGGGGGCCGTCAGAGGGCGCGCTGCCAAGGCCGGTTCCATTCGGACCTGATGGGCTGTGGTGGTCACCGACTGCCCACCCTCCCTGCCCCCGGGAGCCGCGGTGGTGCCGTGTGCAGATACCGCTTGCCCGGTGCCTGCTGTTGTAGATGAAGCCAGCGTGGGGTTCTTGGGCCAGGAGGGAGGGACCTGGACCCGATGGGAAAGTGTTACAGCTCACGGGGCCGACTTCACAGATCCTGGGAGACCAAGGGCAAGCACTTGACGGGCACGGCACCTGTTGTGTGCCACACCAGGTCCTCCGGGGGTCACCTGGGGAGTCCCAGACATATCAGAGCCCAGGGACGAGGCCAGAAGTTTGGGAGACTGGGGAGGAGAGTGGTTTCGGGAGGGCCTGGAAGTTTAGGGCATTGGGAAGAAAAGCAGCTTCAGGGTTGCTGAGCCTGTAGCAGTCTGTCATTCTACCCTCTCCCCAGCTGCTCATCCAAGAGCCTGTCAGTGGGGAGGAGGCGGTGGCCTTGGGCTGGGCTGGCTTGGTATTGCCTGTGCTTCACAAACGCCAACACAACTGACAAGGAGGCCTTGATGCGGCAGACAGCCCCTGGGGCGTGGTGGCTCAGGGGCCAGAGCACTTGCCACGCGGGCCTAAGGCTCTGGGTTTCATTCTCCAGCTCCGTGTAGAGTTTACCCAGGTGTGTGATAGTGCACACCTGTAATCCCCACTGAGGCAGGAGGATTGCCAGGAGTTTGAGGTCAGTGTGGACTGCATGGTGAACTCACAATTCACCCAGATTACAGAGTGAGACCCTGTCTCAAAAACGAAACAGACAAAAAAAAAAAAGGTACAAGCAGAAACTATTAATAATCAAAGTAAAAATATGCTACGAGTATCTGCATCAGCCTTGTCAGTTTCCACAGAAAAATGCTCTCCATGCAAGGAACACAGGGTTTCACAGTGCTGCGGGCCTCAGCCCTTGTCATGTAACGATCAGAAAGACACATGAGGGGCCAGTCTGTCATCCCAGCACTTTTGGAATTCGAGGCAGGAGGGTCCCAAGTTCAAGACCAGCCTGGGCAACTTAGTAACTTTGTGATAACCTGTGTCAGAATCAGAAATCACAGTGGTCATGTGCAGGGCCTGGGTTCCCTCCCCAGGACCACAGGAAGGAAGAGAAAGAAAGGAAGGTGGGCACGGAGGGGTTCAGCTGTGCCAGCGCCCACCAGGCAGTGCCTAGGAGTGTCTTTCTGCCGTCGAGTTCCAGGCCCAGGTTCTGCGAAGGCCACCCTTCTGAGCTGCGGCCACCAGGAGCTGTGGCGGGGACACCTGAGCCTCTTGGAAAACAACAAGCTGCCTACTGTAGAGGCCTCATCCACGCAGCAGGGACGATTAGTGTGATTTAATTACCGGCAAAATTAGGCTTACAAATTGATTCGTGGTCCTGTGGATGGAACACACAGTCTTGGAGGGAAGCAAATTTCTCACCATGAATTTGAGAGAACCTGGCAGGTGGTTCTGGTGGGAAGTTGTTCCCGAGGCCTGGGCTGCAGCCGTAGACCTGGGGGATCAGCACTCAGGCCCAGCCTCTCTGAGGGACCCATTCCCGGTGACGGGCTGTCCCACAGAGGACGCGAGGTACGAGGCCTGAGCAGCGAGAGGGGGTGGGAGCCACTGCCACGTCTTACCCTAGCCACGGGCAGATTCCGAGAGTGGCCTCGTGGCCTGAAATCTCCCACCCTGGATGGGAAACAAAGCTTTCTGCGCACGACGTAGAGGCGGCGCGACAGCGCAGGCTGCCTCGAGGGCCCGGCTGTCACCTTTAATCTGGAGCACAGGCATGCCCGGTGACGGCAATCAAGGGAGAAACCACTCCCTTCACCTCTGAAGAACAGAAAATGGTGGCGTTGAATGAAGAAGAGGGATCGTTTGTGTTTTGTCCATCCAGTTGAGAAACGTCTTAGATATACACCCGTAACAGTGGACCCTGGTCAGAGGGCTGTGGGCAGGCAGTGGCTGTAGCACTCAGAGCCCACGGCACAGGGCGTGAGTGACAAAGGACAAACCCTTTCCCATCAGTTAGGCCAGCGAAGGACGACTGGCACCCGTGGTCCGCACCTGGAAGAAGCCTCAGTGTCACTTGGAACTCGTCCGGAGGTGGCCTTGAACCCTGCCGGGCTTTCCCGTGACCACTCTGGGAACAGGCCCGCAAATCTCAGTGTTACCACGCTTTCCAACCACACCTGGTGGCCCAGGCCTGTCGTCCAGCATTCCGTGAGGCTGAGGCAGGAGGATCGCAAGTTCGAACCCAGCCCAAGCTACTTAGCAACTTGGTGAGAACCGGTCTCAAAATGAACAATAAAAATGGGCTGAGCCGGGAGCTCAGTGCGAAGACCCTGGGCTCAGTGCCCACTAACACACACACTCACACACACACTCACACTCACACTCACTTTCTAGTGAGCTCAAACTTCAGCAGCAAGGAGCCGGTCTCCTGGGTCCTCGGCAGCCTCTCCTGCTGCCTGACGGGCTCTCCAGGCGAGAGTCCACCGGAAGGAGTTTGAGAGCCACGCAGAGGCAGGCGAGGCAGACAGATATCCTGAAGACGGCACAGGGGACCAGGGTGCCCAGACTCGGCCCCCTCTCTGATCCTCCTGCTGACTTTAAATGCTAACAGCCTCGGCCGCTTTAGGAGTCTCTGCAGCCACAGGGAGTCACAGGGACTGCTGCCGGCCCTGTGGGGTGGGACATCTGCCCTTCCTGGGCCAGGTCGCCTGGAGTTGGCTGGCAGTGGACTTGAGCATCTCAGAACCCGTCCTCTTCCTTTGTCGGATCTTTGGCCCGGTGGTTGCAGCAGAGCCCTCCCTGGTCTAAGAGTCACAGGGTGGCGCTGGGGGAAGCCGGTGTGGGGAGTCTTGGAGACCCAGGAAGGCCTAAGAGATTTTGGAAGGCCAAGGCCTCCTTAGTGGACTTAATGGACTGGCCCTGCTCTGGGTGGGCCACCTGAGGAGTCTGGGGTCTTGCAGGGGCACTGACTTGGGGGTTTTCTAAGCTGGCGCCGGGGTCACGGCTTTTCCATCAGAGGTCATTGCGGAGCATTCCTGAGGGCCAGGCCCCCTCTGCTGGGGGTGGGGGTGGCGTCCTGCAGAAGTCCGAACTGTAGCACCCCGTCCGCTGACTGCCCAGCAGACCCGGTTCCCGGGTGTCGGGGTGGGGGTGGGGTGGGGCAAGGGGGGCCGCCTGAACACCTGTTGTGGGAGTGGGCGACTCCGAGGAGGTCCTGGAGGTCAGCGAGTACCCACGCCCTCCCGCGGCCCCTCCCAGGGGGACTGGGAGGCGGGGTGCGGGCCGGACCCGGAGGTGGGATCGGCTTTGCGGATTGGGGCTCACAGCTGTCACTCCGGAAGGGTGGGGCTTCTTTTTTTAAGGCAAATTTCCAAGGCTAGAGCCCCCGCCCGCACGGGGCACCGTCGCGGTCGCCGCCTGCGCTCTGGATGCGGTCTTGGCGGGCGGGCGACGGCGGGGGCGCCCAGCCGCGTCCGCGAGCCAGCGGTTCGTCCCCCGCGCGCAGCTGGCTCGCCTCGCCGAGGCCGAGCCGGCACCGAGCAGAGCCGAGCGCGGCGGGCGCGCGGCGGCGGGGACCCGGACGTGCGGGGCCTCTGCGACCACCAAACTTTGGGCGCCGCCGAGCGCGCGCGAGCCCCGGGCCGCCGGGCATGGGGGCCGTGCACCGGGGCGCCCACGGCCGCCCCCCGCTCCCGGGCCCCCGCCCGAGGACCCCCGCGCCGCAGCCCCCCCGCCCGGCCACCGCCCGCCACCGCTAGCCGGCTGGGATCGTCGGAGCCCCGCTTCGGGTACCCTGCGCCCCGGGAGGCCGGATCAGGAGAAGCCCTCGCAGCCTGAACCCTGAAAGACAGCCCGGCGCGGGTGGACGCGGAAGGTGGGGTCGGCCGCGCGCGGGCCGGACTCCGGAGAGCGGGTCCCGAGCTCGCGCGCGGCCATGGACCCGCGGGAGAAGGGCGCGGGCCCCCCGGGCCATCTGCGTCCCTAGCCGCTGGCGCCTCCGCGGCCGGTCCGCAGCGGGGACCGGCGACGGCCCAGCCACCACACGGCCCCCGCGAGGAGCCCCGCACCTGCGCGCCTGGTCTCCAGGATGCGCCCGTCGGAGATGGGGGCGCGGTGGCATCTCTGGTCCCCCGTGCTCATCGGCCTGGCTGCCCTTTTCTCCGGAGGTGAGGACGCGCTGCCCCTTGGGCCGGGACTAACTTTGCTGCGAGTGCGTGTGCCGGGGGTGTGCGCGCGCTGGGGTGGGCGGCCGGGAGAGCCGGCGTGGGCGTGGGCGCGCGCTGGTGCATGCGCTGCCTTGGCGCCCCCCACCCCGCGGCCCGCAGGTGTCTCCCTCCCCATGGCGACGCCGCCGAGGTCTAGGAGAGAAGCGGCGGCGGCGGCTGCCGAACGGGCCAGGGAGCCTCTGAAGTGGGAGGGTCCGCTGAGGGTCTGGGGAGGAATTCCTGGAATCTGGAGTTGACCTCGCCTTTTGGAAATCATTTTGGAACAGCCCTGTTGTATGGAATGCCAGTTAGGGATCAGGGTCTGCCACAGACCCGCAGAAGTGGCCGGATTCCTCCTTTAGGCCAGCCCACTCGCCCAGGAAGCCACAGCTGGGCACCCCTCCCACTCCCCACATGTTGGACAGAGTTTAAACTGTCACTTATGACGGGACACGTCACAGCAGGGCCTGGCTGGTGCTTTCCGGTGAGCAGGGGTCCCCTCCTGCCCCTATTCCAGTGCCACTCTCCAGTCTGCCAGGGAAGAGCCAGTGTGGACGCTTGGGACTGTCGCCTCTTGCAGAGGAACTGCTGTCCTCTGGCCGGACAGAGGGACAAAGGACCAGCCAGTGGCGTCTTGGTCAGGTGTGCTATTTGTGTGTCCCCATCTCTCCGTTGTCTGGCTCCTCTGGAGACACGTGTGGGAACAAAGTGGCAGCTCGTAGCAGACGCAGGGAGCAGCGCAGAACCCCCCGAAACGCATTTCTCTGTCAGTGCTTCCCGGAGATCTTGCTCAGCAACTTCGAAGCCCGTTGTCACGCTCCTAGTGTTTTAATCACAGGCGTCTCCTCTTCCCCAGCGTCGCACACAGCCCGGGATGCGGGTTTACACGGATGGCCGGCCGGGCTCCTGTGCTGGGTGTCTAGGAAGGGCAATCGGTGTCACCCTGTCTGCTGTCCTCTCAGGGGCTTGGCATCCTCCTGCTGAGATTCAGCAGTCCCGTGTACCCCAACTCTGGGGACTCAGTGTGTGCCTAGGAGCCACAGACCGGGTTGTGAATTCAGTGACCCCGCTGCAGGCAGACATGAGGTTGCCCCCCCCCCCAACCACAGCAGCAGCCACCCAGCTGGTGGTGGGGGGGGGTCGTCAGGCATGTGCCTTGCCAGTCGTCCCTTGGCTGTGTGTGGATACTTAGCTCCCTGTGTGCCCATGCTGTGGTTGGAACGCTTTCCTATGAAAGGCCCTGGGTGGCTTTGTACGCCTGACTTCCTCAGTTCCGGGCACACGCCTGGACTGATTCCTTTATGAGACGGAACAGTTGTGAGGGAACTGAGACGTCTGAACTTCTCTGGTCAGGAACACTGAGGACATCCTTTCCCTAAGTTGCGAAGCCTCTTTCTTTGTGAAACGGGCCGTCAGCGGGTGGTATGTTGTGTGTGCTGACCTCAGCCGGGCCACGGCTCTCAGCCGTGAGGCTGTCCGCATTCAGCGGCCCCTGCTGTGAGCATTGCCCAGTTACTCACAAACTGCCCGAAACCAAGGGAAAACTTCCGGCGTGGAGCCTGTGAGGTGGAACTTCGTAGTCCGGAGAGGACCTGTGGGCCTGGGGACAGTTCAGTCCTTTTCCCGATGTGTTCCCATCTGTCCCCTCAGGGACTGTGACCTTCTGAGGGTTCTGACCAGCCCCTAATCAGTATGGGCCACATTTAAGTGGATTTGAAGCAGAGGTAAACCCACACACTCTGAAATGCCCACTGTGTGGGGGCAGTGTGGACTGCAGAGCTCATTAGCATCTGGTAAACAGTTGCTGCCTTGAATGGCTGTCTCTGCCCTGTGACCTCAGGGCTTGCCACCTGTCACCCTTCCGTGAGGTAGAATGCACACAGTTTAATGGCTGACTCTCGACCTTGGACCTTACACATGTCTGAATTTCATGAGGAGAAAGTGATTAGTCATGGAGCAGAGTCACCTCCCAGAGCTGTTTTGGATTACAGATACAAATGAAATGTCCTCATAGGACTCCCCTCCCCTGGGGGCCCCGGATTGCTGTAGAAGGAGGAGGTTTACGGGCCACCTCGTCACGTGCTTTTCTGGAGAGTGGCTACATGCTAGGTTGTCAGGGCGCATGCTTCTTCGGTTTCAGTTCTAGTCTTTGTTGGAAACTTGCTGTGGGTCTCCAGCGTGGTGGCCTGCAGGGGAGTGGGACACCCCGTGAGCTCCCTGGGCAGGGGCGGTGGAAAGGGGGAGCTGAGAAGCCCAGTCACCAAGGAAGGTGGGGCCAGGCGAGGGCAGGAGGGGTCCCAGTCCTGAGGCCGCTGTCCTGGCCTGCTGGGGCCCTGCCCAGGGAGGAGGGACCAGGGTGCGGGGGGGGGGGGAGGAGTGGCCCTGGTGCCAGACGCCTGTCCCCAGCCATGGGCATGGCTCTGCTGTGGCAGTGTGTGCAGGGGTGCCCCCACAGGGATGTTGTCCTGGGCTGTGCACTTCCACGCACAGAGGTGCCTTCGTGTGTCGGGTGTGACGCTGGATGGAGGGACAGTGCTGCAGCTCTCATGTTCCCAGGGCTGGGGTCTGCAGGGTGGGCAAGCAGAGGAGTAGGGGCATGATGCCAGGGTGTGCGTGCATGTGTGTGCGTGCGTGCGTGTGTGCGTGTGAGAGAGAGACAGACAGAGAGAGAGAGAAAAGGGGAAGGGATAAGGAAAGGGAAGGGGAGAGGAGAGGCAGAGAGATTGACTCTGCTACTCACATTTAAACACTGTCAAAGATTAACAGCCTGGGGAGCGGGGCACCAGCAAGTTTCCTCTTCTCTGAATTCAAGAGTCAAATGAGAATGTGACTTGTATTAAAAGATGCTCCCATGCACAGGATGACGGAATCCTGCGCTTCCACACTCAGGGATCTGCTTGATTTAGGTGCATTATTTTTAAGGACCAAGAGTGAATGAAGAAAAATAATCACTCCAAAAATCCGTCACTATAGATCACGCTATCCCGTGTTCCTCATCCATGCATTCATTCCGTTCCATCATCCGCCATCCCTCCATCTACCCGCTCCTCCACCCCTCCCCTCCACCTGTTTACTGACCTGTCGTCCGCCTGTTCATTCCCCTAGTCATCTGTTCATCCTTCCCTCCCTCGTCCCATCCCTCCCTCCACCGCTCCCTTCATCCCTCCCTCCCGCTCTCCCACCTCCCATCCATTCCTGGTTTCCTCTCTTCACACCTCACCCCTTCCTCGCTCCACTGCTCCCTCCCTTTGCCCACCCGCCCATGTACCTCCCCATCCATCCACGTGCCCACCGTTGTCTGTTAAGCACATATCAGGGCCCCTGTCTTTGGGCCCGAGGCCTCTGCCGGCACGTGGGTGAGCGAGCGCTGTGAGGCCATGGTGTTAGGTCCTCAGGGACGCCGGATTGGGCGAGTTCGGTGCTGTCTTCCCTGCAGGCTTGCAGGTGCGCCAGCCCCAGCCCTGTTGTCACGGGGCCAGTGCCCACCTCGCCCGCTCCCTGCTCGGTGCTCCCTCCTCCTGGCGTCTTCTGGTTTCCTCATCCCCTCCCCTGCTGTTTTATAGCAGTCGTGGCATCCTGGGTGGAGTGATGTCCCTGCCCCACACCGGGCACCGGGGCACGGGCATGAGAGGAGCTCTGCTGCCTGCCCGGCCAAGCCTGCGGTGCAGAGGACGGGGAGGAAGCTGCTGTGGCAGCAGACGAGTTGGTGAATCAGCCCCTGTGCCTGGGCCTGGAGGACAGACCCGGCGTCCCGAGGCAGGGGCGGCATGTCTCATGGAGAAGGTGGCCAGAACTCTGCTGGGGTGGGCACAGGCGCAGAAGGGCAAGGGCGTGTGCTGAGGACGCGAGAAGGCCAGTGGCCAGTGAGCTGGGTCGGAGGAGGCTGTCGTGCGGCGGGAGGCGGAGGACAGCGGCCAGGTGGACCTGCGGGCCGGCAGCCAGCACCCCGCTCGCTCTCACAGCTGTGCAGGTGGGTGGTGAGCCTTGTGGTCACTGTCACCGCCTGTGTGGGAGCCGGGTCGCGTGTGGCAGAGCGGTTCCAGTCCAGGGCTGGCTGATCGATCGATCGATCTTACTATCTTTGTGGTACTGGAGGTCGAACCTGGCGCCTTCGCCCTTAGCGACATTCCAAGCCCCTTTTTATTTTTTTTAAATTTTGAAATAGGGCTGATGCCTGTGATCCTCCTGCCTCAGCCTCCCGAGAATGCTCAGATTCCAGGCCTGTGGCACTAGCCACAGCTCATGGCTAGATAGATTTTAATCAGGGTGGGTAAGCTTCCTGTGCTGCTAGAACACATGACCATAGGCACGAGACTCCAGAGGCCAGTGGCCCAGAATCAGCACCGCAGGGCTGAGGCCCCAGGGCCGAGATCATGGGGTCGTAGGAGGTTCCAGGGGAGGATCCGGCTTCTGGTGGCCACTGCTGGTCCCCAGCTTATGGTGCTTTTCACAAGCCCCTGGGCAGCATCTCCTGTCCCTATCTGCCCTGCTTCCCTCTGTCACCCGCTCTGTGTCCCCGTGTGTGTCTCCTGCTTCCTCTTGCAGGGACAGAGGCAGCTCCGTGCCAGGCCCACCCAATCAATTCCTCCACTTGCTGTTAGCCTCCTTTATAACCTCCAGATGTGGTCACAGACCTTCATGGGTCCAGAGGACTTACATGTAAGTAGCTTTTGGAGCTGGGCTGTTTCTCTACCTTCCACAAGGGATAAAACATGAGGCCTCTCTTTTGCTTTCCAATATGTTAAATCCCTTTAAATGCATCTCTCTCTCCCTCTCTCTCCCTCTCTCTCTCTCTCTCTCTCTCTCTCGATTTCTCTCCAGCATTTAGTGAAGTGCTTTGGACATTGTGGCAGCTCAGTAACATTTCTAAGTGTGCACAGGAGTATAAAATATTGCCTGAAGAATCCATGCCTGGCAGGAAATCGGCCTAATGCTATCTTTTCCAGTAATTCAAAGTGCTGCAGGAAATACCCCAGTCAGTAATCATAAAGGCAAACTTTTGGGAGGATTCTCACATGGCAGGTGCTGTATGGAGGGACTTGTGCAGCTGAGTTGTATGACCCAGCAGATAAACAGGTGGGGTAGAGAGGGGACAGAGGCTCAGAGGAGCAGAGGGACTGTCCAAGGCCAGATCTGGACGAGGGAGGGGTCGTATGTGCGTTCTGGTGTCATCGGTTGCACCAGGAGCCACACTGTACCTGGGGTCGCTTGAGCTTCGGGACTCAGTGCGGCCTGTGGGACACAGCTGGCCAGCCGAGGCTGCGGACAGGGAGATGTCCCTTCCTAGGTCAGTTTGGAGCACTGGATGGGGACACAATCAGCCCTTGCTGGACATGTGACCAAGAGTTGTTTGTTTTCTCTGAGTGAGAGGGAGTGAGATGTGGATTTTAGTTCCAGGACTGACCAGGCAGTGGGAGGTGGGCTTGAGCCCCCCTAGGCTGTGCCTCCTGAAGGCTTGGCACGTGACCCCGTGAACGTTGGTTCTGGTCTGTCCACATCGCTGATGTCCGTGGAGTCCTGGTAGGGTACTGCAGACAGGTGTCCTCTGGTCTCCCAGGATTGGGAGAGGGGGTGGCACCTCCCTAGGGCCCCTGGGAAATTGTGAAGAAAGGAGAGATGGGCAGCATACAGGCAGATGCACGTTATTCCTGTCTGCAGGAGGGGAATGTGGGTTCTGTGCAATGGGCGGGCACGTCTGCTTTGGATGGCAGACAGCAGTTTGAGGGAGTTCAGGAAAGAATGTTGTGGGGGCTCCAGCAGAAGGAACACGGTGGCAGCTTGCGTTTGTTGGGAAATGAGACCAAAGACTCAGAATATTTTTATGTAACTTGGTCGTTTATTTTAAAAATCTGTTGTGGGAAGAAACAGGGAAGCATCCAACAGCCAGAAACGAGGTGTCCTAAGCACCGGCCTTCAAGGGTCCTTTAATGCATGGCCAACACCCCAGGTGACCGCACTGTCTTGGAAATAATGGATAGAGGAGGAAGGCCTTCCGACCAGGAGGCCCACACACGGGTGGGGACAGCTGAGACAAGGTCAGGTCCACGGTTTCAGAGCCCGAGGATGGGGCTAATCCAGGCACCCGTGCTTGAAAGCCAGTGCAACTGTCCGTTTTCCGTTTTCTCATCTGCCTGTCTGTCTCCCGAGCATATGAAGGAAAAGCGATTCAGATGAGAATTTGTTAGGGTTTGGATCTGAAATGTCCCTGCAAAGCCTCATGTTTGGAAGGGGGTTCGATCACGGGGGTTTATCCAGTGATTTCGTGAGCTGTTGAGAGGCGGGGTTTCACTGGGGCTTGACCTGGAAGGGAAAGGACACGGCCCTCCCTATCCCCGCCCTCTGTGATTTACTTCCGGTCTTGCCATGTGTTGCACGGTTTCTCTCCTGCTGAGCCCCTTCCAGGCCCTTCTGCCATTGCCAGCTGCCCAAAAACGGACCGAGACCTCCTGAAACTGAGCTAAAATAACCCTTTCCTCGTTTCAGCTGTGGGCGTCAGACATTGCGTCCCAGTAATGAGAAAGTGACTGAGACAATATTGGAAAGCAGAGATCGCTAGGGTCTTTAGTGGTGTTACTACTACTATCTATCTATCTGAAGAGTGACTTTAAATTCCTATGTTGATGGGAGCCTCCTCCTGCCCATTCCTTAAGGGGAAAAGATGTCCGTTGCTTTGTGTTTGGTTTAGAAGGGAAAAGGAAAGGCAGAGGCAGGGAATTTATAAAGCAGCTCATGGAGAGTTAAAGGGGTGACCCCCTCTGAGGACACTTGGCAGGGGCCTTTTTGGATGGCAGGCAGCTGCTGCTCTGAGCCCCTGCCTGGCCCGCTGCTGCCTGGCAGCTCCTGCCTGTGGTACTGGGGATCAAGTTCAAGGAGGGCAGAAAAGGGCAAAATCCCCAAATTTCCATCTCAGAGGCTGAGATCCAGGGAGAGGAAGGGGTGTGGAAGAACACGGGCCAGGTGGTAAAAATAAGGGGTGTGTGTTTAAACACACAAAGTTACCACACACTCCCCCAGATCTCCCCTAGAAGGCCCCACTGGGCTCCCACACAAGTCCCATCCTTCGCGTCACTTTCTGAAACAGCTCGGGAAGGCCTCCGTGGTTCTACAAGGTACTGTCAAAGATACAGTGACTGCCACCGTCACCAAGCCTTGGCCTTCGGGACACTTCATCGTTCTGAAACTGTAACTTACCCACTTTCTTTCTTTACTATATCCCACGCCCATTTTTATTTTTCATGTTCAGATAGGGTTTTGTTAAGTTACCTGGGCTGGACTCAAACTGGTGATCCCCCTGCCTCAGCTTCCCAGAGTGCCAGGATCACAGGCCTGCACCACCAGGCCTGGCTCATAACCTCATTTTCTTAGGAACAAGGCTGTCCCATCTGAGAAGTCTTTCTCCTGCCCTCTGTGAGCGCTGTGCACTTTCTAAGCGATCCTGTGCTGGGTTTGCTCTAACTTCTACCCTCCTGGAGCCCCATGTGCTAGAAGCTTCCAGGCTCTGTGTCTTGTGAATGAGCTCTGTCCTTACCTGTGCTTCAATGTCCTCCTCTCCCTCTCTCTGCCTGCCTGCTGCCCTATTGCAGTCATCATTCGGTAAGTCATTTCTGATGAGTTTTGAAACGGCAGGTGGCAGGCGGGTCTTCCTGCCCAGTTGCGGCCACACTGTGTGCTGGTATATTCTGTTTCCGTGGCTTCGTGGATGTTTCGTGTAACTTGTTCTCCACCTTTGGAGCTCACGTGTTTATGTAAGCATCTCCTTGGGTTTTAAAATTGCATCGGGAGCATGATGCTTGCTGGGTACGTTATGGTTTAGAAGTTTCGCGCTTGTGGGTCAGTTGCGTAATTACCATCTCCTTTTAGCCCGAGGAGGGATGGCATTGTTCCTGTCCCGACTGAGTCTCGGAGGGAGATGTTACCTCATCACGGGGCCCAGGGCAGAGTGTGAGCTGGGCTTCAGCGGCAGAGGCCCTTCCTAAAAGACCCCCGCCTGCTCAGGGCAGCACCCGCTTGGCCAGGCACAACCCTCTTGGCAGAGGCAGGGTCCGTCTCAGCTGTGCCCACGGTGCTGGCTGTGCACCCTGGCCTTGGTGCCTCCTGACCACAGTTCAGGACCCACGGTCAGGAGAGATCCTGCTCTTTGTTGGGGTGACTCTTCACTCTCTGACACTGCGTCTCCCCTGAAATGCGGTTCTCTGGCACAGTGGCAGCTTCTGCAGGCCAGGGGCCAGGTGAAGAGCCGGCGGTGTGAACGTGGGAGATGTAGGTGGTGCTGGGCAGCCTCTCCTGCGTGGCCTTCGTGCAGATGGCTTTGCAAGCAATAGCAAAGGACCAGCAGTTGGGGCGAAGGGGTTTGGCCTCACAGCCATGTGGAGGAAGAAAACTGCACTCACAGGAGGAATGCAGGGCCTGGGGGATGGTCCGGGCCGATGCGGCTCCCTCCAGATGTGCACGTGTGTGCCAAGTAGGGCTGCGAGTGCTTCCCGGCCTGAGTGGAGCGGCTGTGGAACTCAGCGGGGCTCACCAGGGCCTGGATGCCACACACTGTAGTAGCACTGTCCCCAGGTAGCCAACACTGCGCCATGGTGGGTGCAGGGAGCAGCGGCCCGTCCCACCCGGCTGTCACCTTGTCTTGTTCACCCGTGCCTCCGACTTGCTTTGCTGTGTCTGCCTGGGAGTCCCCGTACCGGGCCAAGTCCTGGCCTCCAGAATGCTCCCTGTCTGGTCTGTGGGAGGCCCGAGACAGACCCTCAGGGGGACGTGTGTGGGTACCCGGTTGCGGGGAGACGTCCAGTGTCCACAGAAATCTGCAGCGTGTTTGTCTCGACTTGATGTGGCAGGCGTAGGCAGCCGTCACGTCCAGCTATGCCTTCCCTGTCCTGCCTTCCTGAGTGCGTGCTGGAAACGGGCTTGAGGACCCTCCCTTTGGATTTTTCACACTCCTGTTTGGGGTGCTGGTAAACAACCAGTCGGTGAGTGATTGATTTGACGTTTGAATTTCTAGACAGCTGCTTCTTTGCCTTGGCTTTTCAACTTTTCCCTGTCGTCTCAGAAGAACCATGGCACACTGATCATCCCAGGGCTACTGTCCTGGGAGAACAGACCACTTCCTTGTCCCTGGGACAAAATTCTCAGTGCCCGGTGCTTAAGAGAGGAGGGGCTTATTTTGGCTCATGGTTTCCACTGGGTTTAGTCCATGGCCCCTGGCTCCACGGCGTAGATGGCGTGGCAGGGGATGGCTGCTCACCACGTGGCACCCGGGAAGCAGAGGGAAGGCAGGAGCTGGGGACAAGGACACACTGCCCTGGTCATGCCCTCAGTGACCCACCTCCCACAAGCCCTCCCTCCTAACAGCACATCCAGCCGCGAGCTCAGCAGTGGGCGAAGGCACTGAGAGGTGCAGCACCCCAGGATCTGGTCGCCTCCCACACTGGTGAGCCTTTGGGGGGACATTTTAGATCTAAATCGTAACACCTGGTCAGTATTTACATACAATCAAGAAATCTCCCTAGCTCGTCAGCCACAGAAACCTCCCTTTTGTGTCTGAAGCCTGGGAGGATTCCCTAGGATCTGTGGAACGAGCAGAGGGCTTCCTTCCAGTTTTGCCGACTGGTGGCGATACCTGGATGAGGGGTGCCTGAACTCTGAAGCTGAGATGCCTTCGGGAGGCCAGGCTGTTTGCGTGGCATCAGCAGCCGGTGGTCCGTGTCTCAGGGAACTGACCTGAGAAGGGCTCACTTCCTGCTCAGAGTCCAGTTGACCCTTTCCTGTCCCAGTTGATTTGGGTGTTTGGAGCTTGTGTTTTGAGATCAGCACCGGTAGGGAGCTGGAGGGATGAACGCCTGGATTGGGGGGTGGCCTCATGCACTTGTGCCCGTGACTTGTTAGCGTGAAGGGACGGGCTCCACCTAGCCACAGGGGGTTGGGGAGTGGAGAGCAGCACAGGCACATCTGTGAGATGCAGGGACCAGGACATGCGTCGGCTCACACAGCTGAGGGGCAGGGGGCAAAGAGGGTATCAGGTAAGGCTGGACACAGGTGCTTGAGTGAGGCCCCAGAAGTGAGTCAGGTCTAGAATCATAGATTTCCTTTTTGCCTTTTCCTCTCTCTCTCTCTCTCTCTCTCTCTCTCTCTCTCTCTCTCTCTCTCTCTGTGCTGAGGATAGACCCACACACTGACATTCACTTCCCTGTGAGCTATATTCCCCACCCATTTCATTTTTTATTTAGAATCAGGGTTTCAAAAAGTTGCCCGATTGCCCAGGCTGGGCTTGTACTGGGGATGCTCCTGCCCCAGCCTCCCAGAGTGCCTGGCCTGCACCAGCATATCTAGGTAGCTTTTCCTTTTGGGTTCTATTACAGCAAGAGAGCTCCCTAGCTCAGAATTACATTACTTTACTCCAAACAAACATTTTTCTTAGCAGTTCTGTCTAGGTGGTGGACCCTCGCCCTCAGGACTCAAATTACCCTGGGGTCCCAGGGTCACTCCGTGTGCTGGAGGGATTGGCTGAGTGGCTCAAACGTTGGCAGCCATTGTTCCCTTGGGAGACTGGGTAGGAAGCCCCATCTAAATCACATGACATGAATGTAGGGGAGGGGAGCAGACAAATCAGTTTGGAATACTAAAAACAGAAATTTGGCAATGGGAACAGGGTTGTGGGGGACTAATTAGCGATATTCTTCCCCTGGGCCTGTCGTTGTGCGATACTTCGGATCTGAACATCGCCAGCCCTCTGATTTCTAGCCTGCCAGGAAATCACTGGGCGTGACTCCAGCCCGGATGCTCACCCTCCTGGAGAAGCTCCTCCCTCCTCTGAGGGCATATTTACATGTAACGCCAGCTCTTGTCACCAACAATGGTAATTTTTCGGAGTCCTTAATTGGACGTGGAAACGATACAATGGAGATCACTGTGGTGTGTCAATATTGGCATTAGATGTGGTTGAAAGTAAGCGTCCAAACACACAGTGGCTTGTTGTGCACGCGTTCAGCGCTTTGAAGTGGGAGATCAGTGGGGCTCCAGAGAGCACCACAGCCAGGGGACAGGGGACACGGGCCGGCGATGGGAGGAGGGGCAGGGATTTTGAGGGACAGACCGGAAAAGCCTCTTGCAAGTGAGTTCTGTCTTACCACTTGATGCTGTGCATATCTGGTTCCAGAAAAGGGTCTCGCCTGATTTCCGTAATTAGATAGCTCACATGATAGGAGGTCTTGGTGGCGGTTTAGCAAATGCAATTGCGAAACAGTGAGGAAAAACAGATATTCTGGTACTACAGGTAGCCTAGCTTCAGAAGCTCATGGCCTGCCGTTTGCACGTTGCATGGGGATGGGGTGGGTAGGGAGTGGTTATTCAGTGTCTATTTGACTCGGAAGCACACCTTGGGCGTGGCTCAAACAGTGAGGGAAGGATAATCCCCAGGCACGGGACCCATGGCGTGGGAGTCACCCACTGGGAGAGAAACAGTGGCACTTGGGCTACAAGTTTCCGGGTGTCTTCGGATGTTTGAGGTGGCGTTCTGATCGGCAGATGGCGGCCCGTGGCCTGTGTGGCCCTCGAGTGGCCTTGCTGAGTCTCCCACGATGGTGCAGCTGGTCCTGCGGCTCATCAGAGCACACAGCTACAGCCTACTTTTTCTTTTAGAAAGTTATTTATTAAGATGCATTCTCTTTGCATTGAGTTTGAGGGTGGCAACTTGCAGAAACTTGAATCCTGAGTCTCAGAGTGAGAAGCAACTTTTGAAAGGTGAGGTTCCACATGCAGACACATACGTTTTTGTTGCAAGAGCGTCACAATGTGTCAATCTGCCACAGCTGGGAGATGTCAGGTAAAGGGGGGTCCTGTTGCTTCCCGCAGTGGTGAGCATGCAGGCCTGGGGCTCAGTGCCCACAACTGGCCTCGTGTGAGCTGTGCTGGGCCTCAGGCTGAGGAGGGGCCGCCAGCTGCCCAAGGCTGGCTGAGTGCCCGGCTCCTTTCTCTTTCCTGGTTACCTCGTTGCTGGGCCTGGGCTGCAGGGTTTCCCAGAGGACAGAAATGGCGCTTGGGACCCAGTGGGGACACGGAACTCAGACCCCCCTGGGTGCCTTGACTCTGAAGAGCTCTCCCTTGACCAAGCTGTCACCTTCCTGACCCAGGTGACCTGCACCCACAAAGTTCCTCCCGAACCAAATTTATTTATTTTTTTAACGATATGATTCTTAAATGTCAAGGGGCTGCTTGGTTTTGTTGAACACTTTGGTGTTTGTGGTACTGATGGAGATGTGCACCCTTTGACCTAGGCTGTGTGCCCAGGGGGAGCACGGACGCTGTTCCCAAACCTCAGTTCCCTGTGTTCATCCTAAGCTGTCTGGATTGATTGTAATCAGCTGTGTCTTCTTGTCTCCGTCTCTTCGTGTCTGTCTACCTCTGACTCCTTCACACACACTTTTCTAATTTTAAAGCAGAAGGACCCGTGGTCCCTTAGCGATTCCCCCCCACACCTGGAAGCTCACTTCCCCTTCCACAAGGATGGCTGGCCAGTGCCTTTAATGAAGAAAGCCCAGCTGATCCTTTGGTCGTTAGAACACACAGCTACAGCCTACTTTTCATTCAGAAAGGTATTTATTAAGATGCATTCTCTTTGCATTGTTTTGAGTGTGAGGGTTCCAACTTGCAGAAACTTGAATCCTGAGTCTCAGAGTGAGAAGCAACTTTTGAAAGGTGCAGTTCCATATGCAGACACATATGTTTTTGTTGTAAGAGGATAACGGCACGACGGATGGAATGCTTTCAAGGTCAAGAGGATATATCATGTTAGGATAACGTTCTTGGTGTGCCCTGGAAGGGGAGTGTGAGCTCCAGGAGAAAAAGGAAGCGTGCCACGGCTCTGATCGCTAATGAACAATTTCTCCTGGATTTTATAAATGGATGGAGGTGGGTGTCAAGCCATCTTGTTATTTATATTACAAAAGATACATTGAAGAGAGTGATGTAACAGCTTAATTTTTAAAATGTCAAGATTTACAATACACTAGAAATGTCACCCTTAGCAACGCTTGAGGCACCGGTGGAAAACAGTTGATAAATCACTTTGAAAATGCACAAGTGGGCACATCTTTTTAAAAAGTTTTCTTTTAGGAGCCGCGGGTGCAGTCACGGTGGAGAAACGTTGTCTGGCAGAGGCGTCCCCGGCCTGATTACCCCTCAGGGCCACCTGAAGAGATTCAGTGTTCCGTGCTCTGGCCGCACCTGGGACCCACGAAACCCCAGCGTCGGGGCCAGACCCAGGTGTCCCTAGTGTTGAGAGGCGGGGTCAGGGGGCTGAGAGGCGGGGAAGGACGGCCCTGGACCGTGCCCCGAGGGTGGATGCAGCGTGTGAACGCGGGCTACCTGCTGGAGTCCTGTAAAAGGTATTTTGGCGGAGGGTAACAGTTAATTGTGTTGTAATTTGCATATAGTAAGTGAAACTGACTTTTACCTCCTTCTGTACAGTTCTATGAATTGTGACTCATGCGTATAACCTAGCAGTCAGTGCCAAGACACTGGCATTTCTGTGCCCCCAAGTTTCTTCTTGCTCTATCCCCAAGCCTGGGGACCCCTGTTGTCTGTCACTGTGGCCACGAGCTTTTCCCAGAACGGCAGGGCGTGGCAGCGCCAGGTCTGCAGCTGGGACTGCCTGGTGCTGGGTCTGTCTGTTGCTGCTTGTCTCCCGGTCCCTGAGTGGGGGCCACGGGATGGTTCCTGAGCAGTTTGCTCCCTGCTGGCCGGACAAGAGATGCGGCATCACGAGGGGCCTTGGCTCTTACCACGAATGCCGCCTTGGGGTTTGAAATTCGCTCATCTCTGCGCAGTACCCTAGGAAAGGGGCCACTGGTCATGTGAGACGGTGTGTTGATATTCCAGGCAGCTGCCAGCCATCGGGAAGTTCCCGTCATGCTGGCAGGTCAGGTCCCAGCCGTGCCTTGCTCTTGCGGCCACGTGCTGTGTTCACACCGCAGCGTGACTCGAGCCATCTTGGTGTATGTGTGTACGTGTACGTGTGTGCACGGTGGCCCCTGATGCCCGAGGGCACGGGGCAGCTCCGTGTTTGCTTGGTTGCCATCTGCGAATCTTCCTCCAAGAACTCTCCACTCAAATCCTCTGTTTTCCAACGGCAGCTTATTGGAGCTCTCTTCCTGATCCAGTTTTGAGGACTGTTTGCGTAGAAGTCTTTTAGAATACATGATTTGCAGGTGTTTTTTTTTTTCCTACTCCGTAACAAGTGTGTCATTTTAATCATATGCCTTTTTATCTGGACGAAGTCTGATTTTGTTTTCTTCTGTGAAATTGCTTGCATTGTTATGAAAGTTCTTAACCAAATCTGAGGTCACGAAGCTTTTCTCGAATGTGTTCTGGAGGTTTAATAGTTTCAGGTCTCCCATTGAGGTTTGGGAATCATGTGACTGTGCGTGCCTGTGTGTGTGTGTGCACCTGTACATGCCTATGTGTGTGTGCCTGTGCGTGTGTGTGCCTCTGCGTGTTGCACTGTGGCTCAAGATTCCCTGTTTTGCACAGGGCTGGTAATTGATGATGGCAGAATTTATTGTACGGGCTGTGTTGCTCTTTGATGTTGACTTCACAGGCGTGTTGAGATCACTTGAACAAGGAGGGTATATTCTGAGTGCCATTGGGTTCCCATAATTTGATGTGTCCAGGCTTTCAACCAATACCACACTGTAACAATTACCTAAAAACAAACAAACAAACAAAAAAACAAAAACCCATGTAGCTGGGCCCAGTGGCACAGGCCTGGCATTCCAGCACTCTGGGAGCCTGAGGCAGGAGGATTATAAGTTTGCACCCAGCCTGGGTAACTTAACTGGGCAACTTAGTAAGACCGTGTCTCAAAAATCAAAATGGGCTTGGGATGGAGCTCAGTGTGAAGACTTTGAACCTGCTCCCAGGACCACAAAACTAACCCTACGTGTTATGTGTTGGGCACCGTCCTTCTTTCTCAAAAGTATGACTATTCTTGTCCCTGCTTTGAAATGTAAAAGCTGAGCCGTGTAGGCCAAATTGAGAAAGAAAAGCCTGAGCTGAGTTCTTGCGTGTAAGAAAACCTGTCCTACTAGCAGTGAGAACTGCCGTTTCACAAGCTGTCTAGTCCGTGAACATCGTATACCTGGCAGTTCACTTAAAATTTTTCGTTTTTATCACTGCTGCTTATAATTTTCAGTACTGATGGGCTGCACGTATTTTTTTTTTTTTTTTTTTTACAATTAAAGCATTCTAAATTGTTTTCTACCGTTGGGTTTAGTATATTAAGGTTTGGATTTACATGTCTGTCTTGAAACTGTAAGAAATATAGTTGACTTTTTGCACGTTGTCTCTTAAACTCAATTATTTTAGTAGATTTTCGCCCTTGGGCATTTGGGAATATTTCTCATGGGTAATTATGTCCTTTGTGCGTTGTTTTGCTGGCTGCTGTGTTTCTCTCCCCTCTGCCTGCTCTCATCCACAGTAGGGGGGCAGGCCTCTTGTGTGATGTTAACAGTGGGTGGGGCCCGGCTCCTGGCCCTGTCCCACCTCGGGCACTTCCTTTACACCATTAAGTGTAGTGCAAACGGAAGGTTCTCACAGGCA
Source organism: Ctenodactylus gundi (assembly GCA_004027205.1). Classification (NCBI taxonomy): domain Eukaryota; kingdom Metazoa; phylum Chordata; class Mammalia; order Rodentia; family Ctenodactylidae; genus Ctenodactylus; species Ctenodactylus gundi. The sequence continues at coordinate 501,837 of PVKB01000444.1, forward strand.
CCATTCATAGAGAAGAGGAATCCTCACTCCTTTCCCTGAACTCTTCTTAGAACTGTGATGATATATGCCTTGAACTTTTTCAAGTCCTTTTGCTGCGTCATGGCTGTGAACACGTGACTTCTTTTAGTCTGTGCGTAGGGTGGATTCTACCTCAACTTCTAGGTGTTGAACTGCCCTTGTTACCCTGTCCAATCCCAATTTTTGGCAGGTGACTCTCTATAAATAGTGCGGTACTTGGTTTGCTGAAGTTTTGTAGAGGATTTTTACATCTCCGTTTAAAAGTCTATTTTAACTAGATTTATATGTTGTCGTTGTCTGCTTTTGGTATCAGGATAAACTGATTTTACAAAATGAGATCTGGGGTGGCCTGTCCTGTGTTATTTTCTGAAAGAAACTGCACATTTGGAGCTGGTAATTTTTAAATGTTTGGTCTCAGTTGTCTGGTGAAACCATCTGGGTCTGGGGATTTTTCTTTTTTTCAGAAGCTTTAAAGTTGCAAATTAAATTCTCTTGATAGTTTTAGGACTGTTCAAATAATACGTTTTATAGTGGGTGAACTCTGTTAGAGCTTTTTGATGAACTGGTCAAGTTTATCTAAATTGTGAAATGGTGGAAGATAATATTACTTGTAATATTGTAATATAGTCTGCCATGTTTTTCTGACCTGAAATGATTTCCTTTGCCTGACTCATCACTTTTCTTTCTTTCTTTCTTTCTTTCTTTCTTTCTTTCTTTCTTTTTTCTGTTTGTGGTTTTTTCTAGGTCAGTTTGTCAAAATGGTTTTTGGAACTTACCTGTCTTTTCAAAGAACTAGCTTTCCATTTTTCATTCCATTACATTTCATCTCATTTACATTTATTTTCTTTTTCCTTTTTTATTGATTTTTCTGCCAGTATCTGTTACTTCCTTTTGTGATGGTGGGCTCACTTGTAACTATTTATCTAGGTTCTTCACATGGAAGCTTAGATAATCCCCTGAGGCATTTCTCCTTTTCTGATATAATCCTACAATGCTGTGAGTTTGCTTCTAGTCACTGTTGTAGTTATGGCCTTCAAACATTTGTATCATGCTTTTATTTTTATTTTTTGCAGTTGGTGTCTATTTTTCCTGAGCTCCCTTGTGACTTTCCTTTTGATGTGTGTGTTATTTGGGTGTTTGTGGTTTACTTTGATGTATTTGGGGGATTTTCTGTAGCTTTTCTGAATCAACTTCCAGTTTACTCCACTGTGGTCCGAAAAGACATTTTGTAGGATATTAGTAAAAGGATATTTTTGAATGTTCCTTTTTTTTTTTTTTTTTGAACTTCAAAACGTGGCCTTTCTTGCTAGAGGTGGATTTCTGCTCTTGAGAGGGATTTCTGTTGCTGTGGGCGCTGCCTATAGGTGCCCATTAAGTTAGGCTGGTAGTGTCATCCACATCTTCCGTATCCTTCCTGACTGGCTGTTTGCTTATTCCTTTCATTACTGAAAGAGAAGTGTTGGCATTTTCAACTATACTCATAGACTGTTATGTTCCTTCTTGAAATTTGGTTAAGCTTTTGCTCCATGTATTTTGAAGCTGTGCTGTTAGGTGCGTACATACTTGAGATTATGACGCATCCTGGGCAAACGGTTTCTCTATATAAATATGTACTGTGTCTTTCCTCCTGTATTACTGTTTATTTGGGCGTTTATTTCTATCAAGCTAATGGAGCCCCTTCAGTTTATAATTGATGTCCGAGCACTGTTTTCCCCCTCTCCTTTCATTTTTAACCAGCTAACGTCTATAGTGTGTGGTTTTTTTGTACATAGAATGTAGCTGGATACTACTCTCTGTGTTTTGACATGCTGTGTAGTTTAATAGATGTGTTTACAAATTTACATTTCACGCAACTTTATATATGAGTGCTATTGAGTCTACCATCTTCCAAATCACATTTTAATTGGCTCTCTTTTATTATTTTTTTGATGTCGCTTTTTATCCTCCATGTAACTTTCAGTTAATGGAGCGTGGTTTATATACGATTCTATTTTTATCCCTACTAATGGTTTATTAGGTCACAGACCTTTGATTCATTTCAGTTTGATTTACGACCGGCGTCACCTCTCCAGGTGTAGGGTAAGAACCTCCTGCTGTGTATTGCTAACTCCTGCTTCTCACTTCTAGTTTTATAGATGTCTTTTTTTTTGCACACACTATAAACGACAATATGTTGTTGCTAGTTTTGCTTTGTGCAGTCAGTTTCTTTTTTTAGCATATCTGAGAATAAGAAAAAATGGATTTTTAAAAATTTACTTAGACTTGGATCTTTTCCAGCCGTCTGCAGTTCTTTGTGCAAATAGAGGTTTCTGCCTGACTATGTATCTTCCCACCTGGCCACATAATCTTCCTGTTTGGTCATGTGATCTGCCTTCTTGGCCACATTCTCTGTGGTCACATATCCCTCACTTTTCATTTTCTAAGCTTTCCCCCCCCTAGTTCCACCCTCCTTTTTGAAAGCTGTTTACCCTGGCTATACAATTTTGGGTGGATAGTTTTCCCTTGGGTACCTTGAAGACATCACTTGGTTGTTTTCTAGCTGATACAAGTTCTGCCAGGAAGTCTGCTGAAATTCTTAACTCTGTTTTTCTTTAGGTAAGGCATTGCTTTTCTTTGGGTGAGTTCAAAGTTTTTCTTCTTTTTTTTTCATTTGTCTAAATAGGATGTGTCTATCTGTGCACTTGTTAATTTTCTTATTCTACTTGGAGTTGAGTTTCTTGGGGCCATGACTGTGTTTCTTTCATTTTTTTTTTCTTTTAAGAAATCTGCGATTAGTGCTTGCTTCAAATGGTGCCCTGTCGCCTCGCCTTGGAATCCAGTGACACACGGTCACACTGTTTTATGCTTGTGGTCTCATAGAGCTTGGAGGCTCTGTTCTGTCATTCTCCCTTTTCCCCCAGTGTTTCCGTTTCAAAAGTTTTTGTGGACCTATATATAATAAACTTTTTTACTTCTCTTATTTTATTATATTTTTGTGGTATTGGACATCAGTTCCAGGACTTTAACACTGAAGTATGTCCCCATTTGTATTTTTTTGGTGTGTTTGGTTGTTTGGAACTTTTTGTTGTTGTCGTTGTTGAGACAGAAGCTCACCAGGTTGCTCAGTGGTTCAGACTGGGCTCAAACTTGTGATCCTCCTGCCTCAGCTTCCCACAGCCCAGCTACCATTGGCCTCTTTGCCTACCACTGACTCCTCATTGGCCATTTGGAATCTACTGGTGAGTCCCCCTAAAGGTGCCTATGGACGTCTGCTCCTGTGTGCTGATTTCACAGTGATAGGATTTCTCGGATTTCCATCCATGTTCACCCTGTTCTGTCTCTTTGTAAATACCCACCTGGCCACGAGGTCACCCACGCTTCTACCCTCGTCTGCCCTGGGCTCCCATCATTCCATGCGTGGGTGAGTCCCCGTGTCCCTTCTCCTTTGCAGGCATCTGTCTTTCCTCAGATTTCAGGCTCATTGGCTGCTCTTTGACTTAGTCCTGGCACTTTGCGACTTTACGGTTCACCCACCTTTCTGTTGTTGTTGTTGTTGTTGTTGGTGTTACTATAATGGCAGCAGAACATTCCCTGGTTTAAAACACATTTTAATCAGCAGATCCAGAGATCGAATTTGATTGAGGTGTGGCTGAGTCAATTTTTACAGTCATCAGGCAACTCTAATGCCCAGAAGGGAGGGACAGGCTTTTCAGGGAAGCTTGTGTGGCCAGCAAAGTGGGGATGGAGTACAATCCTGGCAAGTGGAACTGATTTGACAATTTTTATTTTCTATACTAGGGTTACTTTATGTACCACCTGGTCTGCAGCCAGGAGAATAGGAAGCATTTCAAGTATTTTCAGTACAAAGACTAGTAAAATAAATTGGTTCTGCCCATGATTGAGGCACTGAGAATCGAATAAATGGAGGGAGAAACTCAAGAGACTCATCCCAGGGCAGCAGCGCATGTCTGGGCTGAGGGGGGAGGAGGAGATGGTGGTCCTGGAGCTCGAGGCTCCCATGGGTGCCTCTAAGAAAAAGGAGGAGCTGCCCTGTGTGGGACTAGTGTCTTCTGCCACTGGCTGCCACTGGTGTATCAGCCTCAAGGCAGCTGGTGGCGGTGGATGCCCCTGCTGTGGTTGCCCTACCTCCTGCAGAGCAAGTGGAACTCCAGGGTGGCCGCTTGCCTGGCGCCCAGAGCACAGCCCTTTGATTGCGCACAGTGAACCCTGCAAGGTGCTGTGGTAAGGACCCCTCATCCCGAGTCTCAGCAGGAGCCTGGAAGGGGCCCGCAGAGTGTGGGCAGGGCAGGGCTCTGGATGCTTTCCTGAGAGGTTGGGTGTGGAGCGTTTGGTGTGGGCTGTTCCGTAAGTGTGCTTGTGCCCAGGTAAAAACCTAGTTTTTTTTTTTTTCTTTTTGTAGTAATGGGGATCAGGCCTAAGGTCTTCACCCAGAGTGGCATCCCCAGCTCATTTTTATGTTTATTTATTTATTTTTTGAGACAGCGTCTCACTGAGTCACTAAGTTGGACTCAGACTTGTAATCTGCCAGCTTCAGCCTCCCAGTGTGCTGGGGTGATGGGCCTATCCCGCCCGGGCCCAGCTCTGCTTCTTAAACAGATTCATTTCAGGACTCTCCTGGAGCCAGCATGGGGACCAAGTCTTATTTGACAGCTCAGGTAGGAGCCTGGAACAGAGAGCGAAGGTTTTGAAAAATGATAATTTTAATTTCCAGTCATATTTATTACCTGCGTGGGTGCCGGTGGCATCTGGGAGAAAGGCGGGAGAGCTGCCTGGTCCATGACACGGATTCTGTGCTCTGGGATCACTGCTAGCTGCCCATGACCTGGCACGTGGCGGGGAGGGAGAGGTTAATAGGAGACACTGGCACAGCTCACTCTGGGCACTTGGAGGGAAGCCGTTCCTGGGGCGTGCATGTGGATGCGTAGGGGTTGGCTTTCCGAGGGACGAGCTGTCATTTACTGCTGACACTGTGGGGGGCTGTAGCTGAGGCTTAGGGCTGTGTGTGTGACCAGTAGCATCAGGCCCCTGTCCTGACCCAGCCTGTTAGCCAGCTGGCAGTGGGGAGGCAGGTAGAGGAGAAGCCTGAGACCTCATGTGTCCCGAACGCCCGGGCCACACTGCCCTCCGGGAGCCGTCGCGTCTCAGAAGCAGTGGTTGACCCCTGGGTGCTGGTCTGGCCTGTGGGCGGGCAGTGCTGGGGTGCAGGGAAGGTCACAGTTCATGACCATGTCCATGCCAGTCCGTGTCATCTGGTGTATGTTACTAGCGTCACTGGGGAGAGCGTTCGATGCCACTGCAGTGGGCGCCGGTGTCATCTCCATTCCTGCGCTCCCACTTGCCGGAGCAGCACCTCATTTCCTGTGGGGGGCCGTGTTCCCCACACCGGTCCATGTAGGGAGGTCCATCTCAGCCGTCTCTGGCCACAGAGGTGGAGAACAGGAGAGAGGCCATCAACGCGTGTGTCTGGCCTTGGCAGCCTGCCCTGGGTGCCTGATGCTGTTCCAGTAAAGGAAGACGGGCACACGGCTTCTGTTAGGAACGTGGGGACAGCTAAGGTTACATTCTGTGAAGGTGACAGCAGCAAAGACAGTCAAGGTCAGAGCTGCTGGAAGCCGCCTCACCTCATGGAGTCTGACAAGGAAGCCGTTGCCGAGACCCGGGGAGGGCAAGCACGGACGCAGTGTGTGAGGCTTGAACCAGCCACCCCTGCCGCAGCTGGCACGTGTACCCTAGAGCTGTCCAGTTACGTGAGTCATAAATTATCTTTTTAAGCTGGGCCTGGTGGTACGGGCCTAGAATCCCGGCAGTCTGGAAGACTGAGGCAAGAGGATCACACAGTGAAGCCCAGCCCGGGCAACTTAGTGGCTTAGCGAGGAAGGACCTGTTTCAAAATTAAAAATAAAGAAGGGGCCGTGGGCGGATGTCGCATAGTGTGAAGGCCCTGAGTTCCATCCCTAGGACTGTAAAGCAGTTTTTTAAAATGTAAGCTAATTTACTACAGGTTTTCCTGAGTCACTTGTCAAAAGGGTCCTGACAGTACAGGCTTAAGTGACAAGAGAGGAGTGTCCTTGGAGGAGAAAACCAGCCGCCGGTCTCAGTCATCGTCTCTGCTGTGTCTCAGAAGCAGCTTCCAGGCACAGAACCGTTGCTGAGCTGGAAATCGTGATTACTTTTCTTTCCTTTAGATTAATTTTCTTTCCCAGAGCCGCTGTATCATTGGAGTCCTCGCTGTCCACAATAGGAGTTTAGGGTGAGGGTGCTAAGGGCTGAACTGAGATTTCCCATTGAGGGCTTGGGAAAGGGACCTACGGACTGAGCTGAAGACTCTCCCAGTGATCGGCCAGGAGCAGGAGGCACATGCCTTGGCCCATCACCTGCCTCTTGGGCAGCGTGCGTTCGCATACACCCTGAAGGCCCTGGCTCCATGCTGGCTCCGCCCTCTCACAGTCTTGAGGACAGGGTGACAGCACTCTAGCCCTCTGATCACTAACACGTAGACAGACTCACACACCGTAGTGTTGGTTACCGAGGAAATCTCTGCCTGGGTTAACAAAACGGAAGCTGGTCAAGTCTTGGCTATGGGTGGGATTAAGTGACTGCTGTTCATCTTTCTTTTGTGACTGAATTGTCAAAAGATGAAGAGAATTAGCACAAATTTCAATTTCTGCTGTCTCTTGACAATGTGAAGCTGTTTGGATTAGTCACTTTCCCGTCACTTGGGCAAAGCACCCTGTATCCACAGTGGAAGGGAGGAGAGGTTTATTTTGGTTTTCAGGGGTCCCAGTCCATGGTTGGTGGCTCGGAGGCAGAAACAGCATGGCAGAAGGGCATGGTGGAGGACTGCAGCTTACCCCACGGCAGCCCGGAAGCAGAGAGAAGGGAGGAGTCGGGGCAAGAGCACACCCATCCAGGCCCTGCCCCCAGGGACCCACCTCCTGCCAGGCCCTGCCTCTGCCAGGCCCTGCCTCTGCCAGACCCCGCCTCCTGCCAGTCCCCGCCTCTGCCAGGCCCCGCCTCTGCCAGGCCCCACCTCCTGCCAGGCCCTGCCTCTGCCAGGCCCTGCCTCCTGCCAGGCCCCACCTTCTGTCAGACTGTGCTTCCCACCAGCACATTTAAATGTATGGATGAGACCACTGATGAACACAGTACCCCGTGGACCTGTCACCTTCCACACACGGGGTGTTGGGGGACACTGTTGGTGTGAACCTTCGTACTCTAGTAGGACCGGCATACCCCGGCCCTCATCAGTGAGTCTGCCAGCTGCTGCCTGCTTTAGACAGGGCCTGTTCTCCTCTACTAACCTGGCTTCGCCCACCATGGTGTCCGCCCAGCCCTGAGTGGCAGTCTGGGCCCCGTGAGCAGCCGAGCACGAGGCCACCTACCCCCCGACCTGCACCGGCTCGGCGTCCACACGTCTTTGTTTGCAGTAGCCGTTCACGTGGGCTGCAAGGCCTCTATCCGTGAGTCAGGTCAGCTCCGTCCAGTCCCAGTGCTGTTTGCATCCATGATTATATTTTAAAGGAAAAAGATGAAAAAGGTAGAAAACAAGGGCTGAAAAGTGCCACATGGAGCTGCCGGGGCTCTGGTTGGTGGTCTGTGTGGGTATTGGCTGAAGCCATGCCCCTCACACACGCTCATGTACGAGGCCTGGTTTGTAAACAGCTGCGAGTGTCCATTTTCCACACGGGCCCTTGGACATCAAGGGCAGACTCCACCCTCCCACAGTTCTTGATTCTGATGGATCTAGTTTGGCGATTCTGTGGATTCACGCATTCCCAATGTCCAGTCATTCTGCCCGGGGTGGCCGCTGGCAGTGTGCAGGGTGCTGTGTGTTTGTCCAGGTGGACATCCTGTTCTGGGAGAGGCAGGGGGAGTAGGGTCTGGGGGGCACCATAAGACCAGGGACGTCTTGGGAGAGGACACACCAGGAGAGTGTGTGGATGAGCTAACCAGGAGCAGCCGGCCCGGTGGAGGTGACGGGAAGCGGAGGCCCCTGGTCCTGCACACTGTCTCCTGGGGTTTGTCTCCTGGGACCTGTCCCAGGGCGATGGCATTTGGAGCTGGAACCCTTGGGAGGTGGCAAGAATCGGGTGAGGTGGCAAAGGTGGAATCTGTGTCCTTAGTGAGTTGGTTTTCTGTCCCTGCTCTGTGCTTTGCAGAACTCAACGGGATGTGGCAATGTGCCACTGCCTGGGCACAGATCCCACCCAGAGCTGGAACCTGGGGCCCTGCTCTCCCCGGCCTCCTGGCCTCCACGGAGTGTTTCTGTTGCTGACAAGCTGCTGTGTCTGTGTTGGATGTTACAGCAGCTAAAGCACTAAGAGGAGACCAAGGCTTGTCATGCCCCAGGCTTTTCTGGGAGCAGAGTGATTGCTGCCGTTGTGGTTCAGATATCACATTGTCCCCCAAAGTCCCCTGTGTGTGGAAGATGACTGGGTCCTGGGGTGCAGTGCCCATCTGTGGATCCCTCGCTGGGTGATTCCTGGCTGACTGTGGAGGCGGGGCCTGGTTGGAGGCGGGGCCTGGTTGGAGGCGGTACCTAGTTGGCAGTGGGTCTCTGGGCTGTTACCTGAAGGTTGTGTTCCTGTCCCTGGCTCCTTCTTTCTCTCTCTGCTTCTTGGGCGAGCAGCTGTTTTTCACCATGCCCTTTCCCCATGAAGTACCCGCCTTGGCGCCAGCAGACCATGGACTGAACCCACACGAAACTATAAACTAGATACATTATTTTCTCCTTTAACCCGTGGAACTTGGTGGCAGGCTTTGTGTTTTAATGCAGGCTTCAAGTATGAGAGAATTTCATGGGACAAGCCCTGTAAGGTGACCCTCTGCTGAGGTCCCAGGAGCCCATGCCACAGGCTCTGTAGCTATCCCAGCTCTGTTCCTCAGCTCAGTCCTCTCCCCATGAAAGTGGCCTGACCATTGACGAGCTGGTGTCCACCTTGGCCCCAGCAGAACCTCATTTGTAAACACTGACTCTGGAATTTCATATACCTTCTTCATGTCACGAAATACTACCTTTCTTTTTTTTTTTTCTCCCCAGCCATTTAAAAATATGAGCACCATTTTTAACTTTGCAGGCGGCCTGCAAACAGCAGTTGGTTGGATGTGATCTGGGGGTCATCACTCTCCAACCCTTGGTCTTTGTTTTCCCAGTTGTCTTGAAGGGAAATCTATAAATAAAACTGTATTTGTGTAAAGCGTACAGTGGGATTTGATCTAGGTGAGCACAGTGAAATGATTACAATTAAGTGGCCATGTCGGCCCCTTCACCATTGCTTTTTTTTAAAAAGAATTATGTCCTAAAGGACAAGTAAAAATTGTGTATCGCAGGTGCGCAGCAGAGTGGCCTGATTTATGTACATGTTGCGTGGAATGGCCACGTCAAGCCACTTAATGTGTGTGTCTCTTCAAGTGCTTACTATTTTTATGATGAGGAAGGTAGTAACATCTGTCCTGTCAATGAAAAGTCACCCTCTACCCCATGCTATGGACAGTCGCCATGTGTCATCTACACAGAAACGTAGATAGTAAGCTGGTGACAGGGCCAGACAGGCAGAGACAGTGGGTGTGGGGTGGAGCCCCGGGCAGTCCACAGGGTCTTCCCAAAGTGATGTCGGATTCAACTCACATTTTAAAAAATCTCTCTCGCCGTTCAGCCAAGTTTACATGTATCTTGCAAATTATAGAGTTAGCCTCAGAAAACTTTTTTTAATCTGCAAAAAACAAAAACAAAGGTCCAAGGTTTACTTTTGGGAAGCCATGCCTTCTGACTGTCACTTATGGTGGGTTTCATCCCTGATGGCTCATCTGCTTGTCTAGTTTTTATGTAAAAGGGGTGGATTGCATTGAGGTGGGACAGATTCTCCACGAGACGTGTCTGCTTCCTGTGCAGAGCTTCCCGGACAGGGGCTTTCTATGTGGGGATTCCTGTGAAGGGCTTCCTTTGTGCGCCTTTCTGGGTGGGGCTTCCTGGATAGAGGCTCATATGAATTTCTTGTCTGCCGTTGCAGTGGTTTCTACAAGAAGCTGAGGTTTGAAAAACTCTGTAGTTGAAACTTCCCTGCTGCTTTGGACAAATAAGCTTAAATTCTCATTGTTTGTTTTTATAATCACGTGGGCGACAGCAGTCTGGTGCGTGTTAATTGTCCTCATTTCTGCCCTGATGTGATTTGCGGTAAATCAGGGAAGTGGGGTGATCGTGACAGTCACCAGAGCTGCTTTCCTGCAGCCCCCGGTCCTTTTCTCCATTGTTAATCAGAATAACGCGTCTTCTGCGGCCTGCTTGTCCCAGCAGATCTCAGGATGGGGCAGAGACATGGGGAGAGAAATCGTCTTTGCTGCAGGTGTCTGATGGGTTAAAGGAAGAGTAACTGTCCCCCCGTTCTGTCTGAATTGTGCCCCCTGGGCTGTGATAACAGCGCAGCAAGCTCTTGGGGGTCCCCTGTCTTCCTCTGTGATCAGAGGCCAGGCTCGGTGACTTGCTGCGGGTCTGTCAGCAAGCCGAGAATGGGCCTTGGGTTTTCCTGGGGAGCTGCCGACCTCCTCCGGGTGGCAGGAGAGGCTCTCAGGGTGGACCGATGCCTGGTGTTTGTACTGAGTGGCGCCTCTGTCTGCATGGGTAGCATCAGGGAATGCTCTCCAAGCTCCTGCTTGGCTTGAGCACGCAGGAGTCTTGCCTGTGGTCTGTCTTATCTGTAGGTTTGTTGACGAGGCAGAAGTCTTCTGGATTTGAGTGCAGACTGTCCACGCCCTGTTGGTCAGGGTTTTCTGTTTGATGTCACAGGTACACAGGCGTCTGGGGTTGGTGTGCTGAGGATTGGGCATTTGCTTGGGAGGTTGAGTGTGTCTGGCTTTTAGATGGACACCCACCGATGACAGTACGTTTCTCAGCACTGACCTTAGGATCTGTTTTCCGCCTGGGGGAGGCCAGCTTGGCCCTTCCAGCTTTCTGGCTCAGAGAACGTCAGTGTGTCTGTGTGTGTGTGTCACTGGGGATCGAGCCCAGAACCTTCACTCTGAGCTACATCTTCAGGCCACGTTTTGGTTTTGATTATTGAGACAGGGACTTGCTGAGTTGCTAAGTTCCCTAGTCTAGGCTCAAACTTGCAATCCTCCTGCCTCAGGTTCCCAGAACACTAGGATTGCAGGCTTGTGTCACTGGTCTGGGCTCGGGGAAAGCCATTTCTGTGGGTCCTACAGCCAGTAGCAAGGCCCTGTAAACAGCTGATGCTGAGATAGCCCCACAGGAGGGTCCCAGGAAGGCAGGCATGGTGTTGGTGGCGTGGTTGCATCTGCAGATCAAGAGCGCAGTTTGATCAGAAAGTTCACGCTCCGTGCCAGAAATGTCTGCCATTTTCCCTCCTGTGCAGGGGAATTAGGACTCCTCTGGACTTCGCTTTCTCCAAGTGAGATTTTTGTCCTTTTGGAGAGAGAGACTGGATATCAAAGGGGCTCTGATCTCTGCCTCTTTATCAGCTCAGGACTTCGTCCTGTTTGTATAACCCCTGGGGGCACAGATTAGGCGACAACTGACACAGTGATCATGCTTTGGTCTTTGGTGGAAGCAGCTTAGGGAGCTTGATGGGGAGTCTTCTGGAAGTGGTGATGAATTTGGTGACCTTTAGGAGCCCATGTCTTCCCAGGACTCAGGCTGTCCACAGAGGGAGGTGGCCCAGTGGAGAATGACCAGCCTATTGTCCAGTCTGTATCTCCTTGTGTCCTGGAGACCTGGGGTGTAAGGGAGCTTGTGGGGAGGGCACACCAAGCAGGGTGGGGATTGTTGACAGGGTTGAGGGATTTTTGACAGGGCTGGGGATTGTCAACAGGGATGGGAATTGTTGACTGTGTGTGGAAATGGCGGAGGTGGGTGTGCACTGCCTTTGTGGCCATCACGTGTGTAAGAGGGTGCAGCTGTGGCATTTGTGGAAGCAGGTGCAGGCGTCCCTTTGTGACCACCAGATGTGGATGGAAGAAGGGTGTATGTGTGGCCTGGGGGCAGGTGCATGTGTAGAAACGGTTGTACACACGCCCTGAGGTCTGGACGTGGTTGTGGCCATGGGGGTGGTGCGTGTGTGTGGAGGTGGGTGCAGACAAGCATGTGTAGGCATTGCTCTGTGCCCCCTGGGTAGGATCCCCAGCCGCCATCAGCTTCTCCCCTGCAGCCGCCCTTAGAAGTGCATCAACATAATTGTTTCTAACTCAGATGAAACAGGATTTTCATGCCGATTTCAGAAAATAATGACTTTTTGTTCTTTTATATATTTAATTTGATGCATAAAATTAAGCTGAAGTAAACCAGGTCACTCCACAGCTTGTTGTGTGGCGTCACTCAGATTTGATGGCCCTGCTCGGTGACCCAGTGGGATATGCTTTTGGGACTTGAGCGTCCGCATCAACCAGGCAGCTGGTGTGATGTGGGAACCTGCAGCTGAGCTGGCTGTGCGGGTGCCTGGGTGCGTGTTCTGACCCGGGACGCCTGCGTTGAAAATAAAAAAGCAAACAAAATGGCCAGGCACCATGATGTCTAAGGAAACCATCGAGGGGCCATGCTGTGAGTTACCCCAATCTGTAGCCTGTACCAGTTAACACAGAGCTGAGTTTCCCTGGATCGTGGTGTGCAGAGGTTTATGGGTCCCTAAGCCCCTTCCCCAGCATCGTCCCTGCCTTCTTGTGGATACAGGAGGCATCTCTGGACCTCATGCCTGCTGCCCCCTGCCTGCCCGACCCGAGGGCACGGGATCCTGTGTGCCTGGACATGTGGACTTTGGGGATGGTGGTGTGTCCCAGTCCTGGAGTGTGTGGTCTGTGCTTTGGGAGATGGATGCCACCTGCACGCCCCAAGTACAAGCCCTTCTGCACTGTGGCATCATACACGGCTGGGCTGCTAGTCTCCAGGGGTTGACTCACAAGATGCCACTTAAGGTCTGGCCTTCAGAGAGGCTCGGCTGGGACCACATCGTGTCCCTGTGCACACAGGGCACGTCACACAAGCTAGAGCGAGAGGTCGTTTATTAGAACTGAGTCTCTGAAGTGTTATAAAAAAATTTAGTGGGTGCAAGCCAGGTGTGGTGGGATAGTCCTGCCATCCCAGCACTCTGGAAGGCTTCGCATGAGGACTGCGAGTTCAAGCCCAGCCTGGGCAACTTAGTAGCTTGTCAAGGAAAAAAAAAAAAAAAAAAAAAGATCTGGGGATGTAGCTCAGTGTGAAAGCCCTAGGTTTCATAGTTGTTTTTTTTAAAAATATAGTGAGTGCTGCTGTCCAGCACCTCTAACAGAATGACATGCTTATAAAAAACATGAATGATGGGTCTGATTTTCAGACAAGGTCTTCCTGGGTTGCAAATTACCCAGGCTGGGATCAGACTTGTGATCCTCCTGTCTCAGCCTCCCAGAATGCTGGGATTTTGCAGGTCTGTGCCACTGAGCCTAGCAAAGATGTGCTTACAGATGGCATTGCTGGTCATCAGTTTCCAGGCCCGGCTGGATCTTGGATGTCTGTAGGTTGGAGAGGGAGGAAGGATGCCTCCACCACGCAGTCTCCCACCCAAGGAAAGTGGGGGTATTTATGGCAGTGAGCCGGGTCAAAGAGTGGTGTTTGAGATTTGCTTGTTATTGCCACACGATTTATTTTGGCTTTGAATGGTTGGACTCTGTGTCCAGGGGCAGCTTCTGGGGTGTCTGCAGAGAAGTCAGAATAAAGGGGAAGCAAAGTCGGTCTGTTCCAGGTTCTTCTTTTGGGACATTTTCCATTGCCAAATGAAGCCCTCACATGCAAAGGGCTAAAACTTGACAGTTCTGTGGGTTGAGGTCAAGGCTTCTGTGTGCGGCCTCGCACAGGACAATCCAGAGCTCTTGTCCTTCCCATCCCAGAGTGCCACTTCCCACACCCAGCCCCCTCCACGTGTAGAGATGAGCTGTGTCTGACCGTACCATCTCACAGTTTCGGGGGGTCAGTCCATGCCAGCTGCTCCCAGGCAGGGACATCATGGTGGAAGGGTGGGGGGGGGGGGAGGAAGCCGTGCAGTTCATGGTGGCTGGGGAGCAGAGCAGGGGACAGTGCCAGAGGGGACGGAGCAGGGGACAGTGCCAGAGGGGACGGAGCAGGGGACAGTGCCAGAGGGGACGGAGCAGGGGATCGGACATAGACCCCAAGGTTTGCCCATATGATCCACCAAGACACACCCTGGATTGTGCCCGCCAGTTCCCCAGCTGGAACCAAAGACAATGAACTTGACATTTCTCCGTAACTATATGCTACGCCTCCCTCACCCTGTCCTCTCCCTGCTTATTCCCTGCCCTGCCCTGCCCTTCCTCTGCCCTGTCCCCTCCTCTGTCCTAATCCCTCCCCAGGGGGCTAGAATGTTCACTTTGGCACAGTTCAAACTTTGTTGACACTCTGTCCCAAGGTTCCCCAGAAGGGTGCCCAGGCTGTATACAGCATAATTTCAGCTGGTGACATTTCTGTAGATCCCGGCCGGCGTTCCAAAGCTCCCAGCTTGTGCCAGCTTACCACCTGTGTTCATACGGCCCAGGGATTCAAGGCAGCCATTGCATTTTTCCAATGGTTAAAATTTCAAAATAAGACTTTGTATGATGTGGAAATGACATGCACTTCCCATTTTGATGCTCAAATCCAAATTCTGTTCAAACCCAGCCACACTTGTGTGTTTTCACCTGCCTTTTGTCCGCAGAGCAGAATTGAGTAGTTGTGGTCAAGACTCGATCGTTCATGAACCCAAAGATGGGCCTTCTGTGCCGTCCCTGACATAGATGGGACGTGGCTGCCTCCCGGGACTTGTGCAGACCACCGCATGCATAGCTGTGGTGAGGAGATACCGCATCCTCAAGTACACACTTTTATTTTTAATAAATGCTAACGTGTCATATCTTAGTAGTACTGACATTGTGGTCGTGGCCACTTCTTCCCGCTTGGGAGCGATGCTGCCATCAGCATCTCGGTCCCTTCCCACAGCCCCGCCGCCCCCCGTGTCACGATGCCCTCCCGCTGGGCAGCATTCATGCTGGCATATGTGCAGTTTAACCCGCAACATGGAGACTTGTGGTGGTAAATGAACAATTTTTCGGTTTAGTATTTATTACAGCTGCCTAAGAGAAGAAAATCTGTTCTGACTGGCTAAGGAAAAATCCGGTAATAAGTCAGGGGGTTCACTGCTGCACGTGAACAGCAACTCAACGCGTTTCTGAATAATTGGGGAAGTGTTCGGAATGGGGAATTAAGGAGCTTTCTGTGAGCTTGGACCAGCTAGCTGTGCAAGTCTGTCCCCGATGCACTTCTGGAAGCTGGTGTCTTGTGGTGGCCCCCTCTGCCTTGGCTATTTCCAGGCCCTGGCTGGGGATAGGCGCGTTTGAACCCCGAGTGACTTCTCCAGGTTGAGCTCATTCTGGTGAGAATACAGAGATGTGCTTTTCTCTGAATCAAGGAAGGTTCCTGTGGGTCCTGTGTCTCAGCGCTCAGCTCAGAGTGCCTGACCTGCTATGAGCGTGGTTTCGGGCTCTGCTCAAACCTACCGGACCCTGTGAAGATGTGTAGCTGCTGTGATTTCTTGACACAACATTTTTTTTTCCTTTGAGACAGGATCTCGCTTTGCAGTCTAGGCTAGTTCTGAATTCACCATCTAGCTCGGGCTGGCCTTGAACTCACAGCAGTCCTTCTGCCTCAGCCTCTCGAGTGCTGGGATTACAGGCATGTGTCACCAAGCCTAGAATCATGTGCTTTTTCTTTAAAAAAAAAATCTGGTGAAGACAATAGGTGAGCTCCTTCCCTTGGGCGAGTCATTGGTGTGGCTGCTGGAACGTAGTAGCACAAAGGAGATCTCAGAGGCAGTGGTCCTGCTCCACTGTGTTGGGCTGTCAGGGGTGGCTGGGGCCAGGGACCGGGTACAATCCACCAGGCCGAGGCCTCCCGTCTGGGATACATCCCACATAGACTTTAGCCTGCTCCGGGAAGTAGGTTATGGAGGTTTCTGGTCTCTCCAGGGCACATCTGTCTAGTGTGTCCTGTTTCACCTGAGCCTCTCAAAACTCACAGATCAGAATCCAAGCAGTATCTGTGGGAGTAGGAACAGCGCCACCCTATGACCTCCAGGGGCCAGCACCTGCTGTTCCAGAGTTCCGAATGTCGCCTGCGGTGACATTTTTGCCCCCTAGTCTCTCCCTAACATGCCTTATCTTTTGTGTGGGAGATTTTCCTGTGACCTTTAAAATAAGTGATGGCTACTGACCTCGATAAGGGTGGGTAGTTCTCTGCAAGGACAGGTGTCCTGAAGGGGCTTTGTGAGGAGTCTTCCACCCAGAATCAGGGCCCACCTGGAGTCCTCCTTGCTCCGTCTCAGTCAGGTGTGCACGGTCCTTAGGGGGCCACGGTTCTGCCAGAGTAAGCGTGGGCGAGCATGGCGGAGATGGGGACAAGATCCACCAGCAGCTCAGGCCAGGCCTGGGTGACCGCTTCCCCAGCTCTCAGGGAGAAGCCCCTGCTTCGTGCCAGTGCGTGTTCAGTGCGGCCCTCCTGTTAACACCGCCAGGCTCCTGGGTAAACGGAGCCCCCGCGGGACACCGTCCCCAGGGCCGGGGTCCCCTGCTTCTCCCCACAGGGCTTGACTTTATCTCCTTGCTGGATGCCTCACCTTGACACCGCATGAAAAGGAGAGACTTCTTGTGGTCCGCTTAGTCCTGCTCAGGGTTGGCTTTTTTGGCACTGCCTAAATTTTCTTTCTGTCTGTCAGTGGCACTGAGGGTCAAATCCAGGGCCTTAACACCGAGCCAAATCCCCAGCCATTGTTAAAATATTTTTCCATATGGAGACAAGGTTTCACTAGGTGACTAAGCTGACCTGGCTGGACTTGGACTTAGGGCGATTTCCCTGCCTCAGCCTCCCAGAGTGCTGAGATTTTAGGCATGAATGCCAGCCTTAACTGCCCTCCCCAGATCTCTGTATGCTCAGGGCAGCAGGACCTGGCCTCTGAACTTCCCTGCTGCTGGTGGGTAAGTGCTGCGAGGGTCGCTACCCTGTGTCCAGCCAGCGATTGTCCACTTCCCTCCAGTCAAGTGGGGACCCTTCAGGAGGTCCGCGTGTTTCCTGTTACACCCCTAGAGTCTAGTGGCCCAGGAGTCCTGCTCGAGGTCCCCCCACAGTCTGGTGATACTTACTCACTTTCGCCTGGCTGGTGAGTGATTTAGGACTGACGGTATTGACGCCCGAGTTGGTAGCAGTGCATTCCTGGCTTTTAGTCCTGATTTATGGTCCTGCTTTAAGACCAAGAGCCAGTAGTCACCTCCGTAAGGGGGAGAGCCGCTGTTGCCAAAAGACCCGTGGAATGACCCCGTTGTACTCTCGCATAAAAACGTCTCAAGTTAATGTCTTCGTTTGGTGGGACAGCTGTTTTATTCTGAGCCTGGGCAATTGCTTTATTCTTATCTGAATAGAGAAAAAAAATGGAATGTTTTGGGTTCCATTTTGTATGTGATTGTGTATGACAGATGTACTAAATTAGCCTTAGCAGGGCGTTTGGAGTTCTGCCTCAGAACCGTAAATTTTACATGACTTTCCCATCCGCAGGTGGCCCGACACCATTTCATGTATATTTCATGGGCTGCGTGCGAGGAGGCAGGACATCTGTCCGCCGCTGCTGGGCGGCCGCGGCCCACTCCTTTTCAGGGAGACACCAGCCTGTGTTTGGGAAATATATGGTCTGCGTTTATGTTTTGGGATAATGATATTAACAACCAATCAAAAACTGCAGAAGCTTTTTGTTTGTTGAGGGGGAAAAAAAAAACATCATAAGGTCTGGGCAAAGTTGGGCCAGAAATACGTCTTTCCTTCTCTGCTGAAGGTTGATTCATAGATGTGCAGAACTTGCTTCTTTGAGAAAGACACTGTTCTCTCTCTCTCTCGCTCTCTCTCTCACTCTGTCTCTCTGTCTCTCTCTCTCTCCCCTAACCTGATCCTAGCACACTTTGAAAGACATTTTGGTTATAAACTGACTAAGTAAAGTAAGTCACCCGCAGGATTGGCTTTTGTATTTTTACCTTCAGTGTAGTTCCCGCCTTCTCAGTAGTACCTGGGACCTCTGCCTAATTTGAGTAGTTCTGGGTTTGTTTCCCTTTAAAACAATCGCAAGAATCTGGGTTTCATGGCACAGGCCTGTGATCCCAGCACCCTGGAAGCTGAGGCGTAGGATGGCGAGCTGACGCCCAGCCTGGGCAACGTAGCGACTTCGGAGGCCCTGCCTCGAAACTAAAAACAACTAAGTGAGCGGGCAGGCCAGGCCAACTCTGGGCGATGGGGCCTTTCGGGTTGGGGAGCCGGGAAGGGGAGAAGGGAGTGGCGGGGTGGCAAGTGACTGAATGCACGGACCACCTTCCCCAGAACCCCCAACATTCGGTCTTACACTCACTAATGGCAGTCACATAAATCACAATATTCTTAAAAGGAAATTATGGTAGGGCAATGCCAGATGAGAAAATTATCATCATAAAGTGTTAGCTACAAGTGTGTGCCTTCCCAGTAAAGTGAACGGCGTCTCTTAAAAAAAATAACCACTGGGCTCAGGCATCGTGTCCACGGCTGATAGGTTCCGTAATTATCCTTCCAAGCCATTGCAGAAGGGGCAGTGGCCGTGCAGGGCTGGCCCTGGGCAAACAGGTCAACCCCAGCGACCCGGTTTCTGCTCCCCAGGAGGGGCTTTGAACCTAACTCTTTCTACTGTGGACGAGGAATAGGATTTTCTCCCCTTTTTGATCCACTGAGTCTTGGCCTCCTAAAGTGAGGAGTTGATTAGAGGATGGATTTGTTAATGGGTGACTTAATTAGTGTGCTAGTAGCTATAGCATGAAAGTGGTGGTTGCTGATTTTTTTTTTCTTGGAAACTACCCACATCCCTAAGTTTGTGGAAACTGCCCGCAAGACCAGACACCGTGTGCATCCAGCTCTCTGGTGGGCGACGGGGGTCACGGAAGAGCTGTGTTTCATGGACTCTGCAGGGATCAGGGACAAGGCAGCTGCATCCCGGAGCTCATCCCACCCTGCCTGTGGGCAGTTGGCTGAGGTCCCTGTGGGGAAGCCGCTCTGGGGCTGCCAGGCCATCCTGGCTGCAGGATGGAGTCACTGCCCTCTCTCCAGGTGGCGAGGGCCTGCCAGGTCTGGGTCTTCCTCAGGGCAGTGACTCTCCTTCTGCCTCTCAGCCTGGGTCCCAGTGAAAGGAGTCACTGAGAATGAGGGGTCACCTCTGCTGTCACCCCTGGCTTGGCAACACCCAGGGGTGGTTTGGGACAGGCGTAGAGCTGCGCTAGGGATGCACTTCCTGCCGCGTCCCACCTCGCCGGCCCTGCAGATGCAGCATTGTGGTTGGATGTGTGTGGTGCTGAGGGAAGGCCTGGCTCTCTGGCTTCCCCGCCCAGAGCCCGTGTCCTCAGGGAGACGGGAGTGGACACGCCGGTCGCAGCAGTTGCCGCTATACCTGTGGCCACCCTATCTCGGAAGAGCCGGTGGACTCTGGAGAATGGATTCCAAGTCAGTTCCTTTCCCGTAGCCGTGCCTTTGGCTTCTCCTCCTCCCTGCGGGCTGGTGGCGCTGCTTTCGGACAGCAGCAGGATGTTGGTTGGGGATGCTTTCAGCCGCACACAGGAGGAACACAGCCACCAGAGCCTCCGCTGGTCCACGTCGCCTCCCACAGCGAAGGGGAGCCAGGGCGTGGCAGCGGCTCCAGGACTCTGCCTCCCGGCCACACCCTTGGGCCCTCTCGTGACAGTGACAGCTGGGCTTCCTGTGCCCCCACCCCTTCCAGAGGCCAGGACCAGCGTGTGGCAGGGCAGTTCCCATGTTTCTCTTACCAGGAAAGCGTTTTCTTTGTCCTAGGAGCCCCTCGTTCCTTCCTTTCGCTCTTTCTTTTCCTCCCTTCTTTCCCTCCTTCCCCCAGCCCATCACGAGGAAAAATAAAGGGGCAAAGGTGTCTGGGAAGCTAAGCAACCTTTCCTGCCACAAACCGATACCCTGGAACCCACAGGGCACTCCTGTGGCCCCGGGACGACAAGCCGTGGTCATGGCGTCGGGTGGGACAGAGATCGCCGGGCACGCTAATAGATATTTGTGGTTTATCTGCATGGGCAAATCACGATGCTTAATGTTATTTATTAGGAGCGCAATTGTATAATTTCTGAAAATCGTTTTGGCTTAATGATTTCTAAATGCACGTAATAGGGCAGTAGGCGGCTTTTATTAATTCTATTTACGTCCTAGAACTAGCAAGCCTGAGATTCCTGAATCTTAAACCAGCCCAGGGAGTGAGTTCAAGAGGGCCCTCACCCTCTCCCGCTGGGCCACCCCAGGAGCACGAGGGCCCCGCCCAGAGCCTCTGCTGGGGCCTCCTCCCTCCAGGACCGGGGTCCCTCCTCTCTCACCCCCACATTTCCATGCGCTTGGGAGAAGGCAGCCTCAGATGCTCCTGTCCCCGCCTCAGCGGGTGCACTTTCCTCCCTGATCTGCCTTTGGGCACACTTCACTTCACTTAGAATAAATTATCATACATTCATCATTAGTTAGCAAGTGATTAACATTAATATAAACAAATACGCGGCGCATTTCTTTAGGAAGATTACAGTTTTAATCACTTAACGCGCATACCAGGCGGCTCATCCATATTTTATTCTGCAGTGGCCTGTGCTCTCCCGGCTTCTGTGCGTGTATTAGAAACACGATTCCTAGCACTTTGCATCTGTTAGCTGGGTCTGCACTTAATTGAGGTGAGGGGGGTGAAAAAAATTAACTTTTCCCTTCCGGTAACAAACAGCAGCCTCCTTAGACACCCTCTCACCCTGGAGACGCGGGGTCATCTGCCTGCAAAGGACACCTCCGTCTGTGGCGGGGACTCTTTAAAATTTAATTTTGCAGATGCCGCCGCAGAGCGCGTCTGGCCTCCGTGGAGGTGCCCGCTCAGAACAGGGATCTAATAGCCAGTCGTTAGCGCAGACCCGGGTTGACCTGTATGAGGCTGAAGCTGGAACAGCAGCGTCTGGGCACATTGTGCAGATCCTGCTCTTTACGCATGTGTGGACCAGGCACAGGATGCGTGTAGCAGTGGCTGTGTGCATGTGTTTGTGCGTCTGTGCATGCATGTGTGCGTGTTCACATGTGTGCCTGTGTGCACGTGCTACTGGCAATGAAACCCAGGGCTTTTGCCACTGAGATCCATCCCGGGCCGGTTTTTGATTTTTTATTTTGAGACCAGGCCTTGTGAGGTTGCCCAGCGAGGCTCAAACTTGTGTCCACCTGCCTCAGCCTTTCAGCACACTGGGGTGACAGGCCTGTGCCACCAGACTTGCCTCTGGCTTCTTATACAGCTTGCCTGTTTCTAGGCAGTGTTCCTAAGCTATGGTGGCTGGGACGTCCTATGGACGACGCATTGCGGACAGGCCCGTTCCTTGTCGTCTGGGCACCTGCAGATTGGGGGCAAGGGCAGCGCGTACTCCTTAGGGTGCCGTAAGCATTTCAGGTCGCAGAGCAAGTGGCTCGCAGAGGAGCTTGCCCGCGAATTCCCACAGTTGTCGTGTGTTTTCTGCAGATGGGACCTCGCTTTTGCAACCCTGGTAGTGCCGTGATCTACCCAGTGACACAAATCTGTAATTCCATAGTCTGCGTATTCCCGTGCACCCTAATTCTCAGAATAAAGCGGTCAGCACGGCCCCTTGTACGTCGGACTTCTCTGTGGTGTGCGCCTTTCCCCTCCAAGGACCGCCCTATGCTCCGCGCCCAGAATTCCCGCCTTCCCCGCCTCCTCCCCTGGTGCACCTGCTCCCTGCCCTCCGCCCTGGCTGTTGCCCTGTCCTGGCTGCTCTGTGCCCGTGACGTCTCTCCACGTCTGTGATGTCTCTCTGCACCTGTAGGAATGTCAGGCTCTTCCGTGTGGCCTATAAGTCCCCATCTGCCACGGCAGTGGAGCTGTTGGGTGGTTCCCACCCTGTGTGGTTTGGAGAAGCGAAAGGTGACATGGGAGGTAAGCGAGGCCTTCAGTGTGACCTCAGGTCCACGCCGAGACTGGCACCCCTTCTCCAGGGCCCTCCTGTCCCAGGCTGAGCCCCAGGCTGAGGGATTGTCCCTTGTCGCCTCCCCGGCGCCCTCGTGCTGATACCATGGTGCGAAGGTGGTCTGTGCAGAGAAGGGACCGGGCCGGGGCCGCTGCCCATGCCGCTGACGTCTTCAAGCCAGGGCCTTAGTGGAGTCCGTCCCTGAGAAAGGGCACCATGCACCCGGACTGTCTACCCATGCCTTATGGCTTTGGTGAGCCCTTGCCTTGTGCCTGGGGCCGGGAATTGAGGCCCCACGCTGAAGTGCCAGCTTCCACCTTTGTCCCGGGGGCTGAGTCTCGGACAGGCTCCCCGATTCAGGACATTTCCCTGGTGTTGCCAGGGCACGTTGCAGAGCGTTGATGCGTCCGCATGTCCCCTTTGGGAGAAGACCCTGCAGGCTCATGCTCGGTGCCCCCGGGATGTGGCCATCTGTGCCCCCGAATCTGCCGTCTTTCCTTCCGGGATAATAGATGGCCGCTGTCACAGTGGGAGTCCTCCCGCACAGGGGGCAAGAATGGCTGAGGTCATGGTCCCCAGGCTCCTAAGACCCCTCTGATGATAGTGTCCTCACAAGCCAGTTTGGACCCACCAGTTGCAGAATGAACTTGGTGTACCTGGGGTACCGCCTACACTCATGCGTGGTGGGCCGGAGCTGGTTTTATCAGAGGGAAGGTGTGATGGACTACCCAGCCCACGCTAAGCTAACTTGTACATGCTGCTACTGTTTTTGGAGTATTTTGTGTATCCGGTTATTTCACGAGGACTGGAAGATGGGCGTGTGCCCACGGTCCATGCCGGCCCTTTCCCTCCTCTTTCACGAGCTGATTCAGCAGACGCAGCCCAGAGCAGTGTTGGCTGAGAGCGAGCCTGAGGGGGAGGTGCTTCTCCTCGTGGTTTGGGTCTGAGTGTCTCCCAGAGCCTCTCATATTTGAATGTAGTGGGTAACTGTGGAACCTTGTGCTGTTGGGAGTTGGGGCCTGGCTGGAACGGAAGATGCTTCTGGTTTGACCTTGAGGGATTGTGTCAGCTTGTTGAGATTTGGAGGGTGCCCAAGGCAGAGTTTTCAGGTGTGTGTTGTTGACCTGTGAGCCAGGAAGTAAGGGACGGGGCACCCATCCTGGGTGTGGGCGCCCCACTGCCAGGTTGGACTGAGTAAAGGAAGGAGGAAGAAACACAGCTACGGCGTCTTCTGGGAGAGCTCTGGCCTGGCCTGAGTCTACGCGCACCACCTCGCTCCCCCTTCCACTCGGTTTCTGTCTGCCACGGGGTGAGCAGCTCTCCAGCCTCTGCTGTGAGCCTCCCCTGCTGCCGGCTCCCCCCGAGTGGACTGGTGAGACCTTCTGAAGCTGTGGGCTGAAGCAAGCCTTTCCTGCCTTACGTGGGGAGCCTTGGGTGTTCTGTCTCTGCAACAGAGAAACAAGTAATAAGACGCAAGTGTGCAGTTGTCACTTGTCCTCTGTTTGCTCTCCCTCCCTTCCTCCCTCCCTTTCCTTCCTTTTTCTCACTGAGCTACCTCACCAGCCCTTTTCAGTTTTGGTTTTGAGACAGTGTCTCATCAGATTAAGTTTCCCGGCTGGGCTCCAGCTGTGATCCTCCTGCCTCAGCCTCCTGGAGCTCTGGGATCACAGGCCTGCACCCCTGGCCTGCCTTTGTCTTTCCTTTATAACTCAGCCCCTTCTATTCTCTCTGTGTATTGACTTTGTCCCCTTGGGTTCCCAAAGTGGAGGTGGAGTGAGCAGCTCCAAGGACAGACAGACAGACGAGCCCTGAGAGAAAAGGGCAGACGGTGTTAGCTGCCTGAGCCCAGACTTTATTTTCCCAGATTCTAAAATGCAAAGACTACATGTTGTTAAAAATCCAGCGCCGTACCTGACACTTTGTAGGTCCTCAGTAAATCCCCAGAGAATGAACAAACACATGGAAACACAAAGGTGCTGTGACAATTTTCTTTTCAGAACGTTTATTTTTCTTTTATTTTTTGTGGTACTGAAGATGGAGCCCTGGGCCTTTGCACTGAGCTACACCCCCGGTCTATTTTGTATTTTTAAATTTTTTATTTTGAGATAGGGTTTTTCTAAGTTGGTCAGACTTGACTTGTAATCCTCCCGCCTCAGCCTCCCAGAGTGCTGGGATTAAAACTTGTGCCAGCAGGCCTGGCTGCCAGCGGAAGCTTCAAGTGCTGCTCGTGCGCCATTCGAAGAGCTGGGCTGGCCGCTCCAGTTCCCGTGCCGTCCTGGTCTTCGGCTGTGGTCGGACGCAGTGCATCACGGAATCCATTTCTGTTCTCAGGAATGTCAATTTGCTATTAAGATGACTCCTGTCTAATTAGCTGAGTGCTATTCTTGGATAAAATTGGATGGCGGCAGTAGCGCTGACTCATTATTTGCAGAGAGAAATATGGTATCTATTTATGTTCCTGTTTGTGCCTCTATTCCAGAATTTCTCTCTTCTATGAAACTATGTAAGTGTTTGAGACATACCGCGCTCGCCCGGAGCACATTACGTGCGTTTATGTTAATGAGGGCTGCAGCCAGAGGCTCCTGCCGGAGAGGGGACCAACCAGACCTTTCTCCTAGGTCGCCTGCATCGTGGTTTCTTCTCCGAGAGAGCCCGGGCGTCTCCTTTCTGTTGACTTTGCTTGTGTGTGAATTTTGTTTTCCGATGACAGATATCCAGTCTTTCTCAGGGGCAGGAATGAAGGAGAGTTGTAGCTTTGGAGTAAATGGCCTTACAGACCCTGAAGAGGAGTGAGGCTCGCCTGCTGGGCACGGGGCCGACCTGTTGGGTCACGCATTATAGTAAATGGGTGTTGTGGAGGGACGCCGGGGTGTTATTGGAGCCGCACGCATCCGAATCGTTCCATTCTGATCTGCCCTTCCCTACATCCTTAAAACAAGTTGAAAATGGCCCTGGAAAACACATTTTTGAAGGGTTGGAGAGGAGCCAGCGCAATTTCTAAAAGCACTTGATTGTGGTTCCCGTGTGGCGGGTGATCCTGTTGGGAGTGAACAGTCGGTGAGTAGACTGGCCGCTGTCCAGCCGTCGGTGGGGGAAGATAAGCCAGAGCCACGGGGTGAGGAGGTAACGCAGCAGCTGCCCCCACCGCGACTCCTTGGCTCCCTGGATGGCGGGGAGCGGACGTGAGCCTTCCCCGATGCGTTCCGAGTTCACACAACTGTTGTGTCGTTGCCATTTGCCTATATTTTCCGGAGGAAAACAGGTTTTCTATTTTTCAAAGTCACTGAAGATAATTCAAGTAAAGCTAACCACCCGAGAGTAAAAAATAAATAGTACTCGGAACCCACCACCCAGAAAAATAAAACTCAGCACAGCACGAGGAATTTGGAGGGCATGACAGGCAGTTCCACGCACACGTGGATGAACACGCGCACGTCAGCCTTGGTCACAACACTTTACCAGCCTTGACAACTGCTGCGTGCGAGTCTAATTTTGAGATAAATGTCTGGAACAGACTGAGCATAAACTGAGGCTCCCGTTGTCTGGAGATGCCACTGGCCCTGGCGGCTGGGTGGCTGCTGCCAGCCCGCTGCAGGTCGCCTGCTGGAGGCTTTGGGTCAGGGTGGCCCGTCTTCCCAACTTGCAGCGTTCCCTGGAAGGGAAGAGATTCCTGCGAAAATCACACACAGGTGCTTAAAACTTTCTCCTTTTACCTGGCAGTCCGTTCTGGCATTCGTTATGTGGCTTCCTTTTTCTTTTCTGTGGAACTTGGAGCTCGGACCTCTGCAGTGTCTGCGCAGCCACCCCGTGTGGGTACCGAGCTGTGTTCAGCAGGTGCTCTGGGGTGGACAGCGCTGCCGCAGTTAACTCCCTGGCGTGGAAAGCTGACTAGTACAGGTGTTTATTTATCAATGTCTGCAATTGATTTCCTTTATTGAATCTTTGTGGGCTCTGTGGACCTTGGCATTCCCCTGTAGCTGTGGGGACGTGGCTGTCACCTGGGGAAATCCGTGCAGGTCCCCTGGTGCCGAGTATCCTCCTGCCTCAAACGGAGGTCAAGACAGCCAGGGTCTCCTGCAGCCAGTGCCCTTGAATGGAAGGAGGGGGTGGGGGAGGACAGAGAGGATGTCACGGGCTGCCATGGTAAGTGGTTAGTGATACGTTTAATGGGAAGAGGTTCTTAACATGGAGAAGAGCTTTTAAAGTCAAGAGTTCAACAGTACAGATAAATCTCTTTGATGTAAAATATATCAGAAGTCCTACGTGCAGAGGTTAGGACATTCAAATAGATGTATCCAGACCGGTACCAGAGAAAGACCAGGAGCCACTTCTCATCAGCCGCGCTCACGGGTGACACGTTTCAGAATTGTTTAGACACCTCCAGCCAGGCCTGTGAGTGCACGCATTCTTTTATTTTTATTTACACTAGAGGGAAAATCGTTGTTTAGAGATGATAGGATTCTCTTTCTAGATAATTAGGGGACATCAAGCATTTGCTGAAATTCTACAATAATAATTTCCCCAATCATAGCAGATTTATTCTGTAAATAACGTGGAAATAAATGATTCCACTCGTGAATAACAGAAGCATAAATTACCTAGGAATAACTTAATAAAAATGCACAAAGTTGATGGAGCTGCTCAACAAAATGAAAATCTCTTGAAACATAAAAAGCAAAACAAAGAAAGAGCACAGAGTATTGGAAGGCTCGATATCACGCAGCGGTGCTCTGAAATTACAATTTTATCTTTCTGATCAAAACAGCTGTGTTTTCTTTAAGGACAATTTGGCAAATTGATTTTAGAGTTTAAAGATATAAATGAGTGAGTATAACAAGGCACTCATTTAAGAGAAACATAATGCTTGCAAGTGTTTGCCCTGGAAGATATGAAAATGTGCTACAGATACCAAACTGTTGCTGCAAAGACCTGAGGAAATGGAAAACTCAGTGTGTGTGTGTGTGTGTGTGTGTGTGTGTGTGTGTGTGTGTGTGTGTGTAGGTACATAGAAATATGTCGATCTTGCATCCATAAGGCACCACCTTTTAAAGATCTGCATTGCTTCTTGCTGGCAGACAATTTCTGTAAATTTAGAGCATTCCTGTCAAAACTAAAATTCCAGGTAGCTTTCTGGGATGCCAGACTCTCTGTCGTGTTGCATTGAAGGCCTAGCTCTAGACCTGTGTTCAGTCAGAAGAAAAGTGAGAGGGGAACTTTAAGAGGCAGTGAATAGTAACATATGGAGAATAAGATATAAAAATTCTTGTATTGGTTAGGATTCTTGGAGAGGCAGAGTTAATAGAAGTCGTTTATGCAGAAAAGGGACTTTATTAGCACTATTCACCTGCTGGACCCTCCGTGGGAGAGCTGGAGGGGCCAGCGGGTCCTCACACGTGGGACAGGAAGATGCCGGTCCCAGAGTGCAGGGCAGACAGTGTGAGTCTGTGCCGTATGTTGTTGTCCCAAGGCGATGGTGAAGACCCGAAGACTGGAGTGGCCCCGTCATGGAGGTGGGATCTGTGACGGAGACGAAAGACAGGAGCATGTCAGTGTCTAGTGACAGGTCGAAGGCCAGGGCCTTCCTAACTTCCTTATCCTTCCTTTTTGTTTAGTTCAAGCTGCCAGCCTGTTGGTTGGGCCACCCACAGCCAGGGTGGTGTTCTTTCCTCATTGGCTGGCCCACAAGTCAATCACACAGACTCTGTCCGGGGTGTTTCCTAATCCCATCAAGTTGACATAATACCGTCAGGGGTCACCAATCCCATTTCCATTAAAGCCAAAGAAATGCAGCATCCCAGAATGCAGTAGAGGTGGTGAGACAGGGACTGG
Organism: Ctenodactylus gundi; assembly: GCA_004027205.1. NCBI lineage: Eukaryota > Metazoa > Chordata > Mammalia > Rodentia > Ctenodactylidae > Ctenodactylus > Ctenodactylus gundi. The sequence goes on from PVKB01000444.1 coordinate 529,722, forward strand.
TCTTGAAGCTAGCTGGCAAGGGGCTCTGGATGTCCTGACAAGGGAAACTGGAGAATTATAGACATTTCTAAGAAGATACTTTGGTCATACTCCTCGGTGGTTCTAGGGGTCCAGACTAGGACCTTCACGTTGGCCTCCATCTGTAGCTCACCCATTTTTTAGTTTTGATTTTGGACATGGTCCTACTTATTTACTAAGTTGCCCAGCCTGAGCTCGAGTTTACTATCTTCCTGCCTCAGCCTCTCACGGCACTGGGATTGTAGGTTTGTGCTGTGGGTCTGGATTGGTGATGCTTGTTGACACAAGAGGGTGACTCATCCCTGGGGAAATGTGGAGGGAGGTGCCAAGCCAGCCCTCAGGTAGACCCCATGTACCTTATTAGAGACAAGTGGGGCCTGGGGGGCCCGACAAGACACAATCTTAGTGGAAACTGAGGGGCTTAGTGCACGCGGACACGTGCGTCACTGAGTGTGTGTCTGTATTTGCACACATCTGCGATATAATTTAACATCTGTTACCCTAGAAACATTCAATGACACGCACGCCATTTTCCTTGTTGGAGATGGGATCGTGGGTGACGTTAATTTTTCCGTTCTTTTGACATGATGGAAATGGAACTAAGACAATGTATAATCAGGAAAATATGCCTGCATGGTGATGTCGAGTTTCTACCTCTGCTCCGCTTTCTGAAAGGACTTCTATCAGAAACTGCGCCTGGGCAGGACTCCTTCCGTGATCACTCAGGGAAGCGCTGCTTTCCCCTCTGGGACCCTCGTGGTTCATACCAAGGCCCTGGGCTCCATCCCAGTACCACGCAGTAAACAAACACCCCAACAAAATAAACGAGATGAGTGTGTTTGAGTTTGAATAATTTGATTAAATTCATGACGTTATGTCTTACACTGTCATAAACTTTTTTAAGCATCAACCATATTTTTTGATCATGAATCCTATTCCTTGTTGTCATGTGCTATCCATCCGTCCCTCCCTGTCCCCAATCCCCCATGGCAGTCCTGCTCACATTATAGGGGAGGTAACTGAGCTCAGAGAGGCTAAGAACCTGTTTCCAGATGCCATGAATGGTGAGACATGGTGCTGCTCTGCCTAGGATGCCAGGTCTAGGGCCTGGAGCTGCGGTGCCCATCTCCAGGGCAGGCACACATGGGGACTGAGCAGAGCCGTGTGTATATGAGGTGGGGTCGGGACGTGGGGAGCACCCTGTATCCTCACTGTCCTGGCCAACTGGGACCCACGAGATGCGGCTGTGGTCTCTGCAGAGAGTGATCCCAGTGTCTGCTTTGGAGGCTGCATGCCACCCCGACACTCACCCCACCAGGGAAGCCGCCAGCAGGTCCTCTTTCCTCTCTTGGGGGCAGAGCAGCAGGGGACCCCACCTGCTCTGCATGCTGAGGGGTGTGCTGAGCGGACGTGGTGTCCACCTTCACTCGTGGAAGAGCAAATGTTTGCCTCTGAAGTTGATGCTTTGTGTAGCTACCTTTACCGGCATTCGTGGCTAAAACCCCAGAGCCAGGCTGCAAAGGAGAGGTGGATTCGGTGATTAGATTTGGAGATAGGTGGAAAGCCCAAATGGGCTGTGGGTAACCACAGAGGTCCATTCCTTCTGTGTCCTTCTAATGATGGGATGCTTGTGGTGTGGGCGGAAGCAGCCGGAACTAACGCGTGCTGCCTCTGAATCTGCGAGTGGCTGGAGGTGTCATTCTGACACCGCTTAAACCGTCTCTCCTTGCCTGTCAGTTGAGTGGGGTGTGGCTTTTCCCTCCTCTTCTTCTTTATGCCTGGACTAATATTTAATGTCTGAAAAGATGATACCGGTCCCAGAACTTTATGTGCCGTAATGTATGGTCACCTATTAGATGCTCGATGTCATTGGAAATGGTCAGTTTCTCTTTAGTGGTCAGTGTGCAGGTGTCCTGCCGTGAGTTCTGTTCTGTGTGTGTGTGTGTGTGTGTGTGTGTGTGTGTGTGCAGGCTTGCAGTGCTGGGGTCAACCAGGACCTTCTCACTGAGCTATATCCCAAGCCCATTTTAAAAAAATTTTCAAGACAGTGTTTTGTCAAGTTGCTAAGATGCCCAGGCTGAGCTTAAAATTGTGATCCTTCTGCCTCAGCCTCCCAGGACACAGGGGTGACAGACCAGTGCCCCTGTGCCTGGCTCCATTTGATTTTTGACTAATGTATTTCCAGTCCTTTGTCCCCAAAGGAACTCATTTAAGAATGTAAGTTCCGGTGATTCTAATGAGGCTGGACTGGCAGGTATCGTGGTCCCCGGGTATCCTCCCTCCTGTGCTGCTCACCGTCATTGGATTGTGGCTTCTGGGCACTGTCCCAGCGACGGGAATTAAGGAAATGTACTCGGTTGACGTTACACTAACAGCATCTCCTGTGGGGAGTGACACAGACGAGCTGGTGGGCATGAAACATGAGTGGTCTCGGAAATTCTATCTCTGGGGCCGTCACCAGCTTTGAAATTCTTCTTGTTGAAAACTAATTCTGGGAGTTATAAATGAAGATGCCCTGCCTGCTTGAAAGTCGCTTCAGAGCAGATCTTTCAGCATGGTGACTTGTCTCTCTGACCCCAGCCCTGGGCTTGTAGTGCGGGATGCGAGACATTTATGTCCAACAGAATGATCTAGATGCCACCGCCAGGGCCAGCGTGGGACAGGCGCGGTCCCTGCGAGCCACCCCGTGATGGAAACGCTGGTTGGTTTTGTAGCAGATATACAATGTCAGTGGAGCAATTGCCACAGATAAAAGCTGTCTTCTGAGCTGCTCAGAAGGCTGGGGCAGGAAGATGGTACATTCCATCCCAGCCTGGGCAACCTAGCGAGACCCTGTCTCAAAATCAAAAAATAAAAAATGGCTGGGGATGTAGCTCAGTGCAAAGGCCCTGGGTTCATTCTCCAGTGTGGCACTAAAGTAAAGAGAGAGGGGTCCTGTGGCTCCTTGTGTTGCGGTGGCACCCCGCAGAGTCTCCGGCTTCCGCACCCCATCCGTCTCGTCCACGCTGTCACCAGCCACTGACTTCTCCCCTCTTGCAGCCGGGTCTTCTTGCCCCCTGCTCTTCGACCTCTCGACTTCCCTGTCATCCCACCATCCCTGACTCCGCTCGGCCCCCTCAGGTGACAGGCTTCTGCCTCCTCCTCCATCTGCTGAGGCCCTTGGCCGGGTCCCATGATGGCTGGGCTTTGCCCTTCACGTGGGTGCCCAGGCCTCTGTGGGAACAGTGCCCCTCGAGGCTCCATGCTCCGTGATCCACTCACCCCTTTCATGGTGGGCATGCTGGGCCTGTTCAGTTAAGATTCCCGGGGGGAAGGATGAGCCCGCCCATGCCATAGTTTGCCGATCTCCCTCCAGAATTGAGTCTGACTTTCTCAATCCTACGTTGGGTTCCAAGGCTCCGAAGTCATTGCGGGGACTGGCGCTGTCCGCGTTGGCTGTCTTCTGTGTTGTCTGGGGGTCTGTAGCTGGGTTTACACCTCTGTCTTGGACTCTGTTCAGCTGAAAATTAACACTGGCTCGCTTTGCCGCAGTCTGACCTGCAGTTGAGGCTCTTGGGTCGGCATGCATTTTGCTCTTGTGTGAGCGTTTAGCTGTGTGCTTTTGAGTGTGGATGTGATGGAGACAGAACCCCCACCCTCACGCAGCCCTGGCCCGGGGCTCGGGTGGCATGTCAGGAGCACCCCGGGATCTGGGAAAGCTGTAAGCTGTGCTGGCGTCACTGCCCTGAAGGTGTCCCAGTGCTGACCCTCTGGAGTGACGAGGCCACGAGAGACCCTGTTCTGCAGGCGTGATGTGTGTCATCACTGTGGCTAGATTCAGAGAGCACACAGGTGAGTGCTGGGGTCTCTCCGGGCCCAGATGTGTGTAAGGTCCCTGTGCCCTGACCCAGCTGAGACAGGGTCCTGTCCCACTGTGGGCATAAGCTGACTAACCGAATTGGGCTGCAGTGTGGACTGGGGAGGGGCTGATAGCGGGAAAGGAGAAGCTGCGTCTCTGTGGAGGCCAGGACGCTCGAGTGTGACTCAGGGCAGAGAATCTGTGCCCGCTGGTGCTTGGAACTCTAAAACCTGGGGAGGAGACGTTAGGATTTTAATGTGAAGGCTCAGAGTAGGCTGATGGCAACAGAGACCAGTGTGCCCTGGTGAGGGCTGGTCATGTGTTGCTGTCTCCGTGGAAGGAACCCCAGACCTCATGAGAGTCACCCTGCAGATTTCTTTCTGGTGGTGCTGGGGGTTGAACCCCAGAACTGAGCTACATCCCCAGGCTTTTTTGAATTTTGATTTTGAGACAGAGTCTTGCTCAGTAGTCCAGGTTGAGCCCAAACCTGCAATCTTCCTGCCTCAGCCTCCCAGAATGCTAGGATTACAGGTTTGTGCCATCGTACCCAGTTTGCAGATCTGTGTTTTAATGTGGGCACCTGAGACAGCTGAGGAGCAGGCTAGGAAGCTGAGCTGAAACGTGAAGACAGCGTACATATTTGCTGCCAGCGGCTGTGACTGTAGGCCATCTCCAGAATCCTTCTTTGGTGACATAACTCCACGGGGCTGACGGTGCGACTCAGTGATTAGAGCTCATGCCTAGTAATCGTCAGGCCCCGGGGTCGATCCCCTAGTACCACATAAGCCAGTGTGATGGCTCACATCTGTAATCCTACCAGTCAGGAGGCTGAGACAGGAGGATTGCAGTGAATTCTAGGCCAGCCTGGACTGTAAAGCAAGACCCTGTCTCCAAAACAGAACAGAGGCTGGAGGAACGGCTCAGTGGTTAAAGCACTTGCCTAGTGAGTGCTAAGTCAAGCCCTAAGTACCTGAGTTCGATTCCCCAGCACCACCTAAGCTGGGCATGGTGGTGCACGCCTGTAATGCCAGCACTCAGGAGGCTGAGACAGGAGGATTGCTTTGAGGCCAAGGCCAGCCTCGACTACAGAGCGAGACCCTGTCTGAAAAACCAAACCAAAAATCAAAAACCGTATCTTCCAGGCTGGGCATGCAACATGGGCCTCTGCTGCCTTTCTGGGAGGCCACTGAAATAAGCTCCAGCCTGTGGGAGATGAGGAGTGACGTATGTAACAACTAGGCTTTGCCTTTAACAAGTTTGAATATGTGTTCCCTGGAACTTTGCCGGCTGCTGTCTTGGATGGGGATTTGATGGTGGGCACGGGAGTCTCCCCTTTGGATCCAGAGCTGGAAATCTCACATTGAGCTTTTAAGAGCTGCCGGACCAGCCAAGACTGCTTAGATTTGAAAGAGAGAGAGAGAGAAATAAAACAAAAATAACAACATCTAAGCTTGTATGATACACATACATATGTAATGCCATTGTATTCTGGAATCACTTAAAAATCTTTGGCAGACAGACGTGGCCTATATCGCCTGGCTGCAGCATGGTGCCGTGGCACATGCCGTGGGACGCTGGCACGTGGTCCCTTCTCGCCGAGCACCACGCGGATGCTTCAGTTCTGTGGGCAGCCTTTGTCTCGTTGGCATTTGGAATTATTTCAAGAACACAGGTGGGAAGTATAGAGTCCCTCTCTTGGGTTAAGACATGTGACCCACCAACGTGGTCATACCTTCAGGCCAGGAGAAGGACTGTGGCCATCTCCCACGGATACGCTTAAAATCAAAGCTTGCTCCGCAGAGTCAGGAGATATAAAATATGTCCTTGCAACAAAGGGTTTGACGATGTAACAAAGCGTTTGCACCCCAAAATGTGCCTCCAGCCCCAGAACCCCAGCTGTCTTGGCCTTCTGGGATGGTTGCCGGAGCGGCCGGGGCGGTCTCAGCCCCCAATCCCCTGCACCCGGGACGTGTTGGACACCCACTTGTGTGGGAGCGTCCCGGTGGGGGCCGTCGCTGGGACACCGCTGTGGGTCCTGATTGTCAGCTCTCGGCCGGGAGCCGCAGGCGGTCGCAGGGAGGCCCCGCCGCAGCTTCAGTTTCCTCTTCAGCTTAGCGGTGACTAGGGTCGGCACACAGGTGGTCCTTCACCCTTCACTGGTAATTACCTGTGCAGCTCGTGAGGGCTGGGGCCGGCAGTCAGCAGCGACAGGCTTTTCTGGTGGCGTGAACATGGGTGTCACCGGGTTCCCGCCCACGGGTCGTAAACTCCGACTCCTGCAGACCCAGGCAGGTGCCAAGCATCCCCACACCGCAGGCCAGGTGGGAGCAGGGTTGCCATGGAGACGTATCCCTGTCTGCAGAGGTCACCAGCAGGGAGCCAAGGCCAGGGCAGCTGCATCCGCTGTGGCTCTCAAGGAAAGGAGGCCGGGTGGCCCGATTCCCTGGAGAAACGTTTGGAATTTAACAATTGATAGCACCTAATTTTCACATAAAGAGCTTCGGCTGGATGTGCCAGCCTGCATCCTATGTTGTTTTGATTTTGCCCTTGTTTTTTTTGTGAGAGAGGAAGAACTGTCTTGGGTCACATATGAAACATGCGTGTCAGGCTGCTCCTGAAATAAAAATTTTAAAAAAGCATATAAAAGTCTAGGCACTCCAAAGTTAGAAGTAGTCATTTTCTCTGCTGTGACCCACACACCTAAGTAAAAACAAAACCGGGTCCCGGTCAGATTCAAGCTGCGGTGTTTGTTTTTTAAATCGTCACCAATCTCAGCCGCATACTTAGTCTAAAAGACTCCAGTTGTTGAAAAGCACTCTGGTGCCCTAACAGCTGGCAAATAGGGCCATGGTGTGTCTTTAGCAATCTGGATTACTGTGCCCAGCAGGGAAACCCAGCCGTTAGCGTGTGGATCCTGCCAAGCCTGGGGATGGGGCCTCAGGGGCAGGGGACAGCTAGACTAAATCCGGGGAGTTCTCCTGAGGCACTTTCTCCAGCCTTGGCAGCTGCTGGGTTCTGGATCCACATGAGGTATGAAGGTCTGATGAGACTGAGCCCGGGTCCCCGAGGTGTCAGACCTGTGAGCCACCGGAGGCCAGAACCGACCTGAGCAGGGAGTTAGGGAACCCTCCGGAAATTTAAAGAAGGCTTCTTAATTTTTTGTTAAGAGTAGGAGGACAAAAGAAAAAGTTTATATGCATTGCCTTTTAGCCCAGTTATTTCTCTCTTCAATTATTAAAGAATGTTTCTTTTTCTCTTTATTGTACTGGGGATTGAACCCAGGGTCTTTGCACTGAGCTATATCCTGTTCTTTTTTTTTTTTTTTTTTTTTAAATTTTGAGACAGTATCATAATGTTGCAGAGTTACCCAGATTGGGCTCAGACTTGGCAGTCCTCCTGCCTCAGCCTCCCAGGTTGCAGGGATTATAGATGCACGCCGTCAGGACTGCCTGGTAGAATGATTTTTAATTTGTCATTTTTTGGTTTGCTTTATGTGTCCACTCGAATTTAAATCTATTTGTGTCTAAGGTTTGTTTGCTGTTTTGAGGTGCCCTTGGTGGTAAGTGGCGAGCCCTGTATTCCGGCATTTCTGGGGAGCTGGACGCTGTCTGGGGCTATGCCTGAGGTCCTCACGACCGAACCGTGTCCCAGAGTCTGGGGTGTTGCTCTGGGAATCGTGTTTTCTCCAGTGGACTGACCTAAGAGTCCTGGAGAATTCCAGTGACAAACCTCCCAAGTGGCCCTCTGCCCTGGGGACCTAGGCCAGACAGGTAGCAACTCCCAGCTGCTCCGTGGCTTTGTGGAGCTGGCGTGGCCCTCCCCAGCCACTCCAGAAAGCATAGTAGATGCTTTGTAGCAGCTTTGTGGACAAACTAGGACCTGAGCGGAGCCCCCGCGGCCGCCAGGAGGCCAGCCTGCGGGGATGGGTCTGTTTTCCCCAGTCAAGGGCTGCTATTAATCCCAGAGAGCTCAAGAAAGCATAAACACAGGCCTTGTAATAAAATAGGGCGTCTCTTTTCTTCCATGGAAGGGAGGATACTCTTTTCTAAGTGTAGCTCTAGACCCGCCAGTCACTCGGCTTTCTCTCAACGGCTCCTGGGCTAAAGACGTTTGCGCTGAAGAGGTGGCCCTCAGAAAATGGGTTAAGCGATTTTTGCAAAACAGCTAACAAATGTCAAGAAGGAAAGGAGGGCCGTCCCGTGTCCAGGGGTCGTGGGAGTGTGAGACAGGGCTGGTTCCTTTGAGGCTTGGTGGCCTCTCTCTGGTCCTCCGAGTCATTTCCCGCAGGTGCAGTCTTCTGCAGTCAGCTGAGGTCTGAAAAAAATGACATGGAACATTCCAGAAATAGCTCGTGAGTGGAGCGCCTGCGTCATTCTGACTAGTGGGCTGCCCTGGTGTGAGTAGCTCTGCCTGCCTGGGTGTGGCGCTCCCTCCGGGCAGAGGGTCCACTTTCTGTCACTTAGTATCCATGCCATTTTCAGATTAACTTTTGCAGTATTGGCTTCCTGTAGTTAAGGGATCCTTGTTTTACCTCCAGGGAGGAGAGATTCAATTCGGGTCGTGGTTTCGGAGGGTTCAGTCCATGGCCGGCTGCTCCAGGCAGGCGCATCACAGCGGAAGGGCACCAGGCAGCAGTGCTGCTCGGCTCACAGGAGCCAGGATGCAGAGCAGGAGCAGCGCGCAGAGGAAGGTGCAGGGACCAGATATCACCCCCAGGGTCACACCCACCTTACCCACCTGGACACTCCCCACAGTGCCTTCCACCTGTCCTTGGGGTGGATCCCAAAGCCAACGAAAGTGGTGACACTCTGACCTGTTCACCACGGATGGACAGACAGACAGATGGACAGTGCCTGAACCCGATGGAGGCTGCAGAACAGAACCATGCGTGTTGCATGTGTCTATAACAGGCTAGATGCTGCTGTGGGTTCAGAGCAGTCGGTATGGCCGTGGGAGGCCTCAACACCATTGGTGGCCCAGGGACACCATCGGTGGCCCACGCACACCCTTGGTGGCCTGTGGGCACTGTTGGCAGGGCTCCCCCTTGGCTGCTCCTGTCTGTACCCCACCTGTTACTGCCGGTGTCTCTGCTGCACTTTTGCACTTCTGGCCCTTCTCTTGTCCCTTTGCTGATTGGCCTCCATTCCTGTCACAGCAGAACTAGTGTGTACAGGAATGTGGCAGCTTGTGAAACCCGGCAGGGACGCTGGCCAGCAGCAGCTGAACCCCACACAGCCTGAGCTTCCCAACGCCGGATCCTGCCCGGTGAGGACCTCACCGGCAAGGCCAGTGCTGCCTGTCTGTGCACAGCTGTGGTGCCGTCTGGCCCCTTTTGGGTGGCTGTCCTGTCTGCGCTGGGACAGCAGAGCTGGGGGCGTGGCAGGAGGAGAAGGGATTCCCTGAGCAAATAGAAGATAAAATCAGAATTGAAAGCTTGTCTTTGACCATGCAGTAAGCGAAGGCTAAGAGCTGCTCCTCTCTGGGTTGCTTTCCTGTGAGTTAATGTTCAGTGTTGATTGAGGTTATTCTTTCTGGTTCCTGTTTGCTTTTTTCTTCTTTTTAAAGCAAAAGGTGACAGGAGCAAGTGGGGCTGCAGGTACGTGGCTCGGTCAGGATGGTTCCTGCTTGCCTGGCGCTCTCAGTGCCCAGCCCAGTCCCCCGGCCGCCCGAGTTGTCTTGATGCAGGGTCTTGCTCAGTTGCCCAGGTGGGGCTTGACCTTGTGCTCCTCAGCCTCAGCCTCCCAGAGTGCTGGAGTGACAGGCCTGTGTCACCACCACGCCTAGCTGTGCTGTGAACATCTTCAAGGGTGAACAGAAATACCCTCTGTGTGGACCCTGCTGCCACAGGAGCCCTCTTGTTCAGGGAGCCATTGCCCCGGCTCCACCTCATTCTTATGCCCGAAACCTTCTGCATCATACGTGTCCTCGTGCTCTCGGCCAGCTCTTGCTGGGAGCCAGCCCTTCCTGGGCACTCCTGCTGTGGGGGGGACGCTGTCCTGGTCTGGCCACGTCGGCACCGCACCCTCACCTGTAACGCTCCGACATCGCCGCCCCCCTTGGAGCATCCTGAGGTTCGTCTTGTCCGCTGCTCACCTGCGTGGCCTGTCTCCCTCCACTGCAGCCTGTGCCTGCTCATTGTCACAGCTCGGCCCCACGTGGCACTTCGTGGACACTTGCACGGCTGCAGGCGAGGGTAACGGCTGACTGTGCCTCTTTAACCTGGTCATGCGGTGAGGACGGATCCCTAGGCTCAGGCTCCCTCTGCCTGCTGGACGCTTTGTCCGAGGCCCCGGGCACCTGGAGGGGCTGAGCCCGGCACCGCTGCCTGTGCCTGCCATCTGCTCCGAGGCCCCCAGCTTCTTTCCAGCCCGCCTGCCTGCAGGGATGAAAGGGGCTCTGTGTGCGCGGGCTTCCTCCTGCCGGAGGGGCGGCGGTGAATCCGCGCTGTGGGCCTGCGTCCACCCAGCTGCTCACAGATGCCACGACGGGAAGCCCAGCGTGGACTGCGCAGCGCTATCCCTTTCGCCCTCGCTGCGGGGCACGTGAGTGACAGGCAGTGACCGGTCCTGCCCCGCTGCTGCCCTCAGTCGTCCCCTTCACTGCATCGTCCATTTCCTGGTCAGTGACTGCAGACCTCTAGATCCTGTTATCAGGGCTGCAAAGAGCCCACGGGCTCAAGCCGCAACTCAGGAGCTCCCAGTCCTGCCCAGCGGGGCCGCTGAGTCCAGGGGTGTCTGCACACAGACTCTGGATTTATGACTCCAGGGAGCCCGGATGCAGGTGAGGGGTGCCAGGAAGTGCTCCCGCAGGGACAGGGGCAGTGAAGTACTCTCCGGCTTCCTTTAACAGAGGAAGCTTGGCCTGCTGTCTGGCAGCCCCGAGAGCCCCTTTCACATAAAGGGCTGGGGTCCCTCACTGTGTGTGGGTGCTGATTCGTTACACTTTTTAAAAATACGATTTGTTTTCTTCTAAGTGTTATCCTTCCTCGCTGCAAAAATCTCAAATAAGTGTTACGTTTTCTTACCGTAAAGATCTCAAATTATGCCAGCTGAATTTTGATACAGATGCTAACCGGTTTCAATTAGGTGTGGGTGACGTTAATGAATTCTATACCATTCAGACTGTGCGATACATGTCTGAAAAGAAATGAGATAGTTGATAGCTTCTCACACGCAGAGAGTTGTACAGGGCCCCTTGCGGGAAGAAGCCAAGTGTCGTGCCACCGCGTGGTCCTCTTTGGAACAGTGGAGAAGCACGTCAGGCAGGTTCCCCCGAGGGTGGCAGCTAGTGAGATCCCACTCTCTGCTTTGTTGGCGTGCGTGATCTTAAAACTTGGGCGTCGGCCCACACAAGCACACGCGCACACACAGACACACGATCTTTTTCTCAGGCTCAGTATTGCGGTTTGGGTCTGGAATGTCCCCCAAAAGCCTCGTGTGTTTGAATGCTGTAGATTGTCTATGGAACCAGGTGCTGTTGGGAGATTGGGGCCTCGTCTCAACGTGTAGACTATAGGCATGTAAATTGGATTATAGGCATATAGTGGAGGCTGACCACGCCTTCCACACCTGGATCCAGGAGGGGCTGATCCCTGGGCTGAGACCTGGAAGGACAGATAAGCTGCTGCCTGCCTTCCTTGAGGACGAGTCTCAACTCGCCCTGACTCAGCTTCCCGTGTGTGATGTCGTGAGGAGCTGCCTCCACCTCGGCCTCTGCCATGTCCTTCCATGGCTGCCGGCCGCCCCTGAATGGACTGTGACCGTCTGAAACTGTGAGCTAAAGTCAACCTTTCCTCCCCCAAATTTGTGGGTGTCGGCTATTGAGTCACAGCAGTGTAAAAGTAACTAAGGCCCTCAGTGCCAAGACCCCTGGGTGTGGGACGCACCTCTCGAGGCGCCTTCCTGCTGTGCCCAAGCCACTGAGCTTTTCAAGCTGTCTCTAATCTTGGTGGCATTATACAGGATATCCCAAAAGTTTGTTAATTTTCCTGTGCATGAGGACTTCAGGAACACCTTGTACATTGGCATTAGCGTGTGCCCAATTTTCCTCATGGCACTGATTTAAAATACATCAGATTCGTCCTGAGTGAATATATTTTTGTATTGTATTCTATTTTGCGCTTTTAATAGCGTTCTGTGTATGGCAAGCTTGAGCACACACTGGTGTGAGGCCGTAGGGGCAGTTGAGCTTCCGGCTTGGTGCCAGGCGATTCTCTGTGTTCTGACAGCCATGCCAGCAGCTGCTGTTGTTTGGACACTTCACAGGAGAAGCCACATGTCAAATCTGTCACTTGAGTCCCCCCCGAGTTCTAGAAGTTGAGTTCTGATGACTTTCTAAAAAGCAATAGTGCTGTCTAGGGCCGAGGGGACTGCATCCAGCCCGCTACCGAGCTCTGGCTTAGCGGCTCTGGGGACTGGAAGCCCCCCGCATGAGACGCTGCGGAGGAACCTCTGTGTGGTGCACTCCAGGGCTGCGGTGCCTTGCGCTAGGAGGACACCCTCAGGACCGCCGGGGCCCTCTGTGGGGAAGACGCCCCAGAGCCCCGTCGGTGTAGTGTTGCCCCGTTGGAAACGTGCTAGGGTCACGCACAGTGTATTGGGCGTATTTCCAGCTTGGCACGTGGAGCTGTGACCCTGGCAGAGGCGGCCGGCTGTCCTTCTCCCCACACAGTTAAACCACTTGATCTGTGCAATGAATGGCCAAAGACTGCAAGACGGATGGCTGGCTGTAGGGAGCAGGGCCCGCCGGTGTCAGGAGTGCCGTGTGGGACAGAGCCTCAGGGCTCACAGCTTTGCTGACGCCTCTGGAGCCATTAGCACTGTCTGCTCCACCTGCTGCTGGTGGGGGTGGAATCCTGATGCCGCTCTTCAGTTGATGTGCTGAGCCTGGGCCGCCATGGTGTGGGGCGCCGCCCTCGTGGCACCTGCACGAGGCAGGGCTGTGGCGGCCCTGGAAGGATGCTGTGCACACCTGAGGGCCATCACTACGGCCTAGCCTTGTTCTGAGATTTTTAAATAAAATCTTTTCTTGGAGAAATGTCGACTGATTTTTTTTTCCTAATTAGAGATTGTCAGCTCTGGTTCTCAGGGAGATTAGGAAATTAGCTTACAACCTTTCAGGCAGGTATACGTCTACCCATGGAGTCTGTTAAAAATGTCTCATTTCCATTTAACTGAAGAAAGAAATCCAGTGGACTTAGGCAGTAGAAATAATTCACTGGTGCACATGACAGAGATGTGAATTTTAGGTGGGCATCAGATTTGGAGCGATCCAGGTTAGTGCACATGGGAGCTCTGGCTCTGTTGCCTGCGTTGATCTGGCTCTGTTATTCTGCGCGTGTCTGCTTCACCCTCGGGTTGGAGTTTCTTATGATAGGAGAATTGCTGCACGGTGCCAGTCCTACATGAGTAACCCCCAATCCAGCATTCAGGGGTGACACAGTCGGCTTCACCCTCTCAGACTTGCTGTGCCTAGTCACGGCTGCCGTCTTGGGCTTTCTCTTATGGCGGAAGGAAGATCTGATGTGCATAGCTTCTTGAAGAACAGGGTTATTTTGGCTCACAGTTCTGGAAGTCTCAGTGCTTCCACTGTGGGAGTAACATGGTGGAGGGACATGGCGGAGGACAGCTGTTCAACCTGTGGCAGTGGGAGAACGAGGGCTAGAGAGACGGGATGGGGCTGGTCAGGGGATGTGCCCTCCCAGGATGCACCCTCAGGTGCCCACTTTCCCTAACCAGGTCCTCCTCCTGTGCATCCAGCCATGGATCCACCTATGGTTGAATCTACTGAACTCTTAGATACATTCTCATGACTGGGATACACCATCCAACATCCACAACTTTTGGGAGGAAAGATTCATTTTAGTTCACAGTTTGAAAAGGTCACGCAGTCTGTTCCTGGGTAGGGGATGGAAATGCTAGAACCACATGGTAGGGCTAGAGCTGGAATAGAGCTCCTCACAGTCTGGCAGAACAGAGCCAAGTCAACCTGGAATGGCAGAACACCCCTCCTGGTCAACTCCCAAGCATCTGCCCCTTCTAGTCAGGCCCTACCTCCCAATAGCACACAGTATTTGTGGGTACATGAGACTTTTGGGACACACTCCAGCCGCAGCATTCTGCCTCTGGCCTGCAAAAGACCTCTGTGTCCAGCTCCTAATGCAAAATGCATCTAGTCCTTTTCTAATAGTTGCCAAAGTCTTAAAGCCTTTAGCACTGTTAAAGAGCCCAAGTCCAAAGTCTCCTCTGAGAGGCAAGACAAACTCAGCTGTAAGCTCCTATGAAAACTAGAGTCAAGCATTTCAAACATACAGTGGCGCAGGGTAAATATTCCCATTCCAAACGAGAGGAATAGGAGGATAGCAAGCCATCAGACCAACGCGAGTTCTAAACCCAGCAGGGCAAGGGTTAGATCCTGTAGCTCCATGTCCAGCACCTGGTAAAATCTGTGGCAAGAGGCGAACTCCAAAGGTCTTGGGCAGCATTACTGCCGGGTGGAACCCCCATCTTCCCTCTTTGGGGCTGGGTCTCCTTGTGGCCTGCAGCTTCTCCGAATTTCCAAGGTCTCTACACCTGAGGCTGCTTCTTCACAACTTCACACACTGCCCTCCCAGGGGCACCCTGCCTGACCTCCAAAGCTTTCCCCTGAAACCTAGGTGGAAGCCTCTGTGAACCCACAACTCTTAATTCTGCAAGATTGTAAAGCGTGGACATCACCCATGTCTGCCACTGGCTTGAGCAGTAGCCTGGTCCCCTTGGACAGTTGCTGCTGAGGCTTCTGAGTTCTTAGGTGGCCGGATTCCAGGTGGATGAACTCTAGCAGACACTTTTTTCTTTTTTTCTTTTTGCCTCTCTACCCTTGAGTTGGTAAAGGCTGGGATCTTACCTGATGCCCCCTTGCGAGGCGTCTTTTTTTAACAGTCCCGATTGTAAATACCTGGCTTCTTTTTAATGCTGATCTCTTTAACTTCTCTGTCCTCTTTTGATCGGCCACTGTAGGTCCTTTTAATCTGGAAGTCTACAGTCTTATTACATCCTTCTTCTCTGCCATTTTTCCTGCCTTCTGCCACCGAGTTGGCTAAAAGCTAGAACAGTAGCCGTTAAACAGCCTGAACATCAGGCTGCCTTGAAGTTTCCTCCACCAGATCAAGCATTCCACCGCCCTTAACCTCAGTTTCAGGTAACGTCTTGGGATAAGGGCAGAATGCCAGCGGACTTTTTCCCAGAGCTTAGCATGTGTCGCTTTTAGACCATTTGCCAAAGGAATCCTCCTTCCCATCTGAGACTCCTTGAGCCTTTGTAACTCACACTTCCATCCGCTTTCTTGCCTTCTGAGCTCTGACCTGAATTCAAGTTCGGCTCAGAGCCATCCAGGGCTTTTCCTGCTGACATCCTCAAGCCTTTCCAAACTTCTCCAGCAGGCCAGTTGCAAAAGCTTCTGAACCACATGGTCAGGTAAAGTCACAATGATGACTCTGCTTCTCTGGTACTAATTTCTATCTTAATTACTTTCTCATGGCTGAGACAGAATATTCAAAATCCACAGCTTTAGAGAGGAAAGATTTATGTTAGCTCCTAGTTTCAAAGGCTCACAGTCCATTCATGGGCCACTGGCTGGAAATGGTAGAACCACCTTTTGGGACCAGCGCTGGGAAGAGAGAGCTCCTCGTGGCCCAGTGGAAGAGAGCCACGTCAGCAAGGAGGGACAGGGCTGTGCTTCCAGTCAAGCCCCAAGTGTCTGCCCCTTCCAGCAAGACTCCACCGGCTAGCTGTACACAATATCCACAGGTGCATGAAGCTTTGGGCACACTCCAGATCACAACAGACCACACGATCCAATCTCCTTCCATACAAGTAGACGTCTGTGAGTAGGAGCCCAGTGCTTGAGCTGGTCTAAATATGATTTATGAAAACCATGTGGCATAAGATGCAATGATTATGGTATACAAAAATGAAAATAAACCTTACTTTGCATCTCAGTAGTAAAGCACAGCAACGATTAGCATCATGGTGAATGTTGTTTGTTTTTAAATATGTATTGTGGCTTTTTGTTTATGTGGGATTATAAATATTCATCGACTGGCCACCTGCTTGTACACATGTTGATGTAAGTATCAGTCAGCACAGGGTAGGTGGTGCTGTAGTAATAAATAGGCCCTTGCTCATGGCGGCTTCGTACATCGACTGACTACCCGGTCTTTTTTGGGGGGTTCCTAGAGGCATCTTTTCTGGCTTGACTTACTGGCTAGTCAGTGTGTGTCCTGTGTTTTCATCTCAACACTAGGGCACGTGGCTTCTAAGGAGCTCATGTGCAGGAGGAGTGGAGTGTTCCCAGGGAGATGATTTTGAAGGCCAGGTATGAGTGGCTTGTGGCAGTCCTGCCCACTGACTGCATTGGCCAAAGCTCAGGCAGGTGACCTCACCCAGATCTCAGGAGCACAGAGGAAGGTCACCTTCATAAAGTTCTAGAAAGAGACCTAGTACGGGACCTCGAGAATTGGGTTAGTGGCTTGCCTGGCACCCTCATATTGTTTTATCTATGAGAGGGGCTTTGCTTCCGCGGCGTAGCTATTGGGGGTCGTGTTGGTGGCCTCTGAGATCCACATCAGTGCACCCCACCTGTGGTTTTCCCTGTAGGGTAGAATCCTACATGTAGAGTTTATGAAAAGCACAGCTGCGGTATTGAAAAGTGATTTGGCATGTCCAGTGCGTGGTGTGTATGTACAGCTTCTGTTGACAAGCTGCCATTCCCTCCGTGGTGCAGACCTGTGATTCTAGCAGTGGGAGGCTGAGGCAGGAAGACTGCAAGTTCCATCCCAGCCTGGGCAACTGAGCAAGGTCCTGGTTCCACAAAAAGCAAAACAACGCCAGGGGGTTAGAGGGATCCTGCAGAGCTGGGGTGACGGAGGGGACTTAGAGCACCTTGCTCGCTTCTGCTCGTGTTGCCATGGAACTGGCCAGTGAACTCAGTGAGTTCACGGTTAGGAAGTGACGCGGGATTGTTCTGATGCTCCAGACGTGTCCTCCAAAATCATAACTCAGAGCAGGATTTTCCAAGGCACGGAAATTCTGAAACTTCTAATTTAGCACTCCTTTAGAAAATATTTGTGTTGGAAGGATGTTCAGCGGTACAAAGGCTGCCAGATGAATTGCATTTCCTGTCATCTGTCATCAGAGGAGGTGGCCCTACCTGTGACATATGTGATGTTAATACCTCGGCTTGCAGAGACCACGGGACACTCGCAGGGACATCACCTGCCAGCCCTGGAATGCTTGGGTGGTTCAGAGATGAGTGAGGCAGGGCTTTTTTTTTTTAATTATTATTCTACTGTTGGAAGTAGACTGCAAGTTAAAATCAATGCATTCGTGATGAATCTCAGCCTTATTAAGAAGTAGTCATCGCTTTGGGAATGTGTGGCTGCGGAATCTCCTCTTGTCCTCAAGTGATTTTCGTCTGTCTTACTTGCTGTGTTGTTGCTGGAACTCAGTCCCCGACAGCCACAACTTTAGGGGAGAAAAGGTTTGTTTTAGCATACAGCTTCAGAAGGTCACTTAGGGCCACCTGCAGCAATGGAAGCACTTGGCAGACACTGAAGTGGAGTCGGCGCCTTCAGATGTTGCAAACAGGAAGCCAGGTCTCAGCAAGTCTGGTCCCAGAGGAAGGTAGCAACTTCCAGGTCCCATCCCAGTGATCAGCCCCTCCTGGGTCCGGCCTCTGTGTTCCACACCCCCCCCCCCCACCCCCAGGTGTGGTGCTAATCCACCACACATGTGTAACCCAGTCTACACACCTCAGTCCACTCCTCCAGACCAAGCCCAGTCTCCCAGCAGCACGTGGTTCCATAGACAATTCCTAACATCCAAATACATGAGACTTTTGGGGGACAGTCCAGATCCAAGCCACTGTACTGTCTGTACTGAGTCTTAAGGGGTGAGTGTGAGTCATATAAATAAGGGAGAAGTGTTGGGTCAGGTGGAGGAGTAACCCTGCCAAAAGGTTGGAGGCAGGAAGTAGGCTGGTGTCGAGAGAGGAGGGGCCAGGCACATCTCTGTCGTGGCGGGCCACAGAGAGGGCTCAGGGGATGGTCTCTGTTGACGTGCTTTGGGTCTCTTCTATGCTACAGAAATTATTTTCAGAGGCTTTCCATGGTCATCTTCATGATTAAAAGAAAGACACAAAATGTTCTTCTGCTACATGGAGTAGTTCTGGAGGACCCTGGAGGACCATGGGAAAGGTGACTGCAGGGGTAGCGATGGACGAGAGTGGGCACATGGGAGAGGATTTAACAGTCATTAGAGCCTGAGGGTGACAGAGCTGGAGGTGACGAGGACTTGTCCCAGTTTCCTGCCCTCTGGGAAGCCGGTGCAGCCTTCAGAGGGGGCTGTGGTGTAGGCAGCGGCTCTCGGAGTCTGGAGCGCAGGGGCAGAATTTGGCCGTGGGTCCAGATTTGTGAGTCACTGGCATATAGATGGCATTTGGAACCACAGACACGTCGGCAGAACAAACTAAATCGCCACCCTTTCAGCAGTGAGCAGCAGCAGAGGATTAAGAGGGGAAGAGAGACATCCCCTAATGGATTGCTCTCACAGGAGAGTCCCCCGTCAGCCCACAGACACTATTAATTCTGGAGGCGATGACAGGCTCCGTGCCCTCTACGCTGGGACGGCAGCCTGGCCTCCTTCACGATGTTAAACCTGGCACATGTTCAGTTTTAAGTGATGAAGGGAGTGGAAGGGTCGGAGCAGCTCTGCTGCCTTCTCTGGGACCTGCCTTCTGTGTGAGTTCTCAGTTGTCACACTGCCTTTCCCCTGTTTTCTTCCTTTCTTCCCCTCCCACCCTCCCTCCCTTCCCCGCCCCCCTCTCTCTCTCTTCCTCAAGACAGGTCTTGCTCTGCACTCCAGGCTGGTTCTTAACTCACTACTGACCCACGTTGGCCTTGACTTCAGAGCAGTCCTCCTGCCTCAGCCTCCCGTGTGCTTGGGTTACAGGCGCGTGTCATCCCCGGCTTATGGGTGCGGGGGAACGGAGCCCCGCGCCTTGTGCTCTAGGCAAGTGTTCCCACCGCTCTGCTGTTCCTCCAGCCCACAGCTGCTTTTCCTTTTCAGTGCAGGAGTTGCCACCCAAGGGCCCCGTGCCTGAGGCCACGTGCTTGGGCTGAGGAGTGGAGCAGCAGGCCGGGGGCGCAGGGAGGAAATGCCAGACACGTGCAAGTGTCCCTCTGCTGGGTCTCCGTGTGTCTGGGCCCTGTGCTGCCCCGGAGGGGTCGCTGTCTTTTAGCCCCCTCTGTGGGAGAGATGTTCGGGCTTCCGTCAAGCGTGGAGGAGCATCTGTTTGAAATATCTCTTGGGGAGCTTCCCAGGCGCCTCCTTTTCCCTGGGAGGCGTCTGAGTCTCAGGTCAGCAGAAGCGCCCATTCTCTTGTCTTGCCTCATCTGCCCCTTCCCCTGGTCACTGCCACCTATCCCGTGGGCTTGACTGCGTGATCTTGACCATAGTCCACCAGTGTCCTCTTCATCTGGACACCCTGAGGCCACAGCACCATGGCCTCCTTGGGGCCAGGGATCTCCTGGCGCTGCTGCCTCAGTTTCTGTGTCTGGCAGTCAGACGTGAGTGCCAGTTCTCTGTCCTCTTGCCATGATGATTCTGCATAGAAACCTGCGGCCTAGCTCCCTTCTGCTGCAGGCCACCCCTCTTCCAAGCACCCCTGGGGGAGGGCTCTGCCTTCTCTCTGCCCAGACCTCCAGAGGAGGCTGTAAGGAACAGGGGAGCAGGCACCGGGCCCACTAGCTCCTTCTGGTGTTTGCTTTTCCCTTCAGATGCTCCCTCTTCCTCAAGGCAGAGACCTACAGTCACCTCTCAGAGTGGTTCTAGGATCCCCCCGCTCCAAATCTCCCAAGCCCAAGTTCCTTCTGCAAAGTGCCATATGGTGTTTGCACACAATCTGTCCACATGTTCCTGTATACATGGATGTGTGTGTGTGTGTGTGTGTGTGTGTGTGTGTGTGTGTATTTATTTACTTGTGGTACTGTTAATCCAGCCCAGACTTTTCACACTGAGCTATATCCCCAGCCCATTTTCATTTTTGATTTTAAGACAGGGTCTCACTAAGTTACTAAATTGTCCAAGCTGGGCTCAAACTTGTGATCCTCCTGCCTCAGCCTCCAGAGTGCTGGCATGTCAGGCCCACACCCCGTGAATCTGGTTGTCCTGTATACTCTAAATTCTCTCCAGGTGATGTGGGACACCCCCTACAGACCAAATGTGTGTGAGCATCATGTCAGGTGTGCTGCGCAGGGAGACATGCTGAGTTGTATCCAGGGCAGCGGTAGCCATCGCCAAAGCATCAGCAAGGAGATCTGAGGGAGGGCGGAGAGAGGCGGGCCTGTGCAAGGGCCTGACGTCACAGCGGGCATGACCCCACGGCACCTCACACGTGTGGCTCCGGTATCCTGCTTGGCGTGTGGGGAATTCAAGTTTTGCTCGGTAGAATTTTCTGGAAGTTCTTTCCGCCGACTCCCACAAAGTTTCAATCCAGGGTTGGATGAATCTGCCACTGCGGAACCCAAGGACTTGGAGGGCGAAGCGTCCTGTGGGAGTCTAGACGGTGCGCCCACTCTCAGAAATGTATGGTGGGCGGCTGGGCAGCCTCAGATGGTGAGTTCCACAAGCTGAGAGTTCCCCTGTGTAGTTCAGATGCCGAAGCCGGTGCGGGGGACTGGAGGCCTAAGGGTGTCAGAGTCTAACTGAGGGCTTGGAGGAGGGCCTCAGACGGCACAGGAAAGTGAAAGATTATCAGAGAGGGTGGGTGGGGAAGAATGATACTGGGAAAACCTGAATCGTGCTTAAAGGCGTGTTCCTGGAAGTGTGAAGACAGTAAGCGCCCCACACACACGGGGTCATGTCCAGTGGCAGCGGGGCCACGCATGTCTTGTGTGATAGGAAGTACCCGGGAATGTGCCGTGCTCCCAGTGCCGTGTGATGGTCCGTGAGTGCGTATGTCTTTTTTTTCAATTAACTTGGCAGTCTTGCCTTATTTTTTAGGGGATAAGGAAAGCATTTTAAATTGTTCTAAATTGTTTAAATAAATGTGCCTACTGATCTGTGAAAGTCCACAGCTGGATCTGTAGGGTTTTTTTTTTTTTTTTAACCAGGATTTATTTGTGCTGTGACGGGTGGAGTGCCTCTGTGAGGTGATTCTTGCTTTAATCGACTGGATTAAGTTTAGGGGAAAAGAGACGCTCCTGGCTGCTTCCAGGTCTGAATAATACAGTAGCCACTGGCTTTCAAGGATGCTGAACTTTGTGACTCTGCAGCCCCCTGGGTACACAACTGTGTGTGGGCCCAAAGGCGTCTGGGACATCTTTGCCCTTACCTTCTGAGGCTAACTACAGCCGTCGCAATGGCAGTCATGCGTCTGTTGCATTTTTAGTATTTTTTTTAATTGTGATACTGGAGAATGAATTCAGTGTCTTTGCACTGAGCTACAACCTTTTGTTTTTGAGACAGGGTCCTCCTAAGGTACTAGGTTCAACCCCGTGTCAACCTCTCTGTAGTCTGGAATTACAGGTGTGCTCAACTCTGCCTGGCTGCGTCTCAGCAGGTGGAGAACCCTACATTGGAATAACTGTCTCCAGCGTCACCAGCCCTAAGTCAGCTTGGTACGCGGCCCCCTCATCCTGGACGTCTCATGTAGCATCGTGACATAGGACCTTAGTGACTTTGGCCTTTATGCCTGTTATGGTTTGCATCTGGAATGTCCCCCAAAAGCCTCATGTACATGGATGTTACGGATTACCTGTGGAACCATGTGTTGCTAAGAGATGTGGCCTGGTCAGGAGAGGTGGGTTATGGGTGTGTGGTGGATTATGGGTATGTGCTGGATTACACAAAAGACCTCTTTGCAGCAGTGTCAGGGGCAGAGTGGCTGCAAATTGATGTTCCTCTTGACATCCTTTGAAAGAATTAGGATTTTGTTAGGCACATAATAAAGTTTGATAAGGCATTATGCAAGATTAACCTCGAGTGAGCTGGTCCCCGGTGAGCTCAGTTTTAATTAAGTTCCAAAGAGGAGGAAGTGTGGAGAGAGGGTGAAGTAAGGGAAATGGAGTGGCTGGATTTCCTACAGAGCTTCAGAGAGGTGCCGGTGGGCTTCTCGGGAACCCTGTCACCACGGCCAAGACGGAGCAGCACCGGGAGCAAAGGGAAAATCCTCTTCAGGTATGCAGTGGGAGTGCCATCAGTCTGTTGGTGTTTTAGGGAAGCGGTGGGCCGGGGATTGAGCCCAGGGCATTCACACTTCTTTGGCTTTGATTTTGAAACAGCGTCTTGCTAAGCCACCAAGGTGTCCAGTCTGTGCTTGAACTTGGGATCCTCCTGCCTCAGCCTCTCAGAGTGCTGGGATCCCAGGCCTGCACCATGAGACCTGGCTAGACTTATGTCTATTTAATGCAAAAACAATAAAACAAAACAAAAAAAAACCCAGGCACATGTCTTCGGAACACCCCAGAATAGCAGTTGCGGGATCTGTGGCTTTGACCAAAGGGGTCTGAAAGAGAGTGCCTTCCTTCCAAGGTGACCGTGATGCAGCATCTGGATGGCTGGGTCTCACGTCGAGGTCCGTCCTTCAGGGTGTGAGGAATAGAAGGCCAGGCAGATGGTAGCAGGCTCCTGGGGGACATGCCCTCATCCCAGGAGACCACAGGCACTCAGCCACGTGAGGCTCACCAGAGTGGACGTCTTGGCTTTTGCAAGTTAACCATTCATATGATCTTGTGAGTGTGGTGTAGCTCATGTGGTTTGGACTGTGGTCCTCTCCCGTCACTGGCATGCACCCGCCTGGAAGTCCTGCAGCCTGCGATGTGGGTCCCTGGTCTGCGGCCACCATATCCACAGGATGGAAGACAGAACAGAAAAGGCGCTCACTGCACCCCTCCCCCCACGGTGACAGCCATCCTCGTGGAACCAGGAACAGAAGAGAACCGTCTCTGCGTGCTCACAGGTGGTCTCCAACTGGGGCAGCTGTGGGCCTGAATGGTAACAGACTGAGCTGGCTGCTTTCTGGACAGGACAGGGACGCGGTCAGTAGGCCTGTGCCCTTTGCCCCCTGTCAGTATGCCCAGTGGTTGTACCCAGTGCAGTGAGAAAGGTGGACAAGCAGAAGGCGCCTAGACGGGGAAAGATGCGCTACAGCCGACCTCGTCATTGGATTCCGGACTAGTGGATGGTCGCATGGTGTACCCCGCTGCCTGGACACTGGGGGTTTGGTGCTGTAGGCATTTTGACATGAAAACTTTTCCCTGGATGCATCGTGTGTCTTGATTCTTGCCATGTGAGCTAAATTCATGAGCGTCGACTGCCTCATGACCAGCTTCCCTTCCTAGCCAGGACATTTGGTTTGATACTTGTTGTTTTTGGTATGTGTCATGCTTCCCAGAATCAATTAGAGATGAGCCTGAGGTACCACTGTACCTAGACACGTTTTCTGCACTGGAAACCATGCCTTGGGTCTTCACACTGAGCGGCATTCCCAGCCCATGTTTTAAGTTTCAGTTTTGAGACAGAGTTTCTCTACCTTTCTGTGTTGCCCAGGCTGGGCTTGAACTCTTGATTCTCCTGTCTCAGCCTCCTAGAGTTCCAGGATTATAGGCCAGCACCACTGGGTGTGGCTAGGAAGATTTTTAAGAATCTACAAATGCCATGAACTAGGGCTTTTTGAAGAAAGTTCATGTATGAAGAGAGGGGGTGTTGTAGACCCATTTATAAACTGATGTACCGAGGCTTAAGCTGTTGGCTCTCTCGTAGAGGTGCTCAGACAGTTCTGCTGACTTCTGTGTTCCCTGCCTGGTGCTGATGAGTTAGACTGCAACAGGTTTGCGAGCTTCACCTGCTACGGGGCAGTGAGGGTCTGGGGTCTGGGCGGCTGGGCGGTGAGTTCTTTCTCTCAGCAGTTCATCTGTAGCTGACCTCCAGTCCCCCCCCCCCCACCCCCCGGCCCGACCCACGTGTGTGCGTGCACTTGTATGCATGCCTGTACACACAGAACTGCAATCAGTTTACGTGTCAACACCCTTAGAAAGGACAATAGCAGCCATGGTGATGACAAGCCGAGGCCGTTAGTACTTCAAAGCCACGGGCCAATTCCAGTGGTCCAGACAGGTGACACTGGTGCTACAGGCCCAGGGACAAGAAGTTGGGGACTTGGGGCCAACCCTCCTTGGTGAAGGACCGTATTTCGTCCGCACAGCAGAGGCTTGACCACGGGCAGACGGCCAGCATGCCGGAGGAGGGGTATTGGCCTTCCATTCCTGACAGTCCCTGAGATAGCAACTTAAGAAAAGGGAAGGGTGACTTGCATTCAGAGGCTTAAGCCTGTGGTGGGGTGGCCCTGTGGCATTGGGCCAGTGGCCAGAGCGTGTGGCGGAGAAGCACACTCCCGTTGTGGTGGCTGGGAAGTGAAGGCAGGGGAGGAATGGGTCACAGTCCCTTTTGAGGACACGTCTCCGGTGGCCTCCCACTAGACCCCACCACTCCTCCCAGGAGGACATCCTGGGACCAAGCCAGTGACACACGAGACTTTGGAGGACACTTGAGATCCAAGCCAAGCCACGCATGGTGGCACAGGCCTATAATCCCAGAACTCTGAGAAGCTGAGGCAGGAGGATTGCAAGTTCAGTTCCAGCCTGAGCAACTTAGTGACTTGGGAAGACCCTCTATTAGAATCCAAACCCAACAGTGACCTGGGCTGTAGCTTAGTGTGAAGGCTCTGGGCTTGGCACCCAGTACCACCACAGGAAAAAAATCCAAACCGTAGTGGCCAGTGCCCTAGGCGCCAGGACCTTCCCGGGACCACAGTGGCCCTCTGACTGGAGGACTGCATAGGTCGTTTGAAGTCCAGCTACGCGGAGTCTTGGAGCCTGCCCCTCGCCCTGTGGGGGGCTTGCCCTGCGCCTTCGGCCGGGCGGCCCCGCGTCCGCTCTGGCCAGGCAGCAGGCCCTCAGTGCTCCGTGCGTTTCCTGCAGGCTGTAACAGGCGACCCTGCGCCCCGCCCCTCGCGGTGGGCGTGGCCTGCGTGCGCCGCCTCAAGGGCCCCTTGCGCGTGCGCAGACTTTCCCGCCACCCTGGTTCCAGGCGTGGGGAACGCGGAAGCTCCAGGTGAGTGACGGCCGGGGGCCGTGACGCCGTGAGGTGACCTGTGTCCCGGGCTTCAACGTGGGGTCCTCGCGAGCGAGGCGGCTCCGCTCCGCGTGGGGGGCCGGCTGCCACCGCAGCGGACCCGGAAGGGGGCAGGCGCGGTGGCTCCTGGCGCCCCAAGGCCCAGGCAGCCCCTGCCTCGGCGTCCCCCTTCTCCCGCCCTGCCTGGGCCCCGTCCAGGCCTCTCTCCCCCGGGGCGCTCAAGCCTCTCGCTGTGCTGCGGCCGGCGCCATCGCAGCTTCGCAGCGTCGCCTCCCGGGACCGGGTCGCCTGCTCCCCGATAGCGTCCCTGTCTGGGTTCTAGCTGGCACTCTGGATGCCCTTTGAGAGACCTCCCACACGGAGCTGCGCGTGAGCCCCTGGGGGGTTCTCAGCGACCCGCTCGGCAGGGCTGGGATCTCGGTGCGCGTGGGGGCGGTCACCTTATGGGTGCAGGTGGGGTCACACGTGCGAGCCCTTCACGTCAGGCTTCACTGCTGTCCAGCTTTCGCCTACTTGTTTATGTGCCACGCTGGAGGTCAAACCCTGGGCCTGGGCTACAGCCCCAGCCCGTTTTTTATTATCTACTTTGAGATAGTCTTGCGGGGTTTCTGAGTTTCCAAGGGTGGGCTTGAATCTGCCAGCCTTCTCCCTCGGCCTCCCACAGCGCTGGGATTACAAGCCTGTGTCACCAGCCCCGCCTGCACGTGGCTTTTTGTGTCATCTGTTTAACAAATCCCCTGTTGGGTGGACACTGTTCTGCATCTCAGGGGACCTCTAGGCAGGAGCAACACACACTGCTCTTTGCAGAGATGTTAGTGCCAGCCAGTTGCATCCAGTTCCTCTGCAGGAGCCTGGCTCTGTGCCAAGTCCACGACCCGGACATTATGTCACTTAATCTTTCCAGCCCCGTGACACGGTGTCCCCTTTGAAATGAAGATGGTGGACAGAGAGCAGATGGTGGAGTGGACCTGACGCTGGGGCTCGAGTCTGGGACTCCTGTGCCTCCAGCTTCTAACCTGCAGGGTGCACGGATCTGTGGGAGCAGCTGGAGGGAGAGGGACGTCCCTGAGAAGGTGGCCAAGGCCAGGTGACTCTCAATACCCCAGCCGGGTCTCCCTGGGCTCGCTTGTCTAGGCGAGTATCACAACCGCAAGGCCACTATCTAAACATGACCAGATGCCGTGGAATTCTTGCCTGCCTCCTGGCCTTCCCTGCACCCTTGGTTTTGAGGGGCCCATTGTGGTGGTGGTGAGGGGTCCTGTCATTGCTTGCCCTGAGGATTGCATTCCTCTTCCCGAAGGCTTTGTGACACCCCCTGTCGGAGGACTTTGTGCTCCTGTGTGTCTGTGCATGACCTGGCCAGCAGAAGTCCTGTGAGGTGTCCGTCACTGCAGAGCAAAGAGGACACTCACTCTCCAGGTTCCATACCTGGATGCTGATGGACAGTCTTGCCGTCCTGGTGGAAATTGAGACAATCTGGTCCCAGGACCTTGGGGTGGCTGTAAGGGCCGCCACCCAGATGAATCTTCTTGCCAGTGAGATCCCCCCCTCCTTGCCCTTGGGCCCCTGGAGTCAGCCACTGCCCTCCAGGACCCATGTGGACTATCCTTAATGGGCCAGGCAACTTGCAGCTGTAAAGTGGGTCCCACTGCTACACGGCTCCGACTGTGGGCCAGGAGTTTGCGCAGTCCTGAGCCTGCTCCTCCTGTGCGTCCCATATGCCAGCAGAAATAGTGCCCTAGGACCGTGTTGCAGGGCCGTCCCCATCCAGGTGGGATCATCTCCTGTCCACTCCTTCCCCCAGCGGAGGGTCATGGTTCACAGCGTACCTGCATGTTTGTGTTTCCATGCTGGGCGTTTCTTCTTGCCTCTCTTGTCCTGGGTGCTGTCAGCATAAAGCTGCATCCCAAGGAGACGGGGTCTGCTGTTGCCCTAGTACAGAGGGCGTCCCGACCTCCCTGGTACTCTTCCTTTTTTCCTTCCTGTTCCTCCTCTCTCCCTCTGCCTTCTCTTCCTTTTTCTTCTTTCATTTGCCCCTTCCGTCCTGCCTCTATTTCCTTCCCTTGTTCTTCTTCCCTTCGGACCCTCTTGGTTTCTCGTCTCCCTTTCTTCCCCTTTACTGTGTCCTCCCCTCGTTTCTCCAGAGCCTATCCCCTCTGCCCGTGCTCGGTGAAGCCAGCCACAGTGGACGTAGGTCACGGTTATTTTCATTCTCTTCAGTACGAGCAAGGAATACCACGGCCACTTGGGTTTAGCAGCACGATTTCTAATCTCGTTGCCTTTCTCTGGTATTGGGTCATAGTGGAGACAGCTTAAATAAGGTTTTTAAAAATGAACGGAGGAGTCATTTAATCTGCTTAGCTTGTTCAGTAATTGCCGATCAATACAGCGCGCTATTGGCTACAGAAGCCTTGTGGACTTTGTTATGTGATGGATGGCCCGTATAGATTACCGGGGCAACAGATTTTCTTTTTTCAGCGTTCTTGCTTTTAAGTGAGTTGGCCTCTGTGACATTCTCACACTGGCTACAACCCCAAAAAGGACCTTGCAAGCGAAGCTGCAGATTTACTCCCAGAGAACCAGCCCCCACCCCCAACCCCGGACGGCTCCCTGGGCCTCAGTGAGACCAGGAGGAGTGGCCGTCGTGTGGATTGTGGGTCCTTTCCTCTTTGTGTCTCTGTTCCCAAAAGCTGTGCTCATGCCAGAACTTTGCAGATTCTCTGCATGTGAAGTAGAGCTGCAAAAGGTGCTGGGTCACAGTTCTCGACACCCACCATTTGAAGGAGGAGATACTTTGACTCATTTAGAGGCTTCAGTCCCTTGGTTGTTGGTGGGCAGAGGTGGAAGGGCCTGGCAGAGGGCCTGGGGGGAAGAAGTCCGCTCGTGCTTGTGGTGTGGCAAGACAGGAAGCTGCGTAGGAGAAGGGCGGAGCCAGCGTCCTTCCTGATAGGTGCTGCCACGCCCCACACACCCTTCCGCTGGGCCCTGCCCGGTAACAGCACTTGAAGCCCTCAGAGGTTAAGCTGCTGGATTTGTCTGCCCCCCACGACCCAGCAGCTTCTCAGTGCCCAAGGCTTTGGGGTTCTTTGCAGACAAACCGCAGCAGTACAGAAAAGCAGAGAACCTAGCAAGATAGTCCACTCACGGTTTCAGATGAGACGGACAGAGTGGCACAGCGTGAGACCAGGCGCGAGGGACAGTGGCTGGGCCAGACAAGGGGCACAGGGGAAGCAGGTTCCTTCCAACAGTGCAGTTCTCACTGGAGCCTCCCTGGCGAGTGCCTCCGTGTTGTGGTCCCCATCCTCTGTGACCCCAGGGAGGGGGCTGATCAAAGACCCTTCTCCCAAGGATGGGGAACACGTGTTCTGTAGCAGGGTGTTGGAGGACAGCTTTGTAGTGACAGCAGCGTGAGTGTCATGATTATCCAGTATTTTGTATCATGTCTGAAGTGCTTATGAAAATACCCGGGGAGAGCAGTGTTGCACACACGACCTGTATTTCTCTCCTCGTGAGTTGTATTTCTATGGCTCATGCAATAATATTTATTTCTGTTTATGTGAGACTGACGTCCAGGGAAGATAGTTCCCCTTTCCCATAAAGAAGAAGGATCGCAGTGGTATAAACGAGAAATCTAGAAACAGAGTGACTTTTGTAGTGCACGTTTCTTTTTAGGGAAACAGCAGTAAATATAATTTGGTTTTAGGATTGTCTTTCACCGAGAAGAAGAGAAATCGTGGAAGCAGAACATGGGCCCGGCTGTGGAGTGGATGTCTGGGGAAGGGCGGTAATGATGTGTCCCGTGGGGTAGGAGGTAGTGCAGTGCCGCGTGGGCGGTGCGGGGCACCAGGCCTCCTGAGGGTAGGGACCAGGCGGTCGTTCCCGCTCAGGGCCAGTTGCCTTCTCTTTGCTGTTCCATGTCCCTTCCCCCCTGCCCTGAGTCTCAGGAGAAGCATTTGTATGGATTGTGGCGGGGTGAGCACGGGGTCCTGTTGCATCCTGGGGACTCTCCTTTAGAGTGATGGTAGCTCCCGTGGGGTCAGGTGGGATACCCCGAGGCTCCCTCTCCCACAACCATCCCATTTGAGATTTGAGTGTTCTGTGTTTTCCTGACACACCAACCCATGGAAATGATATGTGCTGCTGAAGTGAGCACAACCAATGAGAATTATAGTTACCATTTGTGTGGTACCGGGGAGCGAGCCCCGCACCTTCACGCCGAGCTGCATAGCCAGTCCATTAAAAAACAAAAACAAAACTTAGATTTAGAGATGGAAGTCCCAGTAAGTCACTGAGTTGCCCAATCTAGTTGTGATCCTTCGACTGCCTCACCCTCCCTGAGTGCTGGGATGACAGGTCCGTGCCATTGGGCACATCTCAATGTGTGGGATTTTAACAGAGGACTCAAATGCCTAAATTAAAACAAACATATTCTCCAATGTTATCTAAGCATTATAAAGGTAATATTTGGTTACTTCAGGAAAAAATTAGTATAAAATTTCTACTTGGTACAAAACCACTCCCATATTTTTGCACAATGGTATTTATTAAAATGTAACATCTATGAGGAAATGGCCTGGGTGAGTGGTCACAGCATGTCCTATTTCTGACCAAGAGATGGACTGTCCTTGGTGCCCGGAGCCTGTCCTCTGCCTTCCAGGGACGGTACCTTCTGCTCCCAGGGTTTGCATCCTGACCTTGTATTGTGGTTTGGATCTGCAGTGTCCCCGTCCCGTCCCATCCCCCGTCCCCCCCCCCCCCCCCCCCCCCCCCCCCCCCCCCCCCCCCCCCGGCCAAGTTTCATGTATTTGGGTATTCTGGATTGTTTATGGAACTATGTGCTGTTAGATTGGGGCCTGGGCTGGAGGGGTGAATTGCAGGCCCATAGATTGGGTTACAGGTGTGTGGTGAGGGCTTACCACACCATCCACACCTGGAAAGGGCAGAACACTGAGGCTGGGCCAGGGGCGGATCACTGGGACAGGCCTGGAAGGATACATAAGCTGCGTCCTGCCTTCCTTATGTGACTAGACTCCAAACGCCTTGACCCGGCTTCCTGTGTGTGATGTCGTGCGGAGCTGCCTCCACCTTTGTCTCTGCCATGTGCTTCCATGGCTGCCGGCCTCTCCTAAGTAGACTGTGCCCTTCTGAACCTATGAGTGAAAATAAACCTTTTCTCCCCTGAATTTGTGGATGTCGGGTGTTGAGTCACAGCAATGAAACAGTAAGTTAGACACACGGCAGAATTTCCTCCTACGTTTTTAGTGGCGGCCTCCTTCACAGCAGTTGGTGTTTGTTTCCCTCAGCCGTGGCCTCCTAAATGCTGGGGCCTCACTTGATCCTGGACTCAGGGCCAGACATGCTGAATCCTCAACCTTCCGGATTCTATTTCTTCAGAGTAAGGAAGAGATTATGTGGCTGGTGTATACACAACCCTAGGGAACAGAGCACAAATCCCTTCACGGGTTTTGCGTCACTGTGCCGTAAGGTGGTGGCCCAACAGCTGCAGGAAATTCTGGCTTTTCCCTGAATCTTCATGTTTTGGGGCTTAGCTGTCCTACCTTTCTCAACCTTTTTAAATTCTCTTCTGTTGTAATGTGAATGACTCACGCTTATTCTTTGGCCGAGTAGCTTAGTGACTGTGGGTAGAAACACGGACTTTCCCTGCTTCCCTGTGTGAGTATCAGGTCAGCTGCCTGCTGCATGTTGGCCTGCTTTTCTGACTCATTGCCTCTTGATCTTTGGGTGCTGCTCCCACTGAGGAGTAGGACCCTCGCTTAGGTTCAGAAACTTAAGTGGGTGGCGTTGAGGCACCTGCCTGTGATTAGAGAACACGGCTTCTTCCCAACTCTGTAGAGTTTAATCCTTGTGATGTACTTAATGCCCGAAATAAACCAGCCAGCCAGAATTAAAATCTAAACTAAATGGTTATTTGCTTTTTGTTCACATGCAGCCATAGTTGTCTTTGATGATTACTGGAGTGACTCTCTAATGCCGGCTTGCAGCGAGGGGTCTGGGTTGGGTTTCTGGGGATATGGAGTTGATTAAGTATTTGATTGCTCATCAGAATAGTGGTTCTGTGATAACAGAAGGTGCCACGCGAGCCCTGCAAGCAGGGGACAAGGAACTGAACAGACGATCAAAGAGTTTAGAGACACTTGAGGTCCAAGATGCGGGTTATATGGGGGAAGGTGGCTGGCCTGGGGGAAGCTCCACTCAAGAGGACAATTGGCCTGGGCAAAGCTCTACCCAGGAGGGCAGTGGCTTAGGGAACGCTCTTCTGAGGAGGGAACGGGTGACCTGGTTCTTAACAGATAAGCAGGGCTCAGGAGCCAGCTCAGTGGTACAGACCTGTAATCCGAGCACTTTGGGAAGTTGAGGCAAGTTTGAGTTCAGCCTTGGCAACTTAGCAAGACCCTGTCTCTAAATATGAAAGCTAAAATTGGGCTGTGGAAGGCAGTCCTCAGTTCCTCAGAAACAGTAACAACAACAGAAACCGGGGAAGGTTGAGGTTGAAGGCAGAAGGCCGTGCAGGAGGCTGGGATGCAGAGCTGCCGGGTGGGCAGCTCGGGGGTCACTGGTGGCCTTTGCAATTCGCTCTTACCTGGACAGCGCGTGTTCTCCCTGGATCAAACACGGGGCATCAGGAGCAGCCGGACGTGGTGGGTCGTTGAGGTTGCCCGAGTCTGTCCTGAAGTTTATTCCCCTAGGCAGAGTGTCCCGAGTGTCACGCTGCTGGCCAGTGTTGTCCTTTCTGCTCTCGAGTGAGTACTTATGCTGCCGAGCTGGTCGACGCCTGCCCTGACCCTGGGTGGGCGGCGTGTCTAGATCGGGACACCTGCGGTGTGTCTTTGTGTCCCAGTTGTTGCATGGCATCCCCAAGGGAAGGGAAGGCCATGAAGAACGTGGAACCCGAGGGCTGGGCCTGGGGCTGTAATCCCAGCACTCTGCAGGGCTGAGGCAGGAGGAGGATTGCAAGTTCAAGGCCAGCCGGGGCAATTCAGTGGCTTAGTGAAAAATCAAAATCAGAAGTGAAAAAAAGGGATTAGAGATGGAGCTCAGTGCACAGGCCCTGGGTTCCATCCCCTGCACCATCTCCGCTCCTCTGGCACCGTGGGCGAGGCTGCCGTCGTCCACAGAGGGAACCTGTGCATTTGTGATTCAGCCTTGGGGGTCAGGCAGACATCCTGCCAATCAGGAGCAAACCACAGAAGTAACCCACATTCAAGGAGAGAGCTTGGGGCCCGCTTCCGAAGTGTTGCAAAAATGGTGGATGTGTTTCAGAGGCACCACAAACTCCCTTGCTCAGAAGTCCCCGGCTATATCCTGTCTCAGATTCCCAAACTCCTTCCAGAGCCTGCCATGCCTCTGCCCCCCTTCCCAATCCTCTTGTCCCACTATTCGGACATGTCCAGCGGGAATCAGGTGGCCCCAGGCCCTGAGCTCACTCCTGTGTGCGTCCAGCTCCTCCTCGGTCGACCTCCCGGCCACCACGAGCCCCGTGACAGAGGAGCATGCTGTGCTCTGCGGCCGTGCACTTCCTGGGAGGGAATGGCTCCGGTTTCGTTCCTGGTGCTCTTCCTGGCTGGGACGGGACACCTTTCCACGCTCTTTGTTTCTCCGGCCTGTTGAGCTTTCCATTCCATGCCTCATGGTGGCATCCCACCCCACAGGCCTCCTCTCAAACTGTAACTCCGCTCTAGTTACAGCTGTCAAGAGTAAACAAATAGACACCTTATTCAGCAGACAGATAAGCACTGCAGAGGGAGATGTTTTAGATTGGGAGTTTGAAGAGTCACTAAGTGCTTTTTATTGTAGACTCGGGGTACTCAGTGATTCTGCCTCCATGGGCAATATCTGAAGACATGTTTGGTTGTCATGACCGGAGCTCTAGGGCAGATGTGAGTAGAAGTGTCTACAGTGCACAGAGCAACTTTGTCCCTGCAAAGAACTGTTCTGTCTGAAATGTCAGTGACGCTGAGGTCCAGAAGTCCTGGACTAAGCAACAGTTCACCTGCAAGGGGACACGAGCTGGCCGTCGTGGGCTGAGGGCAGTGTGAACAGCTCTGGGAGCTTTACTGTGCAAGGCTGTTGAGGCAAAGGCATGCCACAAGTGAGGCATATCGGCTGGGTGGGGACGGTGGCCAGCGGGGGAGTCCCCGCCCTGTCCGAGTCTGTTTACGGTGGCAGCTTGACAGTTGTTCACAGATTTGTCAGATCTTGTAATGTGCCAAAGAAAAAAAACCTCAGTTAAGATTTTTATGTGAAATCTTTTGTTTTAGAAAATAGTGGTATTAAAAACTAATCATAAATATGTCTAGTGCTGTGTAAAGTCAAATAAAACAAGCTTTGGAGCCAGGTTCAGCCCGTGAAGCGCCAGCGTGAGCTGTCAGCTATGGACAGTAGGGAGCGTCTTCAGAACAGGGGGGTTCGGAGCTGTGCGGATGAGCGTTCTGCCACTGTCTCCCTGGCCGCGCTCCCAAACAGAGTTTGGAGAATGACAGTTTTCTCTTCTTTTGGGAAGTAATGAGGATCTAACCCTTTGGTCTGAGCTACATCCACAGTCCATTTTCTGTTTCAAGAAGTATTAAGTTGTCCAGCTGGATGCAAGTTCCAACCCTCCTGCCTCTGCCTCCCTTCCCCTTTTCTCCTGGAACCGTCAAGTTTGGGGCCCCGCTTCCCCCCCCCCCCCCCCCCCCCCCCCGGACTGCAGGACCGCCTGCCAAGCAGCGGCGACCTTGGGACCCCGTAGTGAGAGTGTGACATCAGGGAGTGTCTTCAGGGGGCTTCTGTGCCTTTCCTGTGCCCGGAATCTGGATCCAGGAAGGCCAGCGCATGGCGCCCAGCGACGGGCTTGAAAGCCACCAGTGCGTGGGCCTTGCAGGCTGCGCTGGGCCTGTGTGGTTCCCCAGTTTGCTGCTGGTCTTTTCCTTGTGCTGGTGTGACTGGGAATTGAGCCCAGGGCTCTCACACTGAGCTGTGTCCTGTGGTCACCTTCTAGTTTTTGATCTTAAGGCGGGATCTTGCTGAGTTGCCCAGGCTGGGCTCCCACCTGGGGCGCTGTCTCGGCCTCTCTTTCCCATGTAGGATCAGCTTCTAGAGTTGTTGTGAGAGAAAGTGTCTCATGGCCCTGGGAGGAGCTTCCCTCAGAACCGAGGGCGCTGTTCACGGGTTACCGTTTTCCTCGTCAAACCATGAAGGGATGCTGCCTGCGCTCAGAAGCAAAACTCTTTGGCAAATGTGTTAGGACACCGGCAGAAAGGTATGAGATGGCACTTGCTGCCATCGAGAGCGCTTTAAATCATACACGTGCACCTCGTTTCTGTCCCAGGTTTAGGGAACTTTCTGTGTGATGGACTGTTAGCTGAGCTCCTCATCCCTTTGCCTTCCCGTGTCCAGGGCTTGTACACCTCCGTTACGATGGGCCGGAGCCAGGGGATGACGTCAGTATCGGCACTCCTCTATCGTGAGGGGATGATGTCATGAGATGATGTCAGCATCTGCACTCCTTCGTCATGGTCGAGTGACGTCATAGAATGATGTCAATACCTGTACCTCTCTGTCATGGCGGGATAAGGCCATGAGATGACGTCAGTGTCTGCTCCTCTGTCATGACAGGGTGATATCATGGAATGACATCAGTGTTGATGCTTCTTGACATGATGAGATGACGTGGGGGCTCCCAGCAGACCCCTTTTCTGCTCTCAACCAGAGCTACCCATGGGGTCCTGTCCTTCTCATTTTTCTCTGTATTGTAAATTTTTGAAATGTGTTATACAAAGAGACACAGGGTGAAGACAGCACTGTGGGCAGGTAAAGAAGTACTGGCAAGCCAGATGTAGCCTGTGGCCAGAAAAGAATTCATTTTCCCTCTGGGAAGGCCGGTGCTGGGCATGGAGTGCTGGAGTGTGGACAGGGAGCTCTGCTTAGGCCTTTCTGGTCTCTGTTGTGCAGATTTCACTGTGGGGTTTTTTTTTTTAATCAGTTCTAAATATGCAGCTTTTAATGCTGCTGTTTCATGTGTTACTCTAGCAAGGCCCATTAGTCCACCCACGCCTCATGTTCTACATTTGAGTCACTGATTTGTTGTAAGTCACTTCGTGTCTCATGCGAGGAGACCTGCGTCGGGAGTGGCTGGTCCGCGAGGCGGGCTGTGACCTGCGTGGTTCCTGCTGGCCTCTGGCTCCCACCTGAGCTGTGAGTCACTTTCTCGTCTCTGGAACACGATAGGTAACACCTGCAAGTAGAGGAGGAGAGGCTGATTTTGACTCGTGTTTCGGAGATCTCAGTCCATTCGTGGTTGGCAGGCCGTGGTGGAAGGACGTGGCAGAGGGCCCAGGGGAGGCAAGCCGTTGCTGGCGTGGCCAGACAGGAAGCACAGCAGAGCGAGCGGAGGGCGGAGCCCGCGAGGGCGTTCCGTCCTCCTGTGTTGCGCCCCTTGCGACCCATCTCTCCAGCTGGCGCTGGAGGTCTTCAGTGGA
The DNA here is from genome assembly GCA_004027205.1 of Ctenodactylus gundi. Classification (NCBI taxonomy): domain Eukaryota; kingdom Metazoa; phylum Chordata; class Mammalia; order Rodentia; family Ctenodactylidae; genus Ctenodactylus; species Ctenodactylus gundi. Next base: position 565,226 of record PVKB01000444.1, read on the forward strand.
TCGTCCCGCTTAGTCCCGTTAACCTCCTTGATCCACTAGCCTTCCAAATGCGTGAGCCTTCGGGGCTGTTTCCGACCCAGTCTAATTTAGAACACGTGGGCTGCGTGCGGTGCATTTTCTGTGTCCTCTTTTCTTAGGCGTGACCTTCAGGCCACCAGAATAGGCCATTGCACTGTCATCACAAAGCCTTGAGTCTGTGGGCTCTCACTGTGCGTTGGCATCACCTGGCAATTTGTAGGGATTCTGATGCCTGGACTTTACCCCTTCTGAACCTGTCAGCGCTGTGGGGATGGACCTCCTGAGCTGTCTGTCCTGTGGCCATGGCTGAGGACACCCCACAGCTGGGTTCTCCCTGGGAGTGTTGACTCAGGGCGGGTCCCCAGACCCACTACTCTGAATGCATTATGTCTGGTGGCTTCTGTACCCCACTGCTTCATGTCTGCCCACTACCCACCCGCAGACTCTCAGGGTCATTATTGCTACCCCTGTTGTTGGGCTCTGTTCTTGCTGGTGTAACAGAAGACCACAGACCGGGCAACTTAGAACCAGTAGGAGTTCATTTTGTGTGTGACAGTGGTGATCCCTCCATTGTCTCCAGTAGGACCTTGTTGAAGTCATTTTTGTCAAGTGATGTAGGTGTTTCTGGGCAACAGAAAGGGAGAGTATCCAGGTAGGACCCTCTACACGCTTCACACAGAGGTAATGTTGCATTAAAGAGCATGATAGGTGGCGTGTTAAGCAGAGGCTCTGCCACCCGTGGACCCTGCACCACGAGTCCCACCCAGGAGGGAGCCTGACTCCTCCCTCAGGCCCGCAGCTCAGTTGCCTGGTGTTCAGAGCTCAGCCCTCAGTTCGGGCTTTCTATAGTGGAAATGCCAGGACCATGGGGGAGGAAGTATCTGCAAAGGTAAGTGGTTGAGCTGGTGGTGCAGGCTTGTAATCCCAGCACTCTGGGAGGCTGACACGGGAGAATCTCAAGTTTGAGCCCAGCTTGAGCAGTTAAGTGACTTGGTGAGAACTTATCTCAAAATACGAAGTGGAAAAAAAAAAGTCAGGGATGTAGTTCTGTGCGCAGGCCCTGGGCTTGGTCCCTAGCATCATTCGTACAAAAAAGTAGCTGCAGTTCTTCTGTGCCTGACCCTCGTGCGGGTTTGGTGCTTTAGAGCTTTGGAGAAGGGATGTTATTTTGCCGTTGTGTGATGCTGTCATGGCACGCCTCTGGTTTTGTTCTTTGTAGAATCTAGGACATGCTTTTTTTTTTTTTTCCTATTTGGAGAAATGTAATGTTTCTATTTTTCAGGTGAAACGGACCTAGTAATTTTCACTTCTTTTGATTTTTCAGTCCTATGTAGAGAGTGCGGGTGCCTGTGGGTGGGTTTCACAGGACAGCTGGTTACTGCCACTTCTGGTGATAGTAACAAAGCACTGGCTCACGCTGTCCGGCCTTGCATGGGCCTCATGCCCTCCCTCCAGGACCATGAGGCAGGCTGATGACCGTGCCCACGTAGACAAAGAGGAGGCTGGGTTGGCTGTGTGATGGCCACAGCGCACGGGAGTTAGCGCGTGGTCACGTGGGGCTGTGCTCTCACTGTGCCTTGGGGACAGGGGAACCCTGACTCACCACCATGTGAGTGTTGACTAAGTACATACAAAGTGCCCATCACTTGGGAAAAGCAACACGTATGACTTCATTGTTCTTCCTCAGCTTCCTTGCAACATCTATAAGGAAGTCAGTTCCCAAAGAAACAATAAAAACTGCAGAAGTACTAAGCCACCCGATAGTGTGCTCCCCAGCGGGCTGGGAGAAAGCGGGCCCAGGGGGTCCTGTGGCGGGAGTGCCACCTCCCCACTGGTGACACCTCTGGGCCTTTTAAGTTTGGGAATAGAGTTAGTTTCTCAGCTTGTTTAAGTTGCCTTGATTTGAATTTTCTGATGGATTTTATCCAAGCAGACAGGCGGGCAGCCAGAGGACACTCGGTGGGGGGGGGGGGGGGGGGGGGGGGGGGTCGTGCTGCCTCTACTTGTGTACTTTAAATTGATGCCCAGAGTACATGACTGTGAAATTGGAGGGCTGCAGGGTGACCCACCCGAGGTATGGAAGGGACGGATTGCTAGCTGCGCTGTGTGGGAACAGAAACCCTGCTTCTCTCGAGAGGAGACGGGCGTTTCCTTGTTTATGGGTGCAGAGGGGCGAGGCCTCCAGCCCCGCAGGTGAGGGTGGCACTGCTTCCCTTGGAGGACCCCACCGATGGCTGAAGTGCATAGCTGTCTCTTGTCGGGGTCATTGGTGCCAGCGACCCGTCAGTGTCGTACTTCGTGAGATGCGCTGGCCCTGATGTTGTCCTGTGAGTTAGCCGCAGCCCTTACAGGTCTGTACCCTAGTGCATGCCTGGTCCTTCTCCCTACAGGACCAACTGCCCTGGAAATACGTCGCACGCCGTGCAGGCTGGTGCCACTGCTAATGTACAGGCTCCCGCTGAGTTAGCTTTCTGTGGGTTCTAGAACTCGTTCCAACCTTGGGTGTTCGGAGCACCACTGGCTCATTGTCTTACATTGAGTTTGGGTTCCGACCTCTGCTCTGCTGCCCTATTCCATCGTTGAGCCCGGATGGTGATGTGGCTGTGTTCCCCGTTGACTGAGTACATACGAAGTGCCCAGCACTTGGGGAAAGCAACACGTATGACCGTGGCTATGGATGATGACATGGAGTGACCCAGACCTTCCTGAGGGCCCTTTTGTCCAGATCTTTCTCCTACCTGCAGATTCTGCATTGCAAGGGTGTCGACTCGTCCACACTTCCCAGGAACCAGGACATGCACTGTCCTGCCTGCCACACTGTGCTGCAGAAACCTCATGGCTTGTAATCAGGACTCATGTCGGGGTGTGGAATTTCTGTCAGATGTAAATGCACCGTGCAGCCAGTACAGCTCAGCTCACCGTGTCCCTCACCTCCGCAGTCTCCCTCTCCAGCAGCCCTCGTCCCCTGGTGTCCTTCTCCTCGGCATCCCTTACCCTCCTGCCCACCCATGTCCCTCACTCCCATGGTGTCCCTCCTGACATCCACTCGTCTCCACGCACCTTTGGCAGTCAGGGCCCTGGGTGGGAGCATCGGCCAGGGAGGGTCCCACATGTACTTGAGGTCCCTCCTATCCAGGAGACTGACCGCTCCACAGTGCTTTGGTTTCAGTCTGCCCAAGTTACATCTTCAGAAAAAATTGTGTTCAAATCATGCTCTGACTGTGGCTGTAAAGCTAGCTGGAATGAGGGGAGTGACCCAACCTTGACCCAGAAGCTGTGCACCTGGGTGGACCTGGGGGTCCCTGTGTCAGGAGTGGGGAGACTCTGGGTTCCTCACAGGTCAGAATATAGACGCTGCCACAGCTGCAGCCTGGAAGAACGTCTGCTGGCGTCTCAGAGCGGCCTTGGGGCGTCAGTGGCCCCCCATGGCTGTGCCTGCGGCGCCCTCCCTGCTGACCCCGCGCAGCCTGAGCTGCCGGGCCCCAGCCAGTGGAGATGAAGACTTGGTGGCAGGGGCAGCCTGGGAGGCCCCGTCTCATCACCCAGGCCTACATCCTAGAAGACGCCTCCTACCTCCTCTACTCCCCCATCAGGAGAACTTTACACAAAGTTCAAATGGCTCACACCCAAATGAGTATGTTACCTTTTAAGTGAACTCGTGAATTAAGTGAGGACAGGCCGTGTTCCCACTGGAAGGTCACGTGCCTACCGAAGCACCCTTTTCTGGCGAGTAAGGGAGTGTTGTGCGGCATGTGGGGGCCCTGGAGCACCCACCTGTCCCTGGTCATGCCGTCACTGGGGGGGAGAAGGAGGAAGAGCTTTTCAGAGGGGAAACGTTTAGCAGGAGGGGATCCAGGACAGGTCTGCGTTTCAGGGCAGAGCGGGGCCCTTGGCCCCGGGAATGCTGATGGTAACCCCGCCTCCTTCCTGTGTGTAGACTCCCAAGGCAGTTCTGGGGATGGAACCCAGGCCGTCACGCCGTGCTCAGCCTTGCTTGTCTTCCTGCTGTCATCGTTTTTGTTGTTTCGCCTGTACTGGGGATTGAACCCCGGTGGGGGTGGGTTGCACAGGGAACCCTCCCTGTCTTCCTCCTTTCCTGAGTAAAGTTAGCAGACCCAACGCCGTCAGCCTGAGACTGGGTCACGCATTGCACAGTTTCGCGTTATGTCCCTACGTGGTTGGTCTCAGATGCTCAGCGGAGGGTGCCAGGGCCTTGACGTCCGGGTTCGTGTCTGTGCAGCAGTAATCTGGTCATTTATCCTGGGTGACTGCTGGGCCCCACGGCAGGCCGGGGGAGGCTCGGGGTGATGGTCCTCTGTGGCCTCAGGCGTGTTCCTGACAGTGTGGGGACACTGAGCTGGCTGGAGTCCTCCTGAGTCCCCCACCCACACAGTTGCACAGGGCTCCCGGGGGTGAAGGATCAGGGTTCTGGTGAGGGGAGGCGGGGCGACGGCAAGGCCGAGCCTTCCGTGGAACATAATCCGCTCTCCAGGACGTCCAGGGCACAATCCTCTGCAGATCCATGCACTCATTTGCTTAAGAAGGATTTGTTGGGTACCTGATGTTAGTCAGGTGCTCTTCCTGAGCACTGTGGGTACCATGGAGAGAAAGGGCCGCACCCACCTGCCCATGGGCTGGGTATCTAGGGAATTCTGCAAAGCTCAGATGCTGAGATAAGGGAGTGTGAGCACCCTCGCAGGTCACAGGAGGAGGGCCACGGCCCAGGGCCACAGGGTCAGGGACAGTGTTACAGAAACATGGCAATTGTGGTGCAGCCTGGGAGGGAACGAGAATGTGACCAGGCGGTGGGGGAGGGCGCCTTGGAGGGATGAGGGAGCAGCTTCAGCCCAGAGCATCAGCAGAAAACTCACTATGTCTTCCTACTTTCACTATGTGGAAATAGAAGAGTGACTTTGAAATGTGTAACCTTTTACGAGATAGGGTCTCTGGGCTAGGGATGTAGCTCAGTGGAGAAAGCATGTGTCTGACAAGCACAGGGCCCCGGATGTGGTTCTCCAGCACCACATAAGCGGGTGTGCTGGTGCATATCTGTGCCAGCACTTGGGAGACTGAGGCAGAAGGATTGCTGTGAGTTCAAGGCCAGCTTGGGATCCATGGTGAGTACAGCACCAGCCTGGACTACAGAGAGACCTTGTCTCAATCAGTCAGTCAGTCAGCCAGTCAAGTAAATCAATATCAGAATCCTTAGGCGTTAGACGGGGTCTTGTGAAGCTGCTCTTTGGGTCCATCTGGGATGCTTCTCTGTTGGTAGAGTCGGATGCCTAGGCACAGCACCACACAGCCTTCACATCTCAGCTCCAGCCCATCTGTCCTGGGTTCAGTCATGACACTGACTAGAGAGAGGTCACCGTGCAGAGCCAGGCCTAAGCACTGTCTTCTCATCCAGAAGCGAGTTGGGAGAGAGCGCTAAGCCCTGGAGTGTTGGGCTGAGCAGCCCAGCCTGGGGCGCAGGGGCCAGCGGCTCCTCACTGTCCTACAGCCGTCCTGGCAGAGCAGGAACAGCCTCTATCTCTGCTTTCTTGTCTGTCTAGCCCCGCCTGGACAACTACAGGGAGGCTCAGGCATGGGGATGTTTGCGTAGGCCTTTGGAGTGCGCGACACGCGGGTCCTCCACAGGATTTTGAGTTGCTTTTTTTGGTGTGTGTGTGGAACCGCTAAGGACGAGCCTGGTCTGTGGGGCTTCGCCTGGGATGTGGGCCTTGCCGGAGCTGGTGGCTCTTATTTCTAAAGCTCCTTAAATTGGTTCTCTGCATTATGTAATTTTTCTGTCTTACACGATGTAACGCAAACTGTAAAAATAACGTGTTGGATTCCTTCCTCCCCCCAAAGGAGGGCTCTGCTCAGTAAGGAAAGAAAGATTCTTTTCTTTTTGATTCATGGGTGATGGCCAAGTTCTCATAGGGATGGGGGTGATGGGCGTGAGATGCTGCCCCTTGGTCCCTTGGCCTGGGGTCCTGGCCACACGGAGGACCAGGATCTGGTGTGGCCAGGTGCCCCATTTCCTCCAGAAGGCTCCCCCCATCCTGTCCTTCCAAAGCTGCTCCCCTCTCACCCTCAGCTCCACCCGCCGAGAGTGGACAGTGGCAGGTGGGCACCATGGCCGCTGTCTCAGTGATCTCGGCCCTGGTGCTTCGTCCTTTCCATCTGGAATACGCGTCCTTGTGTGGAGCATGTGTGTGTGTGTGTGGGGGGGGGGGGCGTGGGCTTGCAGCAGCGAGCGTGCATTGGGTCCCTTCCTCCTGTTTCCAGTCTCCATGCGTCCGTCCGAGCTGAGGGAGGCCCGTGTCCAGGGAGGGCCGCAGGTGGACGCCCCTTTCCAACGTTGCGTTTGTTCCTTTCCCAGGGGGAGAGCCCAGCATGGGCATCACCTCCCGAGAGCACTCTCTGTTCTCACAGGTGAAATTCTAAAAGGCTCCGTCGTCCTCTGAATATTCCTGTCTGGCCTGCTGGGCACCAGCCCCAGGGAATGCTGGAAATGCGAGTTTTCTACTTACATTAGTGGCATTCATTTTCCTCCAAACAAACATGAATCAAATACTGAACACATATGAGGTGCGGTCAGAATTCACGGGGAACATTTGCACTAAAAATGTTATTATAGTGAAAGGCACATCACCGCTGAGCCCCTTGAGCGCCTCCCCCCCGCTTCACACACGTTTCCCACCGTCTTTGCATTTTTCTGAAATGGTTCTGGAAGTCCTGTTCCCTGAATGTCCTTATAAGGTGTGATCAAAAAACCAGTGAATGCTGCCGCCGAAGGCCAGCCCATGGCAAGACGGGCTCGTAAAAACACGGTGCTGTGTCCTCATGCACTTATTCGCTAGATACGGCACCGTGCGACTCCGGCTCTTCCTCAGAGTCGGAAGGACCACAACACATCCACATTTTGAATCAGTTCAGGTCATCGCGGCAGCCGTGATGGCACAGCCGGAGACACTCGGGACTTCCAGAACTGCTTCAGAGAGTGACAAGAACAAGGGACGAGTGTTTTTGAAAGTGGGGGGGGGGGGGGAAGGAATTTTGAGAAGCCTCATGGTGGTGTGTCTTTTACTGAAGTAGATTTTGAAGGATTGAGTCGCTCCCCTAATTTGTGACCCAACCTCGCGTGGTTCTTGCTAGTGAGTTGATTTCGGTGGGTGTTGGATAAGGAGTTGTAGCGTTGGTGCTGAGGCGGGTGGTTGGCGGTAAGGGGACGCTCCCGTGTCTCCCGTCCAGCTGACAATGGCCCTGACTTACCCCGCTCCTGTTACCTCCCGACAGTGACAGAAAGCCGAGGGGTCCTGGAGAGCATCCAGAGGTTCTCGCTGCTGCCCACCTACCTTCCCGTCACCTACCGCATCAACAACGCAGATGTGTCCTTCTTCCTGAAGGAGGCCAACCAGGACATCATGCGCAACTCCAGCCTACAGTCCCGGGTGGAGTCCTTCCTGGTCTACAAGGCCAGGCAGCGGCCAGCACTCAACGCCAGCTACGGACCCTTCTCCATCGAGCAGCTGGTGCCCCACGACCTGCTGCCACCCTCCAACCCCTTGGGAGTCACCAGCAGCTTCTCCCTGAACTGGAGGCTGAAGGCGTCTGTCCTGCAGGAGAAGGTCTACCCGAGCCGACCCCGGGTGCAGGTCCTGTTCCACGTGGTGGGCCGGGACTGGGGTGACCCCCAAACCCCCGAGAGGCTGCCCTGCCTGCGTGTCTTTGCTTTCCGGGAGACCCGTGAGGTGAGGGGCAGCTGCCGGCTCCGCGGGGACCTGGGGCTGTGCGTGGCCCAGCTGGAGCTCCTGGCCAGCTGGTTTAGCGCCCCAACGGTGGTGGCTGGAAGGAGGAAGCCCGTGGAGCAGCCCGAGGGGAGCCCTGTGGAGCTCTACTACGCTGTGCACGCTGTGGACGCTCATGGGGACTGTGCCCGGGACGATTCCCGAAACGGCAGTGCTGGTGCTCGGATGGGTCACAGTGACGTTGACGAGTCCGGGCCCCCCTTGCACAGAATTGGGAGCGTCTTCCTGTATCCGGCCCACAGCGGCCCATCCCTGAAGGAGCTGCGGCTGGACAGCAACGTGGCCATCCACTACATCCCAAGGACGGCTAGGCAGGGAGACGTGCTGACATTCCCCGTGTCCATCTCCAGAAACTCTACTGAGGACCGCTTCACGCTCAGGTAAGGCAACCCTGGTGTCCATCCTCACCCGGGGCAGGAAGGCACCCCTGGGAGTGGCCCCTCTCTCAGCCCCCGGCCGGGTTATGTCTCTAGAGCAGAGCAATCTCTAAATCTTTACAAAGAAACTTCATTCTCCCAGCGAAATGCAGGGACCGGTTTAATCTTTCTGGTTTGGTGATTTGGTGGTGAAAATGTTCCTATTAATAGATTTCCCAGGACAGCCAGGGAGGCTGGCATGACCCCTTGCCTTTCGCTGGGGCGATGTTCACAGTGCCAGGCGGCTGGAGTTGCCCCCCACCATCGGGTTGTTAAATGCTTCGCTGTCAAAATGAGATTGCAGACGTGACTAGCCGTTGTCAGAGAGGAGCCAGGACATGGGGCTGCCAACCCAAAATCCGTCCCAGACACTCAGGCTCCAGGTAGCATGTGGTCCCAGCCTCAAAGTCACCAGTTTGTTTCTCCCTGGAAATAGAACTTAGAGTTCAAAAAATAAAAGAGTATAAAAAGCAAGGAATGTACTGTAGGATATTCTGACGATCTTACATAAGAACATTCCAAAGATGAGATCGCTAAAAGGGGTGCTGGCTGCGCAAGTAGTGTTCCATTTCTCTCGGAATGTGGCTGTGGAGAGCAGGCACTTGCTTAAGCTATACTGCAACTTCAGTAAATAGGTTTGTTTTATTTTAAACATAGAGAAGTTTGGCCATAATGGCTACTTAGTTTGAGTGTTTTCAAGTGATTAAAAATGTCCTAACTTTGCTATATGCTGCGCCAATCTGACCTGCAGCTTCGCACAGTAAAGTGAGTGCTTGGATCCCTGAAGTAGGCTCGGGAGATGCATTTTCTATACAGATTTTAAAAGAGCACCCAGGATACTTGGGCTTTGTGGATTGCGACTAGCTATTTGGAGTTCCTTTTTAATTTTAACTAAAGCAACAGACGCTCCTGGAAACAGCATTAACCTCGTGGCTGCTCTTGGCTGAGCCCTGAATGGTAAACCCTCTGACGGGGGTTGGCACGCATGAGGATTAGCCCCAGGATTTAGGGCTCAGGGGACATCTGGGAGAGGGGTGGGCAAGGCCTGGGCAGCGCTTCCTTCTGTCCCTCCCTGGAAATCAGAGTTCACTGCTGCGGATTCCAGGCCCTCCGTGCGGGCTGCCAGCTCGGCTCTGTGTGTCTGGGTCCCACAGACTTACATAATGGTCTTTGTGAAGATGCTGCCTGTGGAGAGAATCGTTCTACCTAGGAATTAAGGGCTGCGAGGGAGGAAGGGGGGTCCCTTTGTATCTTCTCCCCTAATGGCTGATCGTCGTGGGCCTGGGTGGGGACCCTCATCCCGGAAGCTTTGGCTTTCAGGAGCTGAGGTCTACTTCCTGCCCTCTTTGGAAACAGTTGTATGTACAGTACTGAATGTCACAAAGACTTTGCTCCCCCCATGACTTTGTACCTCTCAGAAAACGGGTCCATGGGTGTCCAGAGGCCCCTTCATCTTAGGAGCATGGAGCAAAAGCAGGAGAAGTGCTTCTTCTAGGCTGCGTGGTCTCAGGGAGAGACAGACCCCGTAAGCTCACACACACACATACTTGAGCTCTGTGTATCTGGGCTTTCCCTTGTAAGTCAAAAGTTAGACCCTTCTGGATACTGAGCAAATGTGTGTTTGCTCAGAGTCTCTCAGTTAGACATTTGTAGAAATAAAAGAAATCAGTCAGTCAGGATGAGACAGTGGTGAGGTAGCTGTTTCAGAGTGTCCACTCAGCCTGGTTGGGTGGGCTGTGCTGCTTCTTGAGGAGCCTGTGTTCCTACTGTGCTTTCTGCATGCGTGAAATACTGTCATGGTGAGCGGATCTGCTGTGTTCTTGGAAACAGCTGCGGGAAATTTGGACCTGGCAATATTAGGCTTCAGTTTTAGTTCTTATAATCAGAAGTAATAAAACTGCGTATTATCTCAGATGGAGTCAATTTGATACTCGCTTAGCATAGCTTCCAAGTGTTTAGACTTAGTGCGGTCCGCCGTATCTGGACATCTGCTCCACATAACCCTGAAAGAGCCAGCCAGATGCACCTTGGGGCCTTTCTCTGCATGGGTGACTTCTGTTTCTAGGTACCTGTGGTGAAATGCTAACCTGATCTCGCTGAGGGCTCATCTCACATGGGCCAGGTACCCACAGGATGACCATGGCCGGGGGGGGGGGGGTTGGTGGAGAGGTGGCCTGATCAAGTACCACCCACAGGCCGGTCCTGAATCCTGTCCGTGACCCTGACCTAGGGCTGAGGTGGCGACTGCAGTCTCCCTGGGTGCTAGCTAAGTGCCGGAAATCTCAAGGGGATGCCACGGCAAACACATAGGAGGTGGGCATCTGCTCAGGGAGCCAAGTTATAAGTAAAGCCAGTTTTTAAAAAATAGCTCTGTGCGTGCGTGCGTGTGTGTGTGTGTGTGTGTGTGTGTCCCTTTTAGAACAAAAACCCTAGCGTGGCGCTGTTTTCCACCCTCTCCTGCTGCTCCTGTCTTCCCAGCAAACACAGACGCAGGAGAGCAGGGTGCCTTCATTCCTGAGAGATCTGAGGATCCCTTCTCTTGTCACCAAAGGTTTTCCGTCAAGTGACAGCTGAGGTGCCCCACGGCACCGGGGCCTAGCACCTATGCTCTGTCCCGTTTCCCTCTCCACTCAGCGGGAAGTTCAGAAGACTCAAGATCTGTGATCGCTCAGGTGTGGGCCTGGGGCAGACATGTCCTGCTTGTCTCCTGCCCACAGCTGCTGGCTGTCTCTTTTCCCACAGGATGTCAATTTCAGAGAGTCCAGTCCTCTTACACAAACCGGGGGCTGGACCCTGATATTTGTGCAGATGTAGCTTGACTACCACAGGACAGAGGTCAGGTGACTAGTGGCTTGTGTCGAATTAGGGTACATTCCTAAATTTGTTAAGTGGGAGACTGGAGAAAACGTTAATTAGGAGGGGACCGTGTATGCTTTGCGTAGTCCTCAGCATTTTTCAAAGCTTCCTGTCCGGGAGTTGGTTGAGGGCCTATCTCTACCCTGTGGTTGGACTTCTGACAGCTCAGAATCAGAGCTTGTCACTAAGGATACTCCTGCCAGCGTGGGATTCCTAGAAGGGAGAGCCAGAGGAAAGGAAAGGGAAGGTGGCAGGTTACGGTGAGTCTGGGGTGGGCTCTGGGGTGGAGGAGCTGAACTTTTTGGGAGATGATACTGTGGCTTGGAACTCACCTAGGACTTAATCCACTTGAGCAGTGGGCCCTTGCGTTATAGATCATGTGCCATCTGCTCTGCTGGGCCTCGTCTAGTGGCAGGCTGTATATCCCCCTCTGGCTAACTTAAGAAAAATAAATAAAAAAGGGTTTATTGAACGGGTGGTACTGGTCGTATGAATTAACAGTGAAGGGATACAGGGCTCGGCATTGCAGAGCTAGGCTGGGGATGGGCGTGGGTGTGGGGCGCGGCCTTTCACCTCCACCTCTCCCACCTGTCACAGTGAATCCCTTCCCTAATCTCTCATACTTAACTTCGATGCAAAGCGCCCCAGAAAGCTCTCTGTAACCCACTGCCCAGCAGATTGCTGTGCTAGGCTGGGAAAGGACTGTGTGGCCTCTGGTCACCTTTCGCAAGGTATTTCCTTCCTGTGGAAGCTGGAGAATGCTGTTAGGAGGAGGATGGTAGCTGGCACCTCCACGCCCCACAGTGCCCAGTTGTCTTGGGTCTCCGTGTAGGATGGGCATCTTTAGTCCATCCGGGAGGAAGGATTCTTGGGGTTTGTGAAGGGAGAAGTGGGAGGAGACAGGAAGGGGACTGACCTGCTTTCAGTGGAGCCTTTATTTTAGAGGTAATTGAGATGTACCAAGGGCCGTGGAGTCTGGTCAGTGTCCCCACGTGCCCTTGGCTGGCTCTCCTGGTCACACCTCTCAGTGGTGTGGCGCCTTTGGCACGGCCCATGACCCTGGTTGTACAGTGTTGCCATTGAGTCAGATGTCCGTTCAGAGTACTCGGTTCTTTCTGCCCTCCCCATCCAGGTACCCGTATGATGCTTACTCTCCCGTCTCCTAAATCCTCTGGTGTGTCCCCGCTGACACATGCGGTCACTGGCAGCCTGGACAGTACTAGGAAGTGCTGGTGTGGTCTTTTGTGGAAAGTCTCCCTTGGGATGTGTCTGATGCTCTTCCTGTGGTCATACCCAAGCAACGGGCTTCGGGGAGGCCAGGGGCCACGTGGCCATTCCTCCCCTGTCTCGTCACCAGCACCTGTGGCCAACGGGGCTCATGGCAGGAGGTGCCGATCCCGTCCCCTGACCAGCATGTCCTGTCTGTCAGCTTTCTCCAGTAACTGTTGCACGTCACAGGGCAGAACAGCCACCTAAACAACGGGGCATTGTGCAAGTGACCTTTCTTGTTGTCTCTTGCTAATTCAAAAATTATTTTTAAATATTTTCCATGTGATCACCTAGGCATTCATAGTATTCTTTGGCTTATAATCCAGTATTGCTTGTCATATTGGTCCCATTTTTTCCAGTTGGCCTTCAGGCTCCTTTATTTGACTCTGGTACAGTGTGGTGGAAATGACCAGGGGCAACCTTCCATTTCAGATTGTAGTGAGGAAGTGTCCTGTTTCTCCCCATTAAGTCGGATGCCACTGCTGTAATGCCGGCACTCTTGGAGCCTCAGGTAGAAGGATCACAAGTTCAAGCCCACCCTGGGAAACTGAATGACTCTGTCAGATCCTGTCTCAGCAATTCAAAACCAGAAATAGGCCAGGGATGAAGCGTAGTACAAAACACTGGGTTCCTTCTGTAGCAACCCAAGAAAAATAATTAAAAATAGTGTGTTGCTACCTGTAGGTGATTTATTTATGTTCTTTGCTAAGTGGAGAAGGCTCTGTACTTTTAATTTCCCTCTTCATTGCCGTAAGCGGCTGTTGCTTATGTGAAGGGTTCATTGTGTGCTGCCTGATCGTGATTTTTCTCCTGTGCCTGTCGTTGGGGTGAAGTACGTTGATTGGTGTTTGAGCCTTGAGGACCCTTCCATCCTTGGCATAAATCCCTTTTGTCTGTGGCGTGTAATTCTCCTCGCATGTGGTTGGATTCAGCCTACCACTCTTTTCTCGAGGATCTTTGTACCTGTGTTGACGACAGGCTTGGACTGCAGGATTTCTTTCCCCTTGTCGTATCTCTCAGTGGTTTCGGTGTTATGGTTAGAATGTCTTTCCTCTGGTCTTATTTTACGGACAGTTGAGTGTAGCAATAGGATGGTTTCTACCTTCCGTATTTGGAAGTTTTTACCTGGAGATTTCATGCTGGGGAGGTTTTTCCCTAGTCTGTTTTGCTAGTAAAAGGCTATCCAGGTGCCCGTTGGACTTTTGTTACTCTGTGTCTTTCAGTGACTCAATCCATTCCATAAACATTATCAAACTGGTAGTCATACTTCTTATTCCCTTTTTTATTTTGTTGTATTTTTGTTTTTGATTGCAAATCGGCAGATCCTGGTGTATATTTTGTGTCGAATGCAGTGGTGTTATGATACGTTGGAGATAATGTGGAACAGTGAATTCAGGCTGATCAAGAAGCCATCACCTCACAAGCTTATTGTTTTTTCATGGCGAGGACTTTAAATTGTTACCCTTAGCGGTTTTGAAATGTCCCGTGATTTATCATGTTAATTATGAAGTGTGACGTTTCTCAGAGGAAACCTACTCTGCCTGAAAGCGCCGTGGGGTCTGTTGTGATGGCTCCCTTTCATTTGCTCTTGAATCTGTGCCTGAGGAGGGGTTCGTCAATTAATTCATCTTTTCAGAGTGCCAGCCTTTGGATCTGCAGATTTTCTCTGTTGTTTTCTTGTCTTTAATTTCATAGATTTCTTCTCTGCTCTGTGTTCTTTTCCTTCCCTCTGTTTCGCTCTAGGCGCCATTTCCTCTTTATTTTTCTAGTCTACCAAGATGAAAGCCGCTGATTTTCGATGAGGTTATTATTTTTCAATCTTTCTTCTTTTCTAATATGTGCAATTAACACTAAAGTCTGCCTGTGGGCACTGCTTTCCACTATCGACAAATTTTGTTTTATTTTCATTTTAATTTAGTTCAGAAGATGTAAATTTCTGTTGTGGTTTCTTCTTTGATTTAAATGCCATTTTTTTTTTTTTTTGAAGGTGTAGAACAACAGGTCTTCAGTTAGAAACAATGACTAGAGGGGTAAAAGCTCCCACTGTCTGGGCGGGGGCTCCAGTGGGTTGCTCCCCATTTGTGTGGCATTTGAGTGCATTCTTTAGTTTACAAATGATTGTTACGATTTCCCATTTATGTTTTTAGTACTCATTGTTAGTATTGCTGTTTAGTGCTAATTACTGTTGTGGTCTGAGCATATACTTTGTATGAGTTCTCTTCTTTTGAAGTTGAGGTTATATGGCCCCGATTTTGTTCTACATTGGTAGATATTTTATGTGAGCCTTAGAGAAATGGACAGTCTGCTCCAGTTGGGTGGAAGATTCCATAAATGTCTGTAGCAGCCTTGATTGACTGTGCTGTTCTGGGCATCTGTATCCTCAGTGACTTCCTGCCAGCCTCGTCCGTGGGTTACTGATGGGGAAGTGTCCATTTTATCGGGGATGTCATTTCTGTTTGTGTTTCTTGGATTTACACACCCTTAGGGCTGCTATGGCTTCCTGGGTGATCGAGCCCTTCTCATTGTGCGCTGTTTCCGCTGTCTCCGCTGAGTCTGTGTCTGAGATGGATGTAGGCACAGGAGCTTCCTGGTGAGTGTCGGCACTGCAAGTCTTTGTTGCTCTCACCCTGTGAGACTTGTTATAGTTGATGCCAATTTCTGGTAACAGTCATTCAGTTAAATCTGGGTTTCAACCCACACTGATAATCTCTTTCTTTTAACTGGTGTTTTTAGTCCATTAATATTTAAGCGACAGCATGATTCCAGACTTGTAGAATTTTAGGTATTTTGATTGTATTAATACTGAGTGTGCTTTTAATTGTTTTCTTCTAATTGTGTTTTTTTTTGTCCTACCCTGCTCTTTCTACTTTTTCTGGTTTTAGCGTTTTTAACGATTCTATTTGGGTCCTTCCTCTCTTAGTGTATTAGTTATACTTGAAAAATAAGTTGCTTCTCTAAAACTTTGAATATTTGTTTTTAACGAAGCCAGGTCCCATTGATGGAACCTGTAGTACTTCATAGTTCTGGTAACTTAAGGCAGACTCCTCTCAATTTTTTCCTTCTGTCTTGAGACCTTCATAGAATTTACTGGGACTGTTACTATGTTTCAAATGAACTGTATCTTTTGATCAGTTAAGGAGCAGAAGATACTTCCGTTCCTTCCGTTGCTTGACTGGGTCTGACTCTCCAGGCTTTGGGCTGTTCCCCTGTCTGTAGAAAGGGTTCCTAGGGCATACTAAGTTCTCGTGTGCATCCTAGCGCTTCCTGATTGGCTTTCCTGCCCTTTTCTGTCAGGACAGGAGCAGTGGCTCTCGACCTCTGTATCTCAGTTACTTTTTCATTGCTGTGACTCAATACCTGACACCCACAATTTTAGGAAAAGGAAAGCTTTATTTTTAGCTCACAGTTTCAGAAGGTCACAGTCCATTCAGGGGCGGCCGGCAGCAATTGAAGTACATGGCAAAGGCAAGAAGGTGGAGGCAGCTTCTCAGGACACCACAAACAGACAGGCAAGTGAGACTAATCGAGGCTAGTCCAAGTCCCAGTCTTAGTCTCTCCTGCATCCAGGTATCAAAGGTGTGGCCACTACACACCTTTAGTCTTAAGTCACATGCCTTTAGTCTTAACTCACACGCCCCTAATCCCAACAACTGCAATCCACCCCTCCAGACCAGACCCCAATCCACCAACATTACGTGGCTCCATAGACATCTGTAACATTAAAATACATGAGACTTTTGGGGGACACTCCAGATCCTAAGCACAACACTGCATATATCAGGGTGCAACCCAAATGTCCCAGGAGTGGAGAATAGTTCTGAAGACTCCGTGTGTAGCTACGGGAATGCAACTTGAATTCACTGAAACAAAAGTGAGCTTCACTGGAGAGGGTATTTGGGAGTTCCACATGCAGTGGGGGGCCAGGGAGAAAGCACTGACCTGAAAAGGTGCAGAGCCAGCCTGGGACCTGGGGTGCTTCCACTGCAGCGGCCGCTTTGTAATAAAGAGGTTGGGAATTGACTGGATTCTCCTGCAGACGTGGAGGCTCTGTGGGCCATACCTGCTGTTCCATAGTCCTGGGGCAGGGTGACAGTTGGGCATGCCAAGGACAGACTGCCGCTCTGGGATGTGCCCAAGATATGCTGCTTCTGTGACCCAGCAGAAGCAGATTCAGAGCTTGCTGCCCACTGACGTTTGTCTCCACCTAATGGCACCGGTCTCTCCTCCAGGCGTGCAGGCTTTTCTTGGGGACAGGGGACGGAAGCTGGCTCGCCAGAATGTCACAGGTGTCTCCTACGGGATGCTTGAGAGAAGCAGTGTCTGGTTGCCAGAGGAGGCGGGTGGAGTCATTTGCTTCTGTGAGTGCAGATCCGGACTGTGACCCCGTGAATGTCTGACCCCCGGCCCTCTTCCCGTGCATCATGGAGCGTGCTGGAATGTCCCCTGCCATTCTTGTGCTGGGAGTCACCTGCTGTGACCTCCAAACATGTTGTGGGTACTGTGGCCACCTACTGTGTCACCTGGGGCTTCCTGGAAAGGCACAGGCAGTGAGTGGGACATTGCCCCAAGGGACTGGGGAAACACATGCAAGGAACCGTGGTCTCCTCTGTCTCAAGATGTGTACCAGCCTTGGTGCCTGAAAGGAGGGGAGCTCCTACCCCAGCTAGCTGATCCCCCATCTGCGCCGTGGGCTCCTCACTCCTTCAGCAGTGCGCTCACCTGTAAGCAGTCCCTGTACCCAGGGCTCCTGTCAGGCCAGGGCCGGTGGGAGCTGCTCCTGCCTTGGCCCCTAGGGGGCAGTGTTCTGGGGAGAGATTTTCCTATGGAAACAGCAGGTCTCCTGTGATCTGATCAGCGGCACATTGCACGGGGACGGGACAGTCACCATGGGGAGTTATCAGTTCTGTCAAGCCAGCAGGAGGCATGACAGAAGGGGGACGGTCACCACGGGGGGTTATCGGTTCTTTCAAGCCAGCAGGAGGCATGGCAGAAGGACCCTAAGCAGTCACAAATGAATTTAGCCAGACAGCAGAAGACACAGTAGTTATAATTGAGCAGAAACACTCCACAAAGGCCTCCGCGGCCATGGGGAAGAGCAGCGGAGCGAGGTGGGAGTCCCTGTGTGCTGTGTACAGGGCAGGAGGGCACCTCCTCTGGGTCTCCTGCGGCTCCTTGCTCGGCCACAGCTGTTTGCCTGAGTGTGCCTGGCGCTTGTCCCTCTGTGAGTGTCAGGTGAGCGGGCACCTTTCCTACCGGGCTTCCTTTTGGCACTACAAGTTCTGGCCCAGGGGCGACTCCCCCACAGTGCCACCGATTTGGTGATTTGTGTGACTTATGGGCAAAGTCCAAGCCAAGAGAGTGCCTCAGTGCCCTTGAACTCACCCAGAGTCCAGGTCTGCTGCTGTGGGGTTGGGTCCACCGTTCCCCACTGGCTGCGTCCCTCAGGCTGGTGTTAGTGTTTCCGGCAGTGAGCCCACAAGGCAGTTGTTTTCCATCTGTGCACTGCTGTCGCTCTGGAATGGGTGACTCTCTGCTGCGTCTCGGGGGTTCTGAGCATTGCAGGGCATGAAGCGCCAGCATAGACTCTTCCCCCCAGTGGCTCCCTCTGAACCCCGACAACCAGAACTATCCCAGACTTAGCAGATGCACAGCGGAACCCCCATGGCCTTCCTATGCCTCCTTACTGGTTAGAGTTCTCAACATGTCTGACCCTGGGACCAGGTTGGTCGAAGACCATTCCCTCCAGGACTGGGTTAGGGGTGAGGGGGTGGGGGCGCCCTTGCTCTGCGGCAGTTTGTTGGGGGACAGCTTCTGCATGGTACTAGCAGCAGCAAGGGACCAAGGAGCAGAGTGCAGCGTCCTGTCAGTCAGCAGTGGCATTAGAACCTGATAGGATCATGCTGGCAGGAGGCGGGGCTTCTCTCCCCACTCACCTCCCAGTCGCTGCTCGTCTGTCTGTCAGCCTGTCCTTCCAAGACCTCAGACGGGTGCCAGTCAGCAGCCTGGGGCTCGGGGACCCCTGCTGTAGCAGAAAGGGGTGTAGGAAGGTGGAAGTTCTTCAAAACTGGCGTTCTTCCTTTATGGTCCCCTTTATTCCATCCCGGCCGTCAGCCTACTCAGATGGTGCCACCCACATCCGGGGTGGGTCTTCCCCTCGTATTTGCTGGCCTGTATTTCAGTCATCCACAGGCACACCCAGAACTCTGCTGGATACATCTGCTAGGCCTTTCCTACTCCGTGGAAGTTGACTTAGCACCACGAGTCCTGAGATTCACGAGGTTTGCGCGGCACTCCTTGCTCCTGGTTTTTATTCGTGATTTCAGTTCTTCTGCCACCTTGCAGTGTCCTCAAGGCCCTTTTCCTTTCTGGCTGGCAGAAAGCATCATGAGATTTGCAAGAGGAGCCTGCTCCCCACCTGCCAGATAATGTTGGGGAAAAAATGAAAGAAACAGAGGGGCTTGTGTTCCCAGGGACAGGGCCATGCTGAATGCCACCAGGACGTCCCAGAGCACTGCTTGCTCTGAGAGGCACTGCTGATTCACACGGGAGTCCTCAGTGTGAAGTGGCTTCCGGCGAGAGCTTAAACCGAACGTAGTTGGAGTTCTGCCTTGAAGTATATTTTAAACCAAGAATTATGCAAATAGGAGAATGATTTTGCTGCCACAGGACATGACTCCTTGGGTAAAGGGTTCCACAGACGGGGCTTGTTTGATGAAACCTACTTTACATTTTCAGAAGAAAATGAAGTTTGTGACATTCTGTGTGTAAAAAAAATCCAAGCACACGAAAAGCTGTGTGTTGAGGGGAGTGTATCCGTTGTCCTTGCCAGAAGGGACATCTTGGAAGCCTCCGCCCATGCAGGCGCACTCAGGAAACACGTCCGCCCAGCCTGGTGAGGGACCTTGAAGCCTCGGTGCTAGCACCTGATGTCCTTTTCCACGGCTCGAGGGAGACTTACTATCAGTACGCTGTTCAGCCTTGACTGAGTCACAGTGAGGATGACTTGGAGGACTTGCATTTCAGCCAGGTGCAAATGGAACCGAGCTGGGAGGCTCCGTTTCCATCTTCACCTGTCACGTACTGCTGTCACCAGGATGCATCTGTGTGCTGTGTGATGGGGTGGTCGCTGCCTTGCCCAGAATTAGGTCTGTCCCCTTACAGACCTATGTCGCCTCGCAGCGGGGCAGAAACCCTTATATTGCGGGGCAGAAACCCTTATTTGAGGTGGGATGCCCTCCTCTCAGCAAGGACCCATTTTATGCAAGATTTTCTGAAGGTTGCCATGCACAAAAAAAATCTTAAAATATAATATAGAAACTTATTTTTAGGATTAAGTTATCATATTTGAAGTAAAACTAACCCAATGAGAAAAATCACACAAGGACCCAATTCAGCATTCAGGCTGTCCCAAAGGTCGCCATGCACAGGAAAAGTTAACGAACTTTTGGAATTCTCTGCGGGTTCACTGGCCTGTTCCTTTCCTCTTGAGCGGGGAGGACTGGCTGGGCGCTCAGGAGGGGAGACACCCCTTGTGCAGAGCAGTCTGGCGGCCTCCCCAACCCCACCCGTGTTCTCACCCCTGGGAGTTATGCTTGGAAGATAAGGACCTGTCTCCGCCCTACCTTGGGTGTACTTTCAGTTACACTGTCCCCGTGGTGTGGGAATTCTGAGGTGAGAGGCGTGGGAACCCTGGACCTGAACGCATGCCAGTAGCATCCCATTACTGGGATACGCTCCCTAAGAAAATCAGCGTCAAGGGAGGACGTGTTCATCGTAGCACGCGGTCTCAGAGCTACGATCCGTGGTGACTCAGCCGTAGCTGTGGGCCTGGGTTGGAGCTGGTCATTCTGGCAGGGAGCACTTGGTGAGGTGGCTCACCTCGTGGTGGCTGGGGTGCAGAGAGAGAGAGAGGAAGGGGCAGGCCCCAGTGTCCCCCCACGAGCACCCCTCCTCCCAGTGGCCTGACTTCCTCCCTCCCGGTCTCAACCCAAAGGTTCCCCCAATAGTGCCGTTGCCTGGGGAAGGAGGCCCTCCACTCCAGGGCTCTGCCCGTGACCACAGGCCTGCCATGCCGACCTTCCCGCGTGCTGCTGTCCCCCGTGGGCTTGTCCCTTCCCTGCCTTTGGCTACCCTGCTCTCTTGTTTCTCCTCTAAGGTCTGGTGATACACCGCTTCTCTTAAATGTACAAATTGTTATTTGTCTAATGAGCCAGTATCAGTGCCTCCCTTTTCTGGACCCAGGACGTATCTTTGGTTCGTTGGCCGACTCAGCGCAGAGCCTTTCCCGTGGACTCCTGCCATCCTTGCTCCCTCACCCTTCCCCTGCTCACCCGACTCACCCCAGCTTGGCTCCCTGTGCTCTGAGCATTAGCCACCATCTTGTCTCCTCTGTGTAACCTTCCCTCAAACCACGAGCTCTGCTGTGCCGCCCCACAGTTCCTGGGGTACCTACTGACCCTCAGCCCACGTCCTTTCCCTAGATGTAAGCGGCCAGGCCCCGGTGGTGCTGTGAAGGAGTTTCTCTGGCCGGGGGCGAGCGATTATCCTTTCTTCTTCCTCTTTGCAGACCCACCCACCTGCATTTATTGTGGGTTCTTGCACCCTCAGGGATGCTGTGGTTTGGATCTTGACTGTCCCCTCGGAGCCTCATGTGTTTGGAAGTGTGTGTTATTGGGTGGCAGGGCCTGGCTGGAAGGGGCAGGTGTGTAAGGTTTGACCTGGAAGGACTGGGGCAATTTGCTGAGACTGGGATTGCCGATGGCAGCGATCTCAGGTGGGCCAGGAAGGGAGGGGGCCTATGGGCAGCTTAAAGTTCTTGAGGGAAGGAGAAACGCTGCGGCTTCCTCGTGGGAAGGCTCGTGGGCCGCTCCTGCGTCCCTCGCTTCTGTCTGCCGTGGGTGAGCCGCTCTCCAGCCTCTGCCCGTCCTTCACCATCGCCGGCCGCCCCACAAGTGCGCTGTGTTGGGGACACCTGACAGAGAGCTGAATACGTCTTTCCTCCCTTAAATGGTGGATGTTGGGCATTTTGTCAGAGCAGCATGCTAGTACCTAAGACAGTGGAGCCTTGTTTTCAGTCTGGTCTTGGGGACATACCACAGATGACCACAAGCTGCTGACCACGGCGCCTTGTCCACGAAGTGCCCGCACCAGCGTTGGCTGACTCGCTGCTTCTCCTTCCTCAGAACGAGTCCGCAGCCCCAGATGTGAGGCGTGCTTCGCGGGTGGCCTCCACCCTCCAGCTGCAGACTCTCACTCTCCCGTCCTCTTTGGTAGAAATACTACGAAACAGTATTTTATATATCCTCACTATTTACCTTCCCTTTGTTTTTCCGCACCCCTTGCCAGGGGATGTTTTCAGTGACTCCTCAGCCCAGGGAAGAAACATCAGAAATATTTTCAGCATTCTTTAATAAAAGCTTCCAAGTTCAGATTTCTCCCTCTGCTTTTGCAAACGGGGGAGAAATCCCATGCAAACTCCTGCCAAATGCAAACACAGCCACGAGGCGCAGCACAGATGTCTGCCTGTGCCGGAAGGCGCTCGGAGCGCGCTCTCCGAAGTAAGCCCGCGGCAGAGGCGAGTTTTATTTCTTCATAGAGTTACTTCAAGTGGATTAAGATATAATTTATTTTCTAAAGGAGGGAAAAGTGATGCAGTGTTCCCCAGGATGCCTCACCTGCAACCCAGGTGGTTCTGAATCACAGAAAAATGCTGTGGCTGTTTAGTTTTGCACATTTTCCTAAAAAAAAAAGTACTAAGACACACCAGTACTTTGACATTTTGAATTATTAGGCAATAGATAAATCGCTGTATGAAACACATGCCCTGAGGCGTATTAGAAAAAGTGGCATAAACCCTGTGTGTCAGAGGGAAAGGTGAAGTATCTTCATCTCCGCTGCTAGAGACGTAGTGCCCGTGCCAAATCTAGGGCCCCGCGTGCATCTGCAGATTCTCAGCCAACGGCGGCCTGTGGAGTTGCTTCCCAAGCAGATGAGAGAAGTCAGTATTTAACTGGAAAATTAAAATGTGGCTTATTTTCCTAGAGCCTGGCTCTGCTCCCCGGCTGCTGGTTTCTGCGCATGGCCCGTTCTGTCGCCTCTGCCTGTTGCTTCAAGCTGCTGCCCTGGTTTCCTGCTCTTCTGCCCGCATCATGAAGTTGGTCTTTAGCCCTGTTCATGTCACACAGAGGACCTCAGAACTACAGGCCTCTCGCTGCCTGTCTGACTGGAATTCTCTCAGGTCGTGGCTTTGCACACCATAGAAGTCAGCCTTTCTGCTGCTGAGCCGCCGTACCTGATACCCACACCTTGACGAACCAGGGCTTTGATTTATCTCTGGGTTTTAGGAGATTCTGTCCATGGCTGCTGGCCCTAAGGCAGGCGCGGCATGGTGGAAGGATGTGGTAGGTCAGATGCTCAGTCCACGCTGGCTGGGAAGCAGAGCAGGGAATCGTGTCGGGGCCAGCTACCATATGTAATGCCCAAGGGCCACCTCCAGGTCCCACTGAAGCACACCCAGGAGTGCCCTTGCTCTGCTAGTCTGCTGGGTGTTTTTTAATCCTGTGACGATGACACATCAGGACCAGTGGTCATGGTCACACCCAGCCTGTGCTGGGGTTGGTTCTGTCTGATTCTCGCGGGTTAGTGTGTGTACCGTGGCCGATCATCACCAGGCGGTGGCCCTGTGGACCCTGCTGGGCCATCGCTGTTGGGGCTGAGGTAGGCAAGGTTGGGAGCCTGCACCAGGCCTGTCTTCATGTCTCCAGCACAAGGAAGCCCCGCAGGTGGTGGGCACATGGCTGGGTGCAGAGAGGGAATGCAGTGAGGCTCCACGGGTGCAGGCTCGGAGGGTAGGCCAGCTGAGTCCTCAGCACCGAGCGGGCACAAGGATGGCGTCTGCTGCTTGTGGTGGCCCATCTGTGCCAGACACTCAGGCCAGTGCCCAGCTTCAGAAGAACGTAGTGTTAGTAGGGTCACCATGTGTTACAGTTTGACCAGAAATTTCCTGCCTAATCCCAGGTGTTCAGAGGTGAAGCTTTGAGCAAGTGGCGGGATCAGGGGTCTGTGCTGCTCCATGCTGCTCCGTGCTGCGTGTGCTGTTGGGAGGCGGGTCTGTAGGAGGCGGGGGATGACCGCGAGCTGGAAGGGTGCATCCCTGTCCTTGTTCTTCCCTTCCCTCTCTGTTGTGGCTGAGCGGCTTTTCTGCAGTGTGCCTGTCTGTTCTGCCGTTTTTGCTGTGGAGTCAGCAGGCTGTGGACTGGACCCGCGGACGCTTCAGCCACCGTAGACCTGTCCCATGGTGACATGTTGGTCCCTGTCCCTAGCAAGAAGCTAGATGAACTTAGTCTTCGAGGACCTGGTTAGTTCCCATGACTTACCAGAGCTGACTAAGCTGGCTTAGATTTACTTAATATGAGCAGCCTGAGTCAGTGTTCCCTTACCCCAGTGTTTTGGCACCTACTACTTGCAGCCGAACGCAAGCCAAATTGCTGGCGTCCTCTTTCTCCCAGCCCTGTTAGGTTAACAGGTTGGAGTTTGGGCCAGAGGCTGAGGTTAGGCTCTGTCTGTACAGGCCCTCAGCTTCAGCTGGTGATGGGCCTGGCACACTGGGCCCAGCCACTCCCCGTGAGTAGCAGAGCTGAGGGGTGGATCAGGTGCCAGAGGTGCCACGGTGGGCAAGCCTCCAACGGAGCTGGGGTGGAGGCGCCAGCGTGAGAGCAGACGCGGGCAGGGCGGAGAGCTGGGTGCCGCGTGGCCATGGGCTGGAGAGAAGGCGCGAGCGGGTGGATGGTAGGAACGGCTGTGGTGGTTCTGTCTCGCTACGCAGCACTGTCACCTCTTACCGTCCCTCGTTTACAAACTGAACTTCTTCACGGGTGTGTATGTATTGGGAAAACACAGAGTCTGTGCATGTGCAAATGTGTGTATAGGTAGATGCGTATGTGCCAGTAGAGCACACACGCATGCGTGTACGTGTGTGTTTCAGTACTCGGTGTGCTTTCTGTCACTCCCTGGGAGCTTAGAGCCCATCCCCTGCAGAGTGGGGAAATCGCCGTATGCGCATGCCCACACACCCCACAAACATACATGCGGACACATGCGGACACATGGACATGCAGGTACATATGTGGCTTTGTCGCTGTGTCCTGGGCCCTGCTGCGTTGCTGCAGCGTGAACAGGAGTAGGTGGAGGTCTGCGTCGGAGCTCCCCTGGCTGCGGGTGTGTGGTCTCAGGCTCCGGGCTCGCCTCCCAATGTTGGCACGTGGACAGCAGCCTGGCCTCCGTGGGAGTGTGACGCAGAAGAGGACCGCTGCCCTGTGTGACACCACCAGGACTAACAGGCGAGCGCGCGGCTGCTGTTTTTGTTTTCAGAGCTCAGAGGCCCCCCCATCTCTTTTCCATCTCTGAAGTGTGTTTTGCAATCTGTGAAAATTTGGTTTTCAGTAAGTTTCTGTCTGCGTGTGCACTGCTGCAGCTGTGGAGGGCATAGGCAGCCATAGCTTCATTTCCATCAGAAAGCGCTGGTTCTGGGATGTGCACCCAGGGCGGGCTTTGGGGGCTCTCCGAGTGGCTCCGTGTGGAGGGTGGTCCCTGTGGGTGCTCCGCAGGGACTCGGGGCCAAGCCAGCTGCTTAACCCAAAGGAGGTGGGTGCTCCCGAGGGGCATCTGTGTAGCTCACTTGCTGGTGGCCTTGACTTTAGACACCCAAGTACCCTCTGCCTCGTGCCTGAGGGTGGCCATGGGGTGCACCAGCCAGCAGGTGTGGAGTTGAGGTAACGCAGTGGGCACTGTCCATCACAGAGGGATGTGGTCCGCCTTTCAGGGGAGAGCACACAGATGCTGGTTTGCAGAGATGGCAGGTAAAGGGTGTAGAGGCTGCGGAAGGGAGGAAGGTCAGAGGCCTGGAACTCACTCCCAGCTTGGGCAGTGGAAAGGACTCAACCCTGGAGGTCGGAGGGGGTGTATGTGCGTGCTACAGGGATGTAGAAAAAGGGACCTGGGACACGACTGCGTAGCTTCTCAAGGTCACCTGCAGCTGCTCACCTGCCTGACTCAGGTTGAGCACAGCACTTCCTAGTCGGCGAAGGCCGCTGCACACCAAGGCCGTCTCTTCTTCCCGCAAAGCAAGTTCCTTTTGTCCCGGCACAGTCTGCACTCTCCCCACCGGCCATCTCCTGCCAAGCATCAGCTCCTCGGCCCCCTGCTGCCGCCCCGGGCTCCTCACTGCCTGGAAACACATTGTTCATTGGAGAGTTTGATTTCAGTGGCTGGTCGTCCCTTACATGGCCAGGAAGGCCTTTCCTTCCAGGGTTGTGTCTCAGTTGCCCGTTTCTGTGTCTCGGAGCCCAGCCCTGGGCACTGTGCAGACTGGCAAAGTCACAGTCACATTCTGAACCCGAAATGGACATGCAAAGTAAAATGCAGGCTCCACACCTGTCCAGAACCAGGGAAATGCATCTAGAATTGCAGACCTCACAGCTTCTCAAGGACCCCAGCTCACAGTCAACACCCAAGGTTAAGGATCCCTCTGACAAGCTGCCCTTGCCTCCGCTGGCCCCCGCTGGCCCCCGCTGCTTTCCTGCGGGCCATTGCTACCCGCCACTGGTTGCCTACGGCTTCAGATATGAGAGCCAGGCACATGGCTCATGGCGTTTGCCGTTAACATATCCAAGGCATTGTCCTTTCAAAGGGGAAGCCGCCTCAGAAACGGTGGCCTTCGGCATGTCTTTAACTGTACAAATATGTTTAAAGCCAAGCCTGATGGCACAGTCTTACAATTTCAGGACTCCAGGAGGCTGAGGCATGAGGATCAGAAATCCAAGCCCAGCCTGGGCTATGACGCATCTTGATAAGATCCTGTCCCAAAATAGAAAATTAAAAATTAAAAAATAAGTAAAAGAGCTGGAAGATAGCTTGGGGAGAAGGCCCAGGGTCCAACCCCCAGTACTGCAGAAAGAAAGAAGGGAGGTAGAGGAAAGGGAAGAAAAGGGAACGCAGAGAGGAAGGAAGGAAGAAAAGGAAGACCAGAAGGACGGGTGGAAGGCGAGGGAGGGAGGCTGAAGGACGGCCCTGGGCTGCCGAGAGGCTTTCCCTGCCCGTGGGCGCAGCGTGGGCCTCCTCCGTCCTGACCCACCACCCGCCACGCCACAGCCAGTGGTCTGCTCGTGTGGTGGGTGGGGGAGTCACGAGCACAGTGGCAGGAAGGCAGCACTGTGGGCCTCTCAGGAGGACTTGCGTGCTGGTGGAGCTTGGCCTCGAGGTTACAGCTTATGTATCCCAAGAACTCCCGTGAGGCTGAGCCGGAGCCTGCAAACTTGCAGCCCTGAAACAATGGCCCTGTCTTCGTGTGCGCTGTTTCTGTCCTCTGTCTTATACATCCTTAATGGTAGAAGTGTTAAAATCCATCCTTAGAAAAAGCCAGAGTGCCGGCTGTTTGAGAAAATTCCAGTGAAACCATGTAGCCTGGTGGTTAGGAGCACAGGTTCAGGGTCAGACAGCAGGGCCCCCGAGACGGCGTCTGAGCTGACCGCATTTGTGCTCTGCCATCAGGGTGGCGAGGTGGCATTGATCATACAGTCTTAAGTGGGTGACTGAGTGCTGACTAGAACCGTAGGCAGAGGAGAGGGACACGCCGAGCGCAGCCAGTGCTGGGCAGTGTGTCGGGGCTGGTTTGCCCCGCGTCCTCCCTTCCCACCCGGGACAGCCAGCGGGGGGCAGGCAGCAGCGCCTGTCTCCATCGTCCAGCTCTGCCACCTCAGTTGCCGTGTGCTGGTCACGGGTCAGGTTCCCAAGGAACACCCCTGGCTAAGGAAAAGTGGGACCCTCTGTGGCTGGGGGGAGGCCCCCACCCAGCAGCCCCCTCCTGACTCCTGTGCATCTCAGCGGCGATGCGTCACCCCTTTCACTGGGAAGATTTCCCTCCCAGTGGCTGGCGGCCAGGGCCGTCTCCTTTCTCTCCTGTGCTCTGTCCCTCCGTCCTTTTCTGTCATTCGTCTTTTCTTCCATCTTCATTGTTTTCACAGCAACTGGGCCGGATGACTCTCACCCGTAGGCAGCCTTGGATCCTGCGTCCCTGGCCTTCCTGGTGACGGTTGGCTGGGTCTGTGCTCGTGACAGAGGGGCGCAGCCCCGAGCGCAGATGGGCCTGCTGTGGGCTTGGGAGAGCAGCCTCGGCTCTCGTGACCCTGAGCCTGGCGCAGGCTTGAGAGAGAGCCAAAGAGACGTCTGGTCGCTTCCGATCGCATCTCTGTGGCTGCTCTTCTGTCCGTAACCCAAGGGGCTCAGGATGCAGCCGCCCCACCTCTCCTTCTGTCTGCTCACATCCCGTTCACATCCTGCGTGACCCACGGGGGACCAGGGCCAGCCTGTCCCGGGAAGGGCTCTGTGAAGATCGCGTTGTTTTCCAAGTCCGCACACAGCAGCCCGTGGCAGCTCTGCAGCGGGTCCTGGTGTGGACGAGGGGGACGGCGGGGGGGAGGACAGCCGCGGTCCGTGGAAGCCGTGCTGGCCGAGCTCTGTGAAGGCAGCTCTTGGTGTCCTTGTGGAGGGTGATGACCCGGAGTCCCCCCACTGAAGGCAGAATAGGGCAGGAAGGAGTTCAAGAAGGGGTGATGAGAAGGGGCAGCACGCTTCTGAGACGGGGTCTCGCTCTGTGCCCGGTTCTGAACTCACTGTGGAGCCCAGGCTGGTCTCAGACTCACAGCAACCCTGCTGCCTCAGCCCCGAGTGCTGGGATTGTGGGCATGTGCCACCGCGCCCAGCTTATGTGGTGCTGGGGAACCAAACTTGGGGTACTCGGTGCTTGCTAGGCAAGTGCTTTGACTGCTGAGCTGTTCCGCCAGCCCTGCTGCTGGCTTTTCTGATGTGGGTTACCCAGGTTGCCTGTTCTCTGCTGTTTGGCTGTATCAGTTATTTTCAAAGAACAGAGAGTAAGCCTGAAAGAACTGCAGGCTTCGCTGCCCTCCCCCTTCCTCAGATGCCCGCTGTGGTGCGACCCTGTGTCTCCCCAGGCTGTGCACTGTGCTGGCCCCCTCGTCTGCGCGCTGCCTGCAATCTGGCATCCCGTCTGCTGAGACGACCCGCAGGCCTGGCCGAGGCCCTGCCCATCTCCCTGCTCCCTTCAGTCTCTGGGCTCTCCGAGCGCCCAAGCCCTGTGGCCCCTCATACTGGTCGTTAACATCAGCACACCCCGACTGCAGGGCTTCTGCCATTGAGCGTGACCGTCACCTCCCCCTCTCAGGTGGCCGAGCCACCATGTCCAGGGGTGCACCCAAACCTTCTGACTCATTTCAGTCTTTAACCCAAACCAGCTTCAATGCCTTTTGGGACGTAAGCTTTAAACGTGTATCGTTACCCTGCCGTTCCTCCGGTGCACTGTGCTCCTGGCCGGGCCTGCCACGAGTGGCGCCTGCCTTGTTCCCTGTGGCAGCTGTGATATGTTACCATCAGCTGCGTGGCTTAGAGCAACGCACATTCTATGGCTTGAGGTTCTGTGGTCAGAAGTTGGAGGTGGACCTCACTGGGCGTGAGCCAGCCCAAGCCAGGGTGGTCCTGCTGGAATTTTTAGGGAGACATCCACGTCCTGGACTCGGCCAGCTTTTGGAGTGTACCTGCCCTCCCGGACTGGAGGCCCCTCCCTCCTTCCCTCAGACCCAGGCTCCTCCTGATGCTGACCTTGTGCCTCCGTCTTCCACGTTTCTAGCACTCTGGTGTTACACTGGGCCTGTGCTGTCACCCAGGGGACTCTGTGGCTGTAATCTCAGCGGATCCGCAGCCTCGCTCCTGTCTCCCGCCTTCCTTCTCTAGCGCCAGGCCCCTCAGCTCCCCCGCAGGCTCCGGGATGAGTTGGTGAACGTCTGCGGGGTAGGAATTTTCTACCAGCCTCCGGCACGCTGTTGTTGAATGAATGAATGAATGAAGGAAGGAAGGAAGGAAGGAAGGATGGGATGAGTGAGCGAGCAAAGCCTCTGCGCCAGGCAGTGTCAGACACCGGTGGGAGGCGCGGGCACCTGCAGCGCTGTACAGGAGATAAGGGACCCGTTCCCTACCCTCTTCTGTGTGGGAAGAGCCTCGAGGTGCAGGAGAATGTCGCCCTGTTGACTCGTGGACTCGTTTCTGTGGGCGCTGCCCGGCGCCACACCCCTGCTGTAGTTCTCACGGGACACCGGCAGCATTCCCAAAGGCCATTTTTGCGTGTGATTAACGCAAGCGATTCCAGGTACAGAATTTGGAATTCAGAGACCGAGAGCAGTGTTGCTGCATACTGGAGATTTTGTTGTTTTACCGAGCCGGCTACCCTCCCCACAATCGCTTGCACTGCTGGGAAGGCCCTGTGGTCGGTAGGCCTGCCCAGGAATGTCAGGGAGCTCCCGTTTCGCCTTGTCTGCGGTTCTCCATCGCTTTGGTCCTGGCTTCTGAAAGATGAGGTACTGTGGTAATTTTGCCGTCAGCACGATCAGCTTAATTTGTTTGGGCTGTTTAACTTTGGAGTGAACGTGATGCCAGAGAAACGACCGCTTTCCACGCGCTGCCCTTGTAGACATGCTGTGGCCTAAATATCAACGATCGTGCTTGATGTGAGCGTCTTTTCCCCCATTTCTTGCTCGTTACGAGTTCTATAAAGCTCCGCTCCCCACCAGAGAGTCAGAAGTGGCGGAGCAACAAGCTACGTAATGACTAAGTGGATGAAGGTTTAAAATAAATTGAGAGGCACTGATGTACCCTGTTCACACGTGACGCTGCTGTGAGACATGCTCACAGAGACAGAGATGGGGATCAGCTAGTTACACAGGGATATCACAGCCCTGAGTCCAGGTGAGTTAGCCTGTCTTTTCTGTGCTGTGGTTGCTGTCTGAGGGGGTATGATGGTTTGGATTTGAAACGTCCCCCAAAAGCTTCCTGTGTTTAGAAGGGGGTGGATTATGGGGTCAGTTGTGTCAATGAGAGAATCCGTGGATCTGTGCCTGGCGAGAGGCGCGAGTCCCAGGGGCACGACTGGCAGGGTGCGCCTTCGGTGCGGGCTGTACCTTTTCTCTGTCTGCGTCCTGCCGTGCATGGGGTTGCCATCCTTTCACCAGCAAGGCCTGTCGCAAGCCCTTCCCCCATTGCCAGCCATCCACAAACCAGCGCAGACCTCCCGACACTGTGAGCAAAGATAAGCCTCTCCTCCCTGTGGGTGTTGTGTTCTATATCCCAGTGATGAAAAAATAACCGAGAAGGAGGGAGAGTTAAGTGTTCAAAATGAAGGGATATAGTGACACATCCAGAAGGGGCCCTAGTGGCTGGCCAGACTGAGGCCTGGGAACTGCAGGGGGCGTCCTTAGTCAGAGGCTCACAGAACACGTGGGGATGTGGGCTGCAAATGCACTGTGTTCTGCAGCTGGTGACGGAGAGGATGTTCTGGGTTTGAGAACTCAGGGGGACGGGACCGTCTTGCTT
This sequence comes from Ctenodactylus gundi, assembly GCA_004027205.1. Lineage (NCBI taxonomy): Eukaryota > Metazoa > Chordata > Mammalia > Rodentia > Ctenodactylidae > Ctenodactylus > Ctenodactylus gundi. Next base: position 596,013 of record PVKB01000444.1, read on the forward strand.
CTGAAGTCCTTGTACGTCAGCAGTCGGCCCCCAAACAGCTCCGCGTAAGGGGGCTGAAACTCCTGTGCCAAGCATTTGGTGTACAGAGGTCACTGGCTGCCGGCCCAGGGCGGGAGTATTCAGAGGGAACTGGACAAAACACACCGACAGGCAGTTCATAAAGGGAGAAGCCTGCGTTATCATCAGCCGGAAGGAAGAGGCTCAGCCTCGCAGAGAAATGAAATAGTTGTGGAAATGAGCACTTGAACCACGCCAAGCTGCCTTGCTTGCCCACGGGGCTGACAGAGTTCAGAGGTGTGGAAATGCCAGCTGGGGGAGATAGATGAGGCAACAGGGGCTCCCCGTTGGCACGACGGTCCCGTGAGTGACTGCCCAGCACACAGTACATTTGGAAGTGCATAAACTAGGCGGCCCAGTGATTCTCTTCTAGTGACTTAGTCTGGAGAAAACCCTTGCCTATATGAAATAGAAGAGATATGAGATCATTTCAGACAGCATTATTTTTAATTGCAAAGCACTGAAAATTATTTGCACACTGATCAAAAAAGATTGTGAAGATCAAATATCCATTCAGTGTATATTATGTGGCAGAAAAGATTCAGCTGTACTTCGACCAATATCCCAGACATAACACTGAGCAAAGAAATTATTGGTAGGTACATGTGGTATATAGATTTTTAAAATTTGCACAATACTTGTGTATGAACAGAGGCATGAGTATGTGTGTATTGAACGTGCAAATTGTATCCATAATGTGAATGCAAAGTTTAGGATGGAAAGCAGCTTGGAGCGGGTGGCAGGGAGCCTGGGGAGGGCAGGGTCACCTGGGGCCTCAGGTAGATTTGTAATAGTTTACATTAACTTCATTTGGGTGTTTGGCTGTCATCTTACGTGCACGTATGTGCACACGTCACACGTGTATATCATATATAATTACATATAATAAGATGTTCTATGCCTGATTTATTATATATTTCTATGCTTCACAGTATGTCTCAAATATTTTGACAACTAAAAGGAATTTTCATGAAGCCAGTATTTTTAGAATGAAGAATTCTCCGGATATCGACCAAAGATAGTTCTATTGTAATCTGTTCTCGGAGGTGGGAGGTGGGGACGGTGGTTGGCAGGTTCCTGTTCATACGGCTCACATGACTTCTCTCGCGTGTTCTCGCTTGTTCTGCTGGCTTCATGCTTCCTTGTGCTTAGCTCTGTATGTAGCTCTGCTTGATGGTTTGGGGCAGGCAGTTTATAGCTGAGAGGGAAATTCTGTGTTTTTCTCTGCCATCCTCCATGCCAAAGACAGACACCTAGGAGGAGGAGGAAGAAAGGGCTGTAGCAGCCTGTTTGGCAGTGACACCTTGTTTATCTCTGCTAGCCGATGCCAGTGTCTGGCACTCTGTAAGCAGACCTCATGGGATGCAGACAAGAGGCAGAGGTGAGTCCTGCCTCCATCTCGCAAGGTGTGACTTTCGGGAAGGGTCAGGATTCTGAATGTTAATTTCTTTGTGGAAAGGAACATTTACTGGACAGGGTGATTGTGTTAGTTACTCTTTCACTGCTGGAACAGAGTACCTGACATCCATAATTTAAGGAAGGAAAGATTTATTTTAGCTCACAGTTTCTGAAAGTCTCAGTCCATTAACGGGCTGCTGGCAGTGTTGTAAGCACATGGCAAAGCCACTACAGGAGGGGAGCTGCTCCTGGCATGGCAGGCCGGAAGCCAGGGGAGAGAAGGAGGGCGGGCTGGCATATATCGCTTGGGTGTGGCCCAAGGATCTGCCTCTTCCGGTTAAGCCCCAGTGTTTGGACCCTTCCGGCCAGGCCCCACCTGTTAACAGAACACTGTTGTGTAGGTACCCCCCAACATCCAAACACATGAGACTCTGAGGGGACACTCCAGGTCCAATCCATGGTGGTGATGTGACGATTCAACCAAAGAGCTCACCCCAAACACTTAAAACTGTACCTGTTCATAGGAAAGATCCACCCCCCCCGCCCCCCCATCTTCTGTTAGCTTCTACGAGAAATGTGTTTTACCATACAGCCTGGGAGACTTAACCATTCGATTCCCATTCGACAGTTCATTCATTTTCAGGTTTTAATTTACTGCTTATATCTACTTACAAAATAAAACTCTATTATGCATTTCGTTTGAGCGAAAATATGTACCAGGTGAAAATTTCACTGCTGAATATTCCGTGGTGTGATGCCTTACACACTCGTGTCAAATCCTGTGTTAATAAAATGCAGTCATACAGGCATGACTTGGCGGTTGGTTCCAGATAAAATTGACTGAAAGCACAACTGACCAGAACATGACACCTCCTGGAGGGTGAGACCAAGTACCTGCTGATGAGTGTTTCTGAGTGTATGAGCTGCGTGCTGGCGTAGCCGGGGCTACGCGGGTGCGATGGCAGGATGGATAACATCGGGGCCCAGCCCTTTTTACGTTACTTGTAAATCCTTTTTGGTACGACTCAGAGAAATGCTCAGCTGTTGCTGGAGCACTTAACGTTTCTCTGACTAAGGCGAATTTCTGACTTTAGCAAAGATAGATGCTACAAACACAGCACTGCCCAGGAAAGACTGTCCTCACTGTGTTGTCAGTTTGCTTAACAGTGACGGTGTGCATTTCTTTTCAAGTGAAACAAATTAAAATATCACAAAGGGCCTGCTTGAACACCGGAGAGTACAAAATACTGTTCCTGTCAGCTTCTGCACTTTGTGGTAGGTGAAGTATAAAAAGCTGAGGGGGGTGGGCTGCCCCAGGTCGGGGGGGCCCGAACAGGACCAGTGAGTCTGCCAGGGCGGGCGGGGCGATGAGCTGCAGGCAGGCGTGGCCTGGATGGACTCGGCAGTCGCAGGAAGCCGGGGTGGCTGCGTGCACAGCTAGTGGTGGGTACATGAGCGTGGGCAAGGGAGTGACACTGGGCCTGGCTGTCCTCAGTGGCTCCCGCAATACTGGGGCTAAGGTTTCCTGCCGGGTCCTCTGAGCTGCCCGTGGGGTCAACACCTGTGACGGCATGAGCTCCCGCCAGGCCCCGTGCCCTGTCTCCCTGGATGCGGTGAGTAGATTCAGCAACTGCAGAACATGGTACTTAGGAATATTTTGTGTTTTCAAAAGAGAACTGATGGGTTTGTGTGCGTATCTGCGGAGACCGTGGTCCAGCCTCTCCTTTGCAGTTTCTCTTTCACTCTGACAGCAGAAGCCCCTCCAGCTCAGACCTGCTCAGCTGATCAGTTGGTCCCTGGTCCCAGAGCAGGACCCCAGCCTCTCCCAGTAGAGCACCCCTGCTTGCTGTCACAGCATTCTCTGAGACGTGTTCAGTTTGTACTTGGAGAATTTTCATGATATAGTGCAGCTCAGTAAGCCACAAAATGAGCAATGGAGAGACATTTGCACTGCTAAAATCTGAGGCTAGAAGAGCAGCCCTTGGAAGGGGTGGCCACAGGGCTCCTTGTTGTCAAGGGAAGCAGCCTGGCGTGGGTGGGGAGTAAACGGGCGTGAAACCCAGCCTGTGCTCCCTGCTCTGGAGGCTGTGGCGAGAGCTGGCTGGGGTGTCACATGGCCCTGAGCCTCTGTCGCTGTACTTGGGCCGCATGGATGGGCCGCCTGTGTCTGGGAACAGTTTCTTACGGGGTCCCAGGAAGTTCACTGGAGACCTCAGGACATACAGGTCCGATATTGTAGCCTCTCCAGACACCAGTCCTCTCTGCTTGCAGGATTTGGTCCCCCGTTGGCTCCCCGGAGAGGATTGCCCAGGTTGCTCCTGGTCCCTGGAAGCACCATAGTGAAGGGGACCCAGGGAGGTCACCCTCGGGCAGCTGCCCTCTGAAAGGCAGGAAGTGGTGGACGGGTCGGGGTGAGAGAGGAGGCCGTGCATTTGCATTTTCAGTCCGGGGGATTGGGCCCACTGAGCTGCACCAGACATGGGTTTATAAATTTATTTATTTACTTTTTTGGAGATAGAGTCTCACTAAATTGTTGTTACCCAGGCCTGGCTTAAACTTGTAATCCTCCTGCCTCAGCCTTCCACTATGCTGGAATGGCGGGCCTGTACCATGAGCTTTGGGGCTGAGTTTTTAAAGGCTGTTGGGGGGGTGGACAGGGCGTCCGACTACGTTCTTAGGGTACCTTCCTTACAAATTAGCGAAGTCAGTGTCCCGGTGGGGGCTGAGGCATGGCCGGCCTGACTGGAGGCAGAGCAGTCCCCAAGGTCCCAGTGACCAGCCGGCACCTCCCCTGGAGTTCCCAAGGCGCTCTCCCTGCAGCGGGCGGTGAGGCTCGGGGCAGTGACGTGGGGATGGTGTGCACAGAGACGGAAGCTGGTTTCCAGGAAGGGCCGTGGCCTTCAGCAGCAGAGGGGAGGTGCGTGCGGACCGCAGGAGGAGACCACTGGAGAGGAAGCCTGGGCCGCACAGTCCAGGCGCCTTGCTGGGTATGCCACGCGCGCGCGTGTGTGTGTGTGTGTGTGTTAGTGTGTGGATGCATATGTGACTGCAGACAGAGGGAAACAAGTGGTAACCTTCCACATGTGTCAGTACTGGGGCTCATACATAGTAGTTTTGTGCCCATAACACATAGTGATTTTCTTTATAGGAGATACTTTATACATGCAAATTACTCCTTTAGCTGTCTGATTCACTTATCCCAGATCTTGACATGGCCTTTGGTTTCTAAAAAATGGAGGGAAAAAATCATTTGGAATAAAAGGAATTTGCAGCTAGACTTCTGAGCCCAGGTTCTCACGGGGGTCAGTTTATGGATATTTGAATATTATTCAAAGTAGGACGGAGAGCCGCCCCTGGGTCTGCAGCAGGGAGACATGTTGGCCTGATTCTCAGTTGTAAAAGCAGCACTTTCCGCAGACTGCAGCTGTGAGCTCCAGCTTGGGGACTCCCTGGGAAGACGGGCCACAGAGACAGGAAATGGAGCCGGAGGGCCGACGCTGGGGGAGCGCAGGCTTAGCATGTCGGGGCCTTATCCCAGCCCCGGATAAGAGGGAAACGTGCAGACTGACAGACTCTCCATGGAGATGATCCTTAAAGCCCCAGGATCTGGGCGTGCCCGTGTAGGAACTTGGTGCAGAGGGTGCTACATTTCTGTCTCAGCAACGACATGCTTCGTGACATGTTGAACCTGCCATCCCGCTGCCGTAAGCAGGGAAGGCGGGTCCTTGGTCACGCTCGGTCCTGGGTTGGGTCTGTGTTTGAAAGTCCCTGCTGTCCGTGTGCCCCAGGAACCTCTGCTCTGTCTAATGGGTGCCTGGTAGTGGCCCGGTGTGGGCGCCTTCCGCGCTGGCTGCCCGTTAGAGACGTAATTACAGCAGTTGCTTATCGCATCAGACACAGGTGGGGAACCTGTGTTGGAATGGGTTTCCTGCCAAAGCTTCAGAGCCAGTGTCTGCTGAGGATGGCATATCCCAGTTACCGCGGGGAGAGCCACAGCTCTGCCCTCTGGGTGCCCGTAGCGACGCAGGGAAAACTGTTCTGCAACACGTTCTCAACAGTGAGAAGAGAAATACAGTCTAAAGTTTCCAGCCATGGCTTTGGCCGTAGACACCATTTGGATGCTTGGAAGCAGAAGCGGCTCTCGTCACTTGCCGTGCCCTGGAACTTGGGCTGAGGGTCTGGGGTAGCTGGCAGCCAGGGGGACAGCCTGGCTTCCTGCCCTCCGGGGACTCCCTCTATGTGTCTGCTGCAGCAGGAGACGTTTCCCTCAGAGCCAGGTCATCTGCTGGGCTCTGAGACACTTGGCAGCTTGGTGGACTTAATAAACACAGGAAATGAGACTTGGAAACTATGTAATTTTACATGGGATGGGGTTGGCTTGGGTTCCCTGGAGGAACATACTGACAGGAGATTATATGTAATTACGTAAGGAGATCTGTTAGGTAGGCTGCGGGATCCAAGGTGAGAGGTCTGCAGTGGCGGGCTGTGTGCTAGAGAACCAGAGACTGCACAATTGCGTAATCCAAGAAGCTGGAAGCCGGCTGAACATGGTGATGCTGGTCAGTAACCGAGCACTCTGGGAGACTGAGGCAGGAGAACTGGCAGTTCAAACACAGCCTGTTCAGTTTTGTGACTTTTCTGTACCTTGTCTAAAAATAAAGAGGGGGGGTGTGAAGGTATAGCTTAGGGGAAGAGATTCTGGGATCAATCACCAGCACCAAAAAAAAAAAAAAGAAAGCTGGAAGCTAGGAGGTGCAGTGCAGTGCTCCCTAGTCTCTGGTATAGTTTGCATTAAAAACCTAAAGAAATGGGTCTGAGGTCGAGGTGAGGGAAGTAGCAAAAGATTCATCTGCTTATGCAGAATGGAGCTTCTGGGCTGCAAGCCTATTGGATGGCACCACTTAGTATCAGTACCAAAAAATAAATAAATACATTAGGCTGCAGTCATCTATTTCAGCAATTGATTGTTTATTTTAAAAAACCCTAGAAAATGTCTTAATGATGTTCCCATGCACTTAAAAGATTCATTTATGAAATTCCAAGTCAGATAAGCTCATGAACTGTTTTCAGTGTAAGCCGAAACAAAATCTGGATTTAAATACAAAGCAGAAATACAAAGCAGTTGAGAAAGCACACAGGAACGGGATGGAAGAAGGCATTTGAAAAGAGTGTATGTAAGGAATTTTATTTTAGTACAACGGTAGGGCAATTTTATATGATCATCTACACTGGAGCCGCCTTTGGTTTGGAAACCGTGTGTGTGCCTGAGGGGATTAGAGCGAGGATGGCAGTTGTGTCCCTATGTCATTGGAGGTGGCGATCTGGGGGCACCTGGAGGGAGCTGGCCTGTGCCTGGGGCGCCGTCCTCAGGCATTTAGCTCTATCCCTCCGTGCGCTTGCTCCATGAAGGTGCGGTGGTGTTTAGTGCCAGTCCACACTTGGCCTGCGTGTTGGCACAGTCTGAATGAAGAAGGGAGAGAGGGAGGCTCAGAGCTGGCTCTGCCCCGGCCGAGCCACCTTCATCTTGGTCTCCATTTCTGTTTTTGTCTCTCGTCTCTGTCTGTCTTTCTCTCTTTATCTGTTCTATCACTGTATCGCTGTCTCTGTGCCTTTCTTTGTCACGCACACGCGGCGCACAGACACACCCGCATTCGTACAAAGCTGCCTGTCCCTCAGCCCGTCACCTGGGGGAATGCCAGGGCAGAGCCAGGTCGCAGGAACATGGACTACGGCAATCTTTGCTTTGGTAAACGACACTTCCGAATATTTATTTGTCATCGCTGCCTCTCTTAATTAACGCCCACTTTCTCTCAGAATGAAAATGCCCCACCATGGGAAGAATGGATGCGGGTCCCAGGACTGACAGCTTCCGTTTGGCAGAGCTGGGAGGATGAGCATGGAAGTGGGGTCCAAGCCAGCACCCCTGCTGTGGTTCGGCTCTTGAATGTCCCCCAGAAGCCTCATGTGCTTGACCTGTGTGCTGTTGGGAGGGAGGTGCGGACATTGGAGATTTGACCTGGAAAGACGGGTCAGCTTGCTGCCGTTGGCTTTTGCCTCCGAGCCTGCAGGTGTGTGTTGCTGACTTGTCTCTTCCTGGAAAGGCTCTGCCATAGTCAGAGTGTGGAGTTACTAGCTTGGCTCCTGCCTGGCTTGGCTTCTGTTCGCAGCCCCCCCGAGTGACTTTCCAGCCTCTGTCTCTGCCGTGTGCTTCCATGGCTGCAGGCTCCCGTGAATGGACTGTATGAGACCTTCTGAAACTGTGAGCTACATGGATCTTTCCTTCCTTGAGTTTTGGATGTTGGGTATTTTGTCACATCAAGGAAAAAGTAGCTAAGACAGTCCCTCCACCCACAGGACACCCCCTGACCGGAGCCTCGTGGGAGGGAGGTGCTGAGGGGCACGCACGGTTGGTGGCCCCCTTTCCTCTGGGCTCCTTCAGCGCCCCCGAGCGCCTCTCCATTGCTGTGTGAGCAGCTCTCTGCTGTTGGCTATTTCTCGAGGAGCGCAATTTGAGGGTTTACCCCTCTAGGAATATCAGCAGAGATACTAACAAATTTCAGACCAGGAAAGAACAAAAGAGAAGAAAAATGAAAGAGTAAATCAGAAAAAATGAGGGCAGGGAGGAAGGCATTCGTAGTATACAGCTTGTGTGCTTACTGAAGACCCTGGACCCCGGTGACGTTTAGTCTTTTTTGTTTTGTTTTTTGAGACAGGGTCTTGCTCTGCAGCCCAGGCTGGCCCTGAACTCACTGTGGAGCCCAGGCCGGCCTTGGACTCAGAGCAGTCCTCCTGCCTCAGCATCTCACGTGCTGGGATTACAGGTGCGCAGCACCACAGCTTATGTGGTGCTGGGGCATTGAATTCAGGTACTTAGCACTTGACTTAGCTTGCTAGGCAAGCACTTCAGCTGCTGAGCCTCCAGTTCCCCAAATGACATTTAAAGTCAAATGCTACAGTGATGGCCCAAAGCAAGACGGTGGTCGCGGGACAGGGAGAGAAGTGGACAATCACAGGTACATGTAACCTCTGGGCCTCTTCTTGTTTATAAGTGTTTGTATACTCGCTGGGCTTGGTGGCGTATACCTGGAATCCTGGTGCTTGGGAGGCTGAGGCAGGAGGATTACCTTGAGTTCAAGGCCAGCCTGGGCTCCATAGTTAGTTTAGGATCAACTGGGACTACAGGGAGAGACCCTGTCTCAAAGCACGGTAAATATTGTATATTACATACTTGTAAGTTTCAACAAAATATCAGGTTTGCGGGAAATCGCTCCATGATGGTTGTTGAGTCTGTTTAGAAATGCAGACTCTTCGGTAGAGAAGCAGGGAAAGACACCCAGCAGGAACGATTTCATATACAAACTTGATTTTAGCTCCCCGAAGCCACATAATGTCTCTTTAATAAGGAAATTGCAAAGCAGAGATTAGTAGTGAAAAATTATTTATTCTTGTAATCTCTCGGGAGTTAATGAAACCAGAAGGCAAAATTCAGAGGAAGCAAAGCCCTTTCCCAACTCTGACGTGGGAGCCCAGAGAGCTCTGAAGCGGCAGAACCATCCAGCTTTTTATATAAGACAAAACACATTAGCATAGATTTTCAAATAAAGCATTCAAGCTCAGGTGTGCCAGGAGTTTGCTTTCCCTTATCTTTGACATTTTAATTGAGACACAAAAGTGATTGGTCACATAGATAATTAAGTCAAGTCCAAAAAGTGGTAAAAATACATCAGTGTGGTTTTTGAAAGTTTAGGTGGAATTATGGCTGCACGGATGCTTGAAGTCAGCTTTCTGGCACTGTGGCAAAATGCCCGCGGAGGACGGCTTAACAGAGGAGAGGTTTCTCCTGGCTCACGGCTTTTGGGGTTCCAGTCCACAGTTCCGCTCCCTTGCCTTGCAGCCTGAGGTGGGCCAGAAGCAGTGCAGCTGAGGGACCTAGGCGGGCGAGCCGCTCACCTCAGAGCTGCCAGGAAGCAGCGGAGAGAGCAGGGAGCTGGAGAGGGAGTGGGTGTCCGAGCTGTGTCCGGCTTCACCAGTCAGCCCCGCCTCCTGACAAGCCCCCACAGCGTTGCACTCACCGGTGCCCTCATCCATCTGTGTAGTGAGAGCCCTCCTGGGCCAGTCACATGCCTGTGGTCCCCTCCTGGCATAGCTGTGCTGGGCACGAAGCCCCCAGCACGTGAGCCGTGGCAGAGGCGTATCAGTCCAGACTACCACAAAACAAGAATCGGTACACTCGGGGCTTGAGAAGTGTGAGCCCTTCAGGAAGAGTTTTAAAGCACCTGTTCTTACCCCTGCTGACCTGAGTGTGGGAAACAGAGCCCAGGATGGAGACGCGCACGATTTTCTGGAGTATAACATGTTCTGAGAGCCCTAACAAGCTTGGCGCTGCGCTGTGGTTTCCTCACCAACACAGGGAAAGGTCTTGAGGGAGAAGAGGGAGAAAGGTTTTTTTTTTTTTTAAATATCACTGTATTAACTTATGTGGGAACCAGGTCTCAAAAGTGATTGGCCGAACCTCCGGGGGCCGAGCACTTTTAAGCACGGGCCAGCAGCTGCCAGGCCCTGAGGCCTCCTTCCCCTTGCTCCCAGGTCGCCCAGCAGAGCGTGTTAGGGGTCTGTGTGATAAGACAGTGAAGTACCAGATGGGGTTCTGTCAGGCTGGCCGGGTGCGGGAGATGGATGGCCAGGGCGATGCTGCCCAAAAGCTCACGTGCGGCTTGTGTGCAAACCTCCGATGCCGTCCATCATACTTTGACGTTCTAGTGGGCTTAAATTCCCAAAGAGCCGTTAAGAGGAGCCCAGCTGGGGAGGGCTCATGGTGCAAATTGGGGGGGGGGGGGCTGAACTTCAGAGGGTATGAATGTAGCTGGAGCCATGCGAGCTGACGGGGTCTGTGTTTCCTAAGCCCGGAGCTGGCTGTGCTTCCTGTGCAGCGCAGCACCTCGCGGGCCTTTGTGCCCGGGGGCCAGACGCTGTCCTTTCCCTACCCAGCCTCCCTGTTTACCTCGTTTGGACTCAGGTAAGGCTCAGGGTTTATGTGGTTTCCAGGAGGGGGATTGATGAAAGTGCCTGCTAGGCAGGGCGGTGCTACCCTCTGAAGACCCTAGACCACTGGCTCCCCAGGTGCCCGCGGCCACTGGGTGACCCACAGTGGTCTGTGAAGCATCGTTGGGGATCGTGGGTGGGAAACAGGCTGGACCCGGGCCGCGGGCACAGCGTTCCTGGCTCTGGGAGTGCTTCGCTCTCCTCCAGCACAGGGGTGAGGTGGAGCTGGCCGGGCAGCTCCGGGACCTGTGGCATCTGGGTTAAGGTGGCACTCCAGGAGTACTGAATGCAGGAAAATTTTATTATAAGTCAGGCTCCACGTTTGGTTCTGTGCAGGACTGAGAGTGGGTGAGACGCAGCCGTGTCCCAAGGTGAGCTCGTGCTCTCCGTGAGGGTGGGTGCGGGGAGGGGTGCCAGGGGCAGCTGGGCGAGGTGGAAGCTGCAGCGGCGTGTGGCCTGGTGGTGGAGCGAGGCCCGGTGACGGAGACGTGGTGACGTTGCTGGCGATGAGCGAGGCGGCCTTGGGCTGCAGGGAGGGATTCGAAGGAGGTTGCTGATTGTGTGTGGGCGGTGGAGCAAGATGGAGTTTTATAATTATCTGTGATGGTTTGGTAAGGTTCCCGCAACTGAGATCAGAGGAGTAATCAAGGGAGGGGGCAGCGGGCCCCAGGGGAACGTGCTATCGGCAGGCTGGTGACCCAGATGGGTGGACTAGAACGTGGCCAGAGAGCTGAAGGAGTGGCTTGGGCAGGTGTGGTGACGCACACCTGGAACCCCAGCTTTCTGGGAGGCTGAGGCAGGAGGATCTCAAACAAGCTTAAGCCCAACCTGGGGAACTTAGGACTTAATGAGATCATGCCTTAAAATCAAAAACTCAACAAAACGATAAACAGAAATGTTAAAAGAAGCCAAGGATACCGCTCAGGGAGAAGGCCTCAGGTTCAGCCGCACCTTGCTCCTCCCGCCGGGTCTGAGAACGCCTTGCAGTGTGTCTCGGAGGCGACGCTTAGGAGTTGGATCCAGTTCCGCAGGAGCCGGGGAGACAGCCGTAAGCAGATTCTAAAGTGAAGGCTAATCTCATCAGAACTGAGCGCCGCATTTCTTCATTTTGGCCGCTCGCATAGGTTTAATAGAAAACAAAACCTCAGGTCTGTGCCATTCCGGGAAACTGCTGCCTGTGTTGTGCTGTCTGCCAGGGCAGGACCCTCCCCCGGTCCGCACGCCGCCGGCTCTGTGCGGCCTGCCACGTGTGCGAAGGTCGTGCGCAGGAGCTGATTTCTTGACCACATTGGGATCTTCAACTCCCCTCGCTAGGCTTTCACGTGCGGATGCCTTGCTCGCTTGTTGCTGGGTCAGCATTCCCTGCATCCTCGCTTTAAGGGAGGAAAGATTTAGTTGGCTTGTGGTTTCAGAAAGTCTCACCCAGCCCACGCGTGGGCAGCCACCTGGCAGCAGTGGACGTGTGGGAGAGGCCGGAGAGCTGCTCCCTGTTGCAGATGGAGCCAAGTGAGGCGGGAGCACGTGACGTGGGGTCAGGTTGATGTCCGGCACGGGCTCGAGCCTTTCCCTGCAAGAGGCAGTAATGGTGTTTCTCCTTCCGTCTCGAGTGCAGTGCAGGCTGCCAGGGTGGGTGCCCCCTTCACTTTCCGGCCCACAAGTCAATAAGACAGACCTGAAATCTCTGTCTTGGGCACCCCACCACCCACTCTCAGCAAGTGGACAGTCTCTCCAGGTGAAACCTCAGCCTTCTGCCCCTTCTAGCCGGGCCCCACCTCCCAACAGCACGTGGTTCCACAGTTTCCTGGCTACATCCAAGTGCATGAGGCTTTGGGGGGGACACTCCAGACCCAAACCACAGCAACAAGCAAACACCACATCCCTTGTCACTGCTTTCTAGTCAGAGTACTTCTGTGATGCCAGCCGTACCATGGCGGTAACGCCTTAGTGAACGCCTGCTGTCCCCCCGTCCTGATGACGCTAGTGAACGCCTGCTGTCTGCCTGTTGTGATGGCACTTTGGTCAGGGACCAACACCTCCTGTCCTCCTGTAGTGGTAAAATTGTAGTGAGTGCCTCCTGTCCTCCCTTCTTGATAACCCTGAGGTGCGCACCTCCTGTCCCGTGCTGCGATGACACCATACGGGACCCCTCCAGTGCTCCTGACACGGTCACGTTGCAGCAAACACCTTGCTGTCCCCTTATAATGCCAGTGGGCATCTTCTGTAGTCCTGTGGTGTGTAAGAACGCCATAGTCAACATCTTCCCGTATTCTCTCTTGCTTTTATTTCTTCTTTAGAGTAGTTTGTGTGTGTGTGTGCATGGGTGTTCCTGTGTGCAAATTAGCAGTCATAAAATTTTATGTGCAGGATTTGAGGGTCCGTTGAGTTTTACACTCACGTGAGGACCTGCTACCAAGGGATTCTTAAGTTTGGGTGTTTCCCAGATCCACAGAAATGCGTTGTATTCGTTTTTCTGTGCCTGGGTTATTTTACTTCTCATGATATTCTTTTCTACTTCTGCCATCATTGTCAGAAGAGAGACAGTTTCCATCCTTCTAAGGGCTGAGTGACATTCTTACCAGTGGACAAGTACAGACCCCGCATTCACCCAATCCATCCATTGATATAAATTTAAGGATTTCGAATAGGGCTACAAAGGGCAGTTGTGTGTCATACGTTTCAAAACTGTCTGTATGTCCTTGTCACAAAAGTAAGACCTGAGGAGATGGATCTGTTAGTCAGCTTGATTTAATTATAGCATATTACATTCATAAATCATATTGTCTCTTTGTACCTCATAGGATTACATTATTCAAAGTTTTCAAACTACAGTAAAACTTTTAAAAAGTGAAAGCCAGGAAAAAATACCCAAGCGGTCCTTCTGTGGTGGGAGGCCTGCAGCGCCCCTCCTCAGCCAGTTTGCCTCTCTGTGGTTGGCAGCAGTGGGCAGTGACGCAGGCAGGATGTTGGTAGCCGGGAGGCGACCTTTGGGATCCTGACATCTCCCTTGGCCTGCAGATGGTCCTTTCCCAGCCCCTAGGGTCATTGGTCAGCAACTTAGCAGGGGTCATCAGTTGTGGTCGTGTGATTTTGCTCCTCCAGGCCCGAGGGAACCTCATTGCCTTCAGAGTAAAGCAGGAAATTCGTCATTGTCTTCAGGTTGGGACTATCCCCCCAGGGTTTTCAGTAGTGCCTGGCTTTGTTGCAGGTGGCTCAGTTCGAGAGCTGCAGCTGCGTCCTTGCTTCCCCCAGGATCTGAGGACACGGGGGCTTCCCTGCTCCCCCCTTGGTGGCTGAATGGCTGTCACTGTTGGCAGTTGGGTTGTGCGGCTCTCCGCTTCTCATCAGGCCTGACTGATAATTTTGGACGGTCCAGGTTTGCCCAGGCCCCTTTGCCTTTACCCAGCAGCACTGGCCCTCGGCGGGAGGCAGGGTCCTGGTGCTCCGTCTGCTCATGTGGCTGTGGGCAAGCTGTTTAGCATCGCTGCACCCCAGTATTCTCAGCAATGAAATAAGAACAATAGGATAATTGTAATGTGCCACCCTGGAGAGCTGTTGTGAGGACTGAGGCAGAATTCACGCCGTGGCCTCAGCGGGTTGCCTGGTGCAACCAGGAGCTTTCTGCACATGCGGTACTGACCGCTGCCGGGTCACTGGAACACCAGATTTGAGGGCCACTTCTGGGTCAGGCCACCTGTTCCCACTCCTGTTTGCTTTCCCTTAGTTCCAAAACCCTTCCTCTAAAAGCACTCTGGGAGACTTTATTTCTGTGCAATACAGGACGAAGCCCAAGCTGTTCCTCTTCTGTGTGTTCGGGGAAGTCCCTGTCTCACAACGGGAAGGCCTGGTCTCCGGCTCGGTCACCTTCACGTTCTTGGGGACACGTCAGAGATCCCGAGACGTCTTCTGAATTTGCATGTGGTGGCTTCTCCTCCGGCTGTTCTGGGTTTGGAACTTAAACTGTTCCGTCTCACTGTTCTTGTATCTCTCCAGCACACACGCGCTGTGTATAATTTGGGTTCTGAACTGGAGCAGTTTTAAGTTAAAACTGGACTGCATCTGGTTCTGCTGGGGGACAATGGGGCTTCCCAGCTGGGGCACCAGATAGAGCCATGTACACGGGACCGCACAGGCTCTGTGTGCCATCAGTGGGTACGTGTCCAAGTGCAGTTTTTGTCCTGGCCATTCAGACATTGCCCAGCCAATGCCCTGCTGTGTCCACAGCTTGTCGTTGCTGCTTCTGACGGTCGGGGGAGAAAACAGAAGCAAACCTCCATCCTCAGGGTTCACTGGGGCCCAGGCCCACATTTCACCGGGTGACTCTACACAGACTCGCTTTGTAAAAATGCAAAGCAGGTTCTAACCTAAGCCGCACTTCACTGTATAGAGACCTCACCAAAACTCAGCAGCTGCTCCTCATGGTGGCTGTGTTAAGGGACGGTGTCCCCTCATGGGTTTGGGGCAGGGTCTTGCGTTTTTCAGCTGGTGGGGAATCTGGGAGATTGCCAAGGCTGGAGTTTTGTTGGGCAGTTACTCTGCGCCTTGGGCCCACGGTGGGAGCCATCTCCTGGAGAAATTTATAGAGCAGCACGGGAGTCACTGTAGGCAAGGTGGCTGGGCGAGTCAGCTCTCACGCTTCTCTGACAAAATGTCAGTGTATATACGATTTTGAGGAGGAGAGGGTTAGTTTGGTTCATGGCTTCAGAGGGTTCAGTCCATGGCCAGCCGGCTCCCACACAGCCGCATTACTGCCTTAGTGCCTGTGGAGGAGGGCTCCTAGTCCATGGTGGCTGGGCGGGGAAGAAAGGGGAAAGTCAGAAAGGAAGGGCTGGGGGCCGCAGCGTGCCCTTCAAAGGTGTGTCCTCTGCGACGCAGGTGCCTGGCACATACTCGCTAAAAGAGGGCCAGTGGCCGAATGCCTGGGCCTCTGTGCCTATGGCCACCTGGCCTGGAGAAGGCACTGTCTCCTGACTGAGACGTAGCAGGTGTCCCCCGCCTTCCTCCAGCACCCTGGTCTTCCTTGCCTCGGTCCTTGCAAGTCTCAGTGTGTCGTTGGTGCCTGTCTGGCACAGATGAGCCTTTCTGATCCAGGCATCCTGGAATTGCTCAACTTTCGTGGTCTGAAATACGGGGAGTCCAGCCTCTTGGCTGTCTGTCCTGGGTCACAGTGAATGGAGTGGAATTGTCTTGGCCACATGGGAAATACCAATGTAGTTATACAAGGAACCAAATTTCCTTTTTTGTTTTTATTATAACTTTTTTTTTTTTTTAAAAAGAGGGTGGCATAAACATAAACTAGTGGGATATCTGGCCTTGATTTTATGAAATTAATGCATCAAAAATTTCATGCAAAAATTCTCCTAATGTTTCTGAATTTGCGGTTGGCTAGATGCGGCTAGCAGGCCACAGGATGGACAAGCCTGGTTTTAAAGTGTTGATCTTCTCACAGTTTTCTTGGAAGATATCTCCTGTTGTTGACAACTCATTGGCTCTTACCTCCTTCATTGAAATTATTTCCTATTTACCAGATTGTTTCTACTGCAATATATCAACTGTGAATCACAGCCAAAAGACATGGTTTTATCATGAAAAATTTCCAATAATGATGTATCATTTTACCTATTTCAGGAAAAAAAGAACTCCTCCCCCACCCCCCAAGTTTCACACACGGGGAGTGGAACACATCTTTTTATACATGCTAGAAAAGTGCTCTGCCACTGGGCTACATTCCAGCCCCTTTATTTTTGAGATGATAAGTCCTCACTCAGGTTGGACTTGAACCTGCAATCTTCTTGCCTCAATCTTTCTACAGGCATGCAGACTTTTATCTGATATAAATCGTTGTTATTATCATTTTCTTTTTGTAAGAGGGGAGTTCTGGTGTCCACTGGAGGTCAGGTCAACGCCCAGCCTCCTGCTTCTGGCTGGTGCTGCAGGCCCTGCGGCACAATGTGCTTCGTGCAGTCACGTCACTGTCCCACCCACCACCACTGCTCCAGCCTGCTATCATTCCAGGTGCCCCTTCTCCCAGTTCTTCATTCTTATGTTTTCTGTTCCTCTTTCTGTCTTTCTGTCTTTCTTTCTTTCTTTTTTGAGACAGAGTCTCACTCTGTAGCCCTAGCTGGCCTTGAACTCAGGACAGTCCTCCTGCCTCAGCCTCCCTAGTGCTGGGATTACAGGTGTGCGCCTCCAAAGCCCAGCTTTATGTGGTGCTAAGGAATCGAACTCAGGGCCTTGTGCTTGCAAGGCAAGTGCTTTAACAGCTGTGCCATTCCTCCAGCCCCTGTTCTGCTCTTTTGAAAGAGAAGTTTTGCAGGTCAAGAACTTGCGTGTCTACAGTGTAATTGCTCAGCTTATACTGACTTTGCCGCCTCGAAGGTAGCTCAGCCTGGAGAGCTGGGCGCTGCTGCCTCCTCTCCACAGACCTGAGCGGGAAGGGTGGGAACGGACCTGTGCATGGTGGGATCAGAAACAACAGTGAATATGTAAGTTTTTAAAAAGTGTATTATAGTTAGAAAGATGTGTTCATGCCCCTCCAAATCCTCTCGCTCACACCAAACCTGCTTGTCCCGTCTGTCCCGTCGCTCTTGCTGGGTCCTGAAGCGGTCCTGGAAGTCCTCTTCCCTGGGGTCCTTAGTTGTTCTCTTGTGGCTACCTCAGTCTCCTGAGCTGGTTCACTCTGTTGGCCTTCGTGGTCATTGTGACTTTGGGGGAGAGCCAGAGTGGGCTTGATCTGGTGACTAAGGTAGACAAGGTCGTGCTGTTATATTCTTTTTGAACAGAAATTGCCTTAAACATTTGATGAACAAGGTGAGATCAAACAATACAGTGCAGGTTTTATAACAGTAAAAGACACTAGCAGTTAATCCAGAGTGTCCAAAGCATCCCCTCACACTTCTTGTTCTTGGTCCCGTGTCTTTTGTTGTAATAAGTTTTTAAAAAATTTAAACGTTCTTTGTATCTATAAGTCATTCCTTACAAATCCTGTTCATTAATAAAAGCCATGAAAGAGTTAAAAAGAAACCCTTCTACCAGCTAACTATAGTCATAATAAATGTTGCTCTTCACAGTAGAAAAGTACAAGTCTATGTGGGTAGCACCGGCATACGCAGAAGCCTGTTGAATATTGATGTTTTCTTCCAAAATAGCCCAAAACCTGGTTTCAGCAGCATGTCCCTCAATTCTGGGATGACCTGCTATCATTCCTGTGATGATGTTCCCCGGGGTATTAAATGTCGGAAGCATGTCACGGAGCTGGCATGGGAAATCCTCGGGCTGGCTGAGTGTCTCCCAGACCTCACTTAGCTCCTTGAACCAGTGGTTTTCAAAATTAATAGACTGTGAGCTTTTTGTTTTGTTTTGTTTTGTTTCGTTTCTGGAGAACACCGATTAAGATTCCGTTAGAAACTCACGTTCCAGGAGGCAGGCTAGGAAGGCAACCGTAAATTGTGAAGCCGGCGGTCTTCACGCACCACTCACTACTCCTGAGGATTCTGTAATTCTCCACTTTAGTTGGAAGACGCGTCTTCCAAGTTAAATTGTTTAAAGTTCGACAGAGTTATGTATGTTATTCACAACAACAGCCACCAGCGCCGAGCATCCCACATGCGGACTGCAGATCCCTCTCTGTGTGGGAGTGACGGGACACAGCTGCGCGGGTGGAGGAGAGCGAAGGGATCTGTGGGCGCACAGGGGCCCGCTGCATTGCAGGTGAAGAGCGCAACGGTTACGGGAGGCTTTCTCCAGACTGTGCCAGTTGGCTGGTATTTCTCACATGAAGAAATCCAGATCCCACCCATCCAACGTGAAGGTCACGGACCCCGTGGTGGCTCTGCTGTCTCCAGAGCCCAGGAGACTGGCACCAGGCTGCAGCAGTACACGTCTGCCTGACAGTGATGTGAACCCTGAGCACCCCCACCCTGGAGACAGAACTCTGACTCGGGGGCCTCGTGGCCTCTTCTTGGTTTGCCCGGGGTTGGATGACAAAAACAAACCTCTTGGGCAGTAGTTTCCAGTGGCGGGAACAAGAGCACCCATTTTTAAAGAGAAAACTTAGGTTAAATGATTTTACTTGGTTTGAGAAAATTGTGTTCTCCTTTTTCTTGAACCATTAAAATGAATCGTGTCTCTGTGCCGCTAGACTTGATCTTGAGAAAAGTCAGTAGCATGTGGAATATAGAAAGACTTAAGACCCGTGAGAAGAACGTGAGTGCCTCAAAGAAAAGTGGACGAAGGGCGTGAGTGGGCAGTCCCAGCGGGGCTGGTGCTGCCACCGACCAAGGATCGATCAGAGACTGGTAGGGGATACGTCTCCGATGGGAGGTGTGACATTTACAGTCTGATTGGCACAGGAGCTCACCCCGGGACGGGCGGAGCTCCCTTCCGGGCGGGCGCAGTGGGGTAAGTCGGGGAGGGCGAGGAGAAGGGCCCGCAGCCGCGCTGTGATGCTGCAGGAGTGTGGATAACCCCATGGCCGTGGGGAGTGCTGCACTCGAGAGGTTGGAGGGACACCGTCTTTGCAGTTTCTCGGGCCGCAGAACAGGGAAAGATGGCTGAGGCATGCACCTGTCAGCTGATTCAGCCGGTGTTCTGTGTGGCGATGCCCTGCAGGGAGACTGCTGTGTGCTGGCGCTGCTGGGCCGGAGAGATGTAAAATGTTCATCCTGAGTTTCTCGCCTCTGAAGAAGCCAAGAATCCAGCCAGAGAGACAACACGAAAGCGCAAGAATGGCACATAGAATTCAGCGTGAAGTCATAAACGGTGCCTCCCCGCCGCCCTCTGTCCCCTTCTCACACCTTCCCCTGTGTCGGTTACCTCCGCGTTCTCCTTCCCTTTGGCCGCAGATGCACCAACATTGCACCACGTGCCCAGGAGTGGTGCCGTCCTCCAGCCCAGGCCAGCTCTGTCCTGGAAGCTGGACGAGTCCCCAGGAGGCTCCTGCAGCCCTTGGTGAGGTCCAGCTGCCCAAACTGAAGCCATCTCCAATGGAAATGGGCTGCTCTAACTGGCCACCCCATGTCACACAGGTGCTTCCAGAGCTCCTGAGAACAGCAGCCCGGCTCGGAGCTCCCTGCGTGGCTGAGGGAGGGCGGAAAGGATGCGGAGCACCCAGGATCTGCGGGAAGAGTGCGTGGGCCCGCTTGGAGGAGGGGCGTCTTTGGGGCCAACAGCAGCAGACATGGCTCTGTGTCGTCTGGATGCCCAGCTGTTGATCAGAGGGGCCAGGGGGCTCTTCCTAGAGTCCGATGGTGTGATATAGCTGATCGGGATGTCTTTCCAGAGTTCCAGGCTTTCTACCCTGACTTGTCCAGTTTTGCTATGGAATTGTACTTCATCATAAGAGGAAACGACCTTAAAATAATTCCTCGTGGTGCTTAAGTTACAAGCAAAATGGTGACAGAGACTCAGGAAAATTCACAGAAACCTGTGTGATGAGTTTCTCTAACACTGTTGACAGGAACCTTTAAGCCAGATGCCGGCTGGTCTTTGTATTTAAAACCCTAAAACGCAAATTTGTAATGGAGACATGAAGGGAATTCAGTTTTAGCAAATGGGATATCAGGTGATAGCTTTTCTTCTGCAAGTTAATTGAGTTGAAACGAAGGTAATTTGGCTCAAGTTGAAAAGTCAGAGGACGGGGGAGAGCTGTCGGGAGCCCAGAACACATGAGCGCCCCAGGACTAGGACATTGTGGAAGATTAGGGGGAAGTAGGGAAATCAGCTCGGGTTTTACATATTTCATTAGGCAATAAGTTCTTCATCGACAGAGACCTTGTGCCCACAGTGGAGTCACAGTGCTGGGTGAGGTGTGGGTGTCACAGGGACACTAGGCGGGTGCACAGAGGACACCGCTCTGAAGGGAGTGCAACAGGGCACGGTGCCCTCGGCTCGCGGGTATGCGGATGTGGGTGTGTGTACGTGGACTTGGGCCCTGATATTTCTGACTCAAGGGGGCTCTCATCCTAGAAGGATGTGAAATTTTAAAGGCGCTTGAGTCCCATGGAAGGTCACCGGGACTGGAATTGAGTATTTGAAAGAGATCATGTCACCTGCAGAGCCAAAAATACTGGCTGCCTGGCCCTTCACAGACAAAGGTGGTGATGTCCCGGAGGAGGGCACCCCTCAGCAGGGTGGGCACGTGCAGACAGCCTGGGGCCAGCTGCTGTCTGCAGGGAGGGTACAGTGCTCCTCCTCCACACGCTGTTTCACTGTTGGTGCCTGAGTAACTTCCAATGCTCTTAGATATTCCTCAAGGAAAAGCAGTCACCTTGGTTACAGGTCCAGAGCAGAACTGGCGAGCCCAGAGTTACTGCGGTACCCAGTGGGACAGACCCTTGGCCTCGCATACGGCTTCACAGCAGGGACGGTCCCCCTGCCTTGTGTTGCTGGAAATGCATCACCTTCCCAGGCGCAGCGAGTGGTGTATGTTTATCATCTTAAGACT
Organism: Ctenodactylus gundi; assembly: GCA_004027205.1. Classification (NCBI taxonomy): domain Eukaryota; kingdom Metazoa; phylum Chordata; class Mammalia; order Rodentia; family Ctenodactylidae; genus Ctenodactylus; species Ctenodactylus gundi. Next base: position 616,951 of record PVKB01000444.1, read on the forward strand.
CTTGGAAGCCGAGGCAAGAAGTTCCCAAGTTTGAGCCCAGCCTGGGCAATTCAGCGACATAGTGAGATCCCCCATCTTAAAAATGAAAAAAGAATTAAAGGACTGGGATATAGCTCTACGTGAAGGCTCTGATTCAGCTCCCAGTGCTACAACAGCAACAAAAACAAACTAAAAATTTACCACCTGTAGGCACTGTGGTCAGCAGGGTTCCCTAGCCGTCCAGGTCCTCATAACAGCACCGTGTGGTGGCGGTTACGTCTCTCCCTCGCTCTGCCTGTGGATGGTGAGACTCTGGAAAGGCACGTGACTGGGCCCTGGCCGCGGAACTGGGCCGCCAGCAAGGAGCAGTAAAGCTCCTTGTAAGCTGTGTGTAAAGCTGTGTCCCCGTGCGCCCTGGCCTGGGGGCCTGTCTCCCCCTCACGTTCCTGTGTGGAAATTGTAGCCCTGGTGGGGCAGGTGGCAAGGGGCAGATCCTTGAGGAGCCCAGTGGTGTTCTGATAAAGGAGGCGAGGAGAGCTTGTGTGGCTCGGCCCCACGGGAGGTTTGCTCTCCCCCTCCCCCTTTCTCTCTCTCTCTTCCTCCCTCCCTCCCTCCCTCCCTCCCTTTTCTGGCTCCCATGATATGAGAATCCTCCACCCGGTCCCCTGTGCATCAGAGCCAGCAGATAGACTGAACCCCCTAACAAGTCTGACCACAACCAACCTGCCCTCCTTTAAGTGGTCACTCTCAGGTGCTTTGTCCCAGGGACAGGGAAGCAGCAGAGGCAGTTAGAAATTAAGGCTTCTGAGGCCAAACACGGGTGTTTAGTTTAATCTGTGCATAAAAGAACGAAATAGCTGGGCCCACCTCTTTCAAACTGGAATGTGTCTCCTACCAACCACATTTCCCAAGATTTTCTACCCCAGGACATTGGAAGCTGTTTCCTGGCTGCAACTTGCTCACACCTAGAGTGGCTGCCATGGGTAGAGAGCGGTGCACATGTGTGCACTGTGGTTTTGCTGTGCTCCTGCCTGGCCCAGATTTGTTCTTCCCTCCGCCTCTCCAGAGTGTGTGGACTTTCAGACGTTTGCCTTGGTAACTGCTGGGTAGGATCTGCTCCTTTTTGTAAGAGTCTCATGCAGTGGTTCACGGTGACCATATCTTACAGACGTGTAGCTGGGACTTGGGCTCCGGGAACGGGCCTGTTTTGAACAGTGACAGCGCCGGTGGTGTGGCGGCTCCTTGCCGTGCGCAGGGCTCCACTAGCCCAGGTAGTAGGCAGAGCATTTGCCCGCGGACCTGGCGGCTTTCCACCCAAGGATGAGGATACATTCTGGCCTGGAAGGCGACTCGGAAGCAGCAGGCTCTGGACACCGGCTTCTCTGAGGGCGGAGCACTCTCTCTGGCTAAGCCACCTCCTCCGTGTATTTCCTCCCTGGTTTGGGACAACAGAGGTGTCTCACCGACACAGCACCACCGAGCCAGGCGCCCTGGGCTCTGAGGCTCACCTCCATGCTGTTTCCTGGACGCTACCATGACGACGGTGGCCCTCCTGCCCCACCCTAGCCCTTCCCTGTACTTGCGGCCTCCTTTGCAGCGTGGGCTGGGCCAGTGGGCTGAGAAATGGCGATCAGAACTGTGCAGAGCGGCACCTGTCCTTGTCACGGGCGCCGGAGTCTTGTGTGCGTCCCTCCTCCTGTCCTTACCCCCACCGTTTCCAGCCCCCCTCCCATCCTGCCCTCGCCCACCTCGGCACAGTGTCAGGCAGCCTGGCTGAGGCAGCCATGCTGGTGTCCCCCTTAGCCCGGAAGGGCCAGCTCCCGGGAGAGGGGGGGAGGGTTGCCTCTGTCAGCTCCCATCAGGGCTGCTTGTAAAGACACGGCAACGTGGAGTTCATCTCTTACGGAGTTTACATGAAATTGTCTAGAGAGATTCAGAAATTGGCAGTAGGCATCAGGTGCAGCAAGCAAACTGCTGACGGTGGCAGCAGCGCGGCAGCCCGGCGTTTGGAGGGCAGGAGCCTGGCGGCATGTGCTGGGAGCATCCCTGCCAGGGTGCCGAGATGGCTGCCTGGACTGCCTCCTGGAAGATTTTGGGCCAGCTTGTAGCTGTAGGGGAAGCAGGTGAGGGCCAGAGCGTGGACGTTGTACTTTTGCAGGCTTCTAGAGTGATAGGTGAGCTCGGCAAAGAACTGTGTGAGTACTGTGTTCACAGAAGAACCGGAAGGAAAGGCGGGGCTTGCCAAGCTCGGGGCCGCCCGGCTCAGTGTGGCATAGTCCGTTTGTCTGGATGTCAGTCAGGAAGCGGCCCGAGGGCGGTGGCCCAGGGCCAGAGGTCAGAGCAGCAGGGAGCGGATGGCCTGTGACAGAGGACCGATTCCGGCCCAGCCCCCGGCCTGCTGGTGACAAAGACGTGAGTGGCTCTCGGAAGGGCCTGTGTCTAGTGGGTGGACCCAAGAACCAGCTGGAAGCAACACCGGCCATAGGTCTACGACCATCGGCACCTACGGAGCGTGGGTCAGCGGCATCTCTGAGAGCTGCCTTGTTGCAGAAAAACTCTCAGGCCCAGGGTGGAGGCTGTTTGCTAGTAGAACTTTGGGGAGCAGAAAGTGGGCAGCAGTTGGCACCCCTTGCCAAGCCCTGGGCTCCGGTCCCCCCCAATGCCTGAGCCCCAGCCCCCTGTGGAGCTGGGAGCACTGAACAGAGTGGGGTCTCAGGGGGGACAACACGCCTTGGAGAGCTGTGGGAGAGGTGAGGGGATCCTCATGCACTGTGTGCAGTCAGGGAGGGCAAATAGTTGTCACCACAGCTGTGCACCCGCTGACTCCAGCCCTGGCTGGGCCCGCATGGGTGCAGTGCAGGGTGCAGTGAGTCCTCCCACCTGTAGGTGGACTCTGGGTCGGTCACAGACTTCGACCCAGAGTGGGCCACTTTGGATCTGGGAACACATCCCGTCCTCACCCGATCTCTTGGTGTGAGCGGGATGGGCCAGGGGCCAGGATCTGGGGACGTGTCTGCTGCTGCGAGTACGTGGAGTCACCGAGGATATCACACGCCGTTGGAACCGAGGGTCCTGAGGAAGGGTCTCAGCTGGTAGCGTGTGCCCCTGCACCTCCAGGCTTCCCCCAGGGCACTTGTGGTGGGTGTAAGTGTTATTTCAGACCTCAGGCCGTGTGTGGCGCTTGGAGTCAGTGTGCTCCCCATCCTGCTGTGCCCCACGGTGACCGGTAGCCAGGAGCTGGGCAGGTGGCATCACCAGTGGAGGGGCCCGGGCCCTTGAGTCACCAGGCAAGGACAACAGAATCAGTGCCACTGGATCCCCCTGAACCAGGGAATTTCTGCCACTCTGAAGCCACTTAGACTTGAAATGAGCCTTGAGTCCCAGCTTCCACAGGGGCAAGGCAGGCTAGCCAAGCCCTGCAGTTCCCTAAGTCCCAGCAGCCCTTCAGGTGTGGACAGGGAAAACACAGAGGGCATGTGCTGGAGCACAGAGCTAAGAGCTGAGGAATTCCTGCCAGTGGCCACCAGGGTGGACCCCATGGGCAGCCAGCCACAGGCCCTTCTGTGTATGACTGGAGCAGGCTGGGCCCCAGCCACGCCCTTGTCTCCCCAGAGGTGACCTAGTTTGGGGTGTGTGTCTCCCCCTGGGGACCTTCTCAGGGCTCCGTGAAGCAGGGAGCAGGGGCTTTGTACAGACTCTGAGCAAACCCACGACTAGGCAGCGTTCTCAAGCCATGCCAGCCTGAAACCCACCATGGGCCTTGTGGGTGCCTGGACCCAGATGCCGTCCCGACGTGGGGACTGATGAACGTTGCGTACCCTGGCGGAGGTGCACGCGCTCGCCTTCCCCGGGAGCAGTTTGGAACCAGGCCCAAGCAGCCTGTTACCCGTGTGTCTGTGCCTCGGCGCTCTCGCCAGTGCTTAACCTCGTTGCCTGTGAATCCCCGTGACGATGTGCTGTTTACTTGGAATACGTCCTTGGAACAAGTCTGTAAGTCACTTAGGGAAGAACGGTGCAGCCTTCTGGTGCTTTTTCTCCCTCTTAATACCATCAGTTTCTTGCCCGCTTATAGTTTGAGGGACGGGACCCCACATGCACAGATTTGAAGGTTGGCACAGAGCACTCGTGCTCCCGTGTTCCCAGGTTGTTGACCCTGCTCTCTCCTGGCCTGGGTGTGGCAGTCTCCCCCAGAGCACCTGCACCAGAGCCCTGCCCGCCTGTGAAGCCGTCGGACGTGTAGACAGTTTTCAGGGAACGTGGGGATGAAGAGGGAGAGATGGGGAGGACGCTGCTGTGCGGGGGCAGGAGGGGGACCCACTTGCATGTGGTGGGACAGGGATGTCAAAGCTATGTAGGGAGACGGGAGCCCAGGACTGAAGGGAGAGAAGAGGACCATGCGTGTCTCCTTAGCAGGGTCCCAACGGGCCCCATCTTGAACTTGACCTTGTCCCTAAAGGAGGGGAGTACACCAGTGTCTACACTGTCAGCAGCCCAAGCTCCTTCCCGGGGTGGGTCCAGGGACACACCCGCTGGAGAGTGTTTCCCTGGACACTGTGGGCCGGGTTTTCTGTGTGTCAGATCTGGGCCATCACAGGCGTGTGGTCCTGTGCCCTTGACGTGCTTCTGGGGCAGCACAGAGAGACCGAGCAGGGAACATCAGCCTGGGGAGAAGGCGCCCGCCCTGAGCTGGCGGACGAAGCCCAGGGCTCCCACTGCGTGGTCTGGGTCAGAGCGTGACCGGCAAGGTCACGTGGCACACACTCACTCCCTCTGAGGCTGGAGTTGCAGCCTAGGGTTTGTGGCAAGGGGCACAACCCCTCCCAGGTGTGGCCCATGCTGAAACCCGGCGTTGTCAACCGCCTCGAGTGATTCCGCGTTTCCATGAGCCTCGTCCCATTGCTGGACTTCCTGTATTCCTAGTATTTCAGAATCCTGCTGTCTTCTTCTGGGAGGCCAGCCATGCACTGGGAGGATGGGGAGGCTTTGGGGGGGGGCCACTCCTAGGTCAGAGCAGCCCCGTCCATTCTCCGGCCCCATACCACCATGTCCATCCCCCAGCGGGTGGGCGTACTCTTTCAGTGAGTCTCTAGGACTGGTTCCTAAGCTACCAGCCTTAGCATTACCTGGGAGCCAAGAAATGGACAGATCAGACCTGCCCCTCAGGACGTGGGGTGGCCAGGGTAGCTGCCTGCCAGCACACTGCCAGGTGACTCGTGCAAGCCAGAGCTTTGAGAATCCCACTCTAATGGGTTCACTGAAGCCAGGATAGGAGCCTCCTTGGGGAATTAGGGACAGGGAGGGTGGGGGCAGTATTGGTCAGGGTTGGGAGGGAGGGCAGCAGCTGTATAGGAAGTTCGGATGTTTTAGGTGTTTCACCAATAGAGACGACCCACTGGCCTACACTTGTCCTTCCAACGCTCAGTGCTGCTCTCGGAAACACGGCGAACAACAGGGAGGCCCTCTGTAGGCCTGGAAGGAGGTCGGGTTGCCTTCCCACCCAGCAAAGTGCTCCAGGATGGTAGCCCGTGAGCTGTGAGCGCTGGCGATCCAGGCCCTGCCTCCCTCAGCCTCTGCCGCTTACTTGTGACCCCGAGCCGCCTTCTGGCGTCTTCAGATCCGTGTTCCCTCTCGGCTGGGGGACAGCAGACCAGGCCTGGATGGAGTTGAGGTGGACATCTAGTCAGAGCCTGCCCTTTCTCCCATCTGGAGGCTGGTTATGGTGCCCGGTCCCTACACCTGATGTCCCCAGCCCCAGGTGCTGCCCGTGGCCTGCGAGGAGCCCGGCCATACTGCGGCAGGGGAGCAGCAGGCCAGCCGATGACCTTCACCTGTGCTTACAGCTGCTCTCCATCCCCCGGGTGACCGCCTGAGGACACCCCCCCCCCCCCGCCACCCCGTCAGACAGGCAGTGGCAGCGTTGGATTCTCCTAAGAGCGTGACCCCTCCCGTGCACGGATCTGGGCTGCACACTCCTTACGAGAGCCTAAGCCTGAGGTGGAGCTGAGGCAGCAGTGGTAATGCCGTGACCCCTCCATCCCCTTCCCCAGCCACGGACCTCCATGAAACTGGTCCCGGTGCCCGGGAGGGTGGGGACCCCCGCCGTGCAGAGGAGCAGGTGTTCGGCTGGTCTTTGCGAGCCGCTGTGTCCGCCCACTGAAGGGCTGGTGCGTTTCACGCAACTGAACAGCAGCCCCCCTCCCGCCGTGCAGGGTGAGGAGGGCTGGCTGCGCCTCCTCGAGCGCATTTCCCTGTTCCTACACAGTGATTTCAGTTAAAAGCCAGGGATTCGTGGGTGATTACTCTGCTTTTCTTGCAGTCTGCTGTTTTCCCCACAGCAATCAATACCGTACAGGCTCCGGCACTAACAGGCAGTGCCACGGGCCCGCCGGGGGCCAGTCATTATCTGCTGCGGTGCACTCGGCATGGCGAGTCTGGCCCTGTGGAGTGTTGGCTGACTGGTGGAGGGAGAGCTGGGTCCAGCCACACGTGCCTCGGCGGATGGCCTCTGCTTCTCCGAGGGCAGGGTGGGGGCCTCGGGGCGCCTGCGAGTGTTCACGTGCCAGCATGTGCAGCGTCTGGACTGGGCTACCCTAGAGTCAGGGTCTGTTCCTTCATTCCGCAGCCGTCGTTGCAGGAGCGTGGGTGTGTGAGGTGCGGATCCACCTGGCCAGGGGGCACGGGTCCCCACCTTGTGGGCGTACTGTGCCTTTGGCATGGCCCACTTGGTGAGGGATACCCTGTTTACGTGGGGCCCTGGACCATACTTCTGGCGCTGAAGCTTATGGTGGAGGCTTGGACTCATAGTTGCATTTCTGGAAGAGTCTGAGGATAGCTGTACAGGTGGTTCCCGTGACTGACTGTAGGACTCAGGTCGCGGAGCAGGGGATACCACGACTGTGGAATGCTGGGTCACCGTGTGAGGGGGCTCCATGGCTATGGGATAAGAGGGCACGAGCAGGGCTCACCATGACTGCGGGATGCCAGGCCACCATGGAGTGTTTACCGTGACTGTGGGATAACGGCGCCAGGTATACCATGTAGGGGTTGCTATTACAGTGGGCTACCTGGTCACCAGACAGGTCTCCACTATGATAGCATGGTAGGTTATCAGGCAGTAGTCTCAGGATCGTAAGGATGCCAGGTCACCATGCAGGGGTCTCCATGACTACAGGTTGTCAGGTCACCATGCAGGAATCACCATGATGATGGGATGCCAGATAGGTCACTGTCCAGGTGGTCACCAGGACTACAGGCCCCAGTAGGAACTCCGGACACCAGGCTTCAGGTGAGGCAGTACTGGAAACCTTGTGCTCGTGTGACCTTGTTCTTGGCTAGAGGAGTAAGTAGCATCCATGTGACCCCACTGGGAGGGACACCTGGGCCCTCCACACCTGGCCTCCCCTGACTCCCCAGGCTGCTTCTCCTGCTGATTTTAATTTGCCTGCTGCCTGTAATAACTTGGAATGGTACTGTTACGGCTTTGCTGAGCTCTGTGAATTTTTCTAGCACATGACTGAACAGGATGACCTTGGAGGTGTCCCTAACTGCTGGGAAAGCTGGGAACTGAGCTGGTGCTGGAGACACGGAAGTGGGAAGAGCCTCCATAATTCCGGAGTAGTTCAGGGGGCTCATGATTACAGCACGGTGTGGTGCTCCAAGGGGAGCCAGGAGCGGGCCGTGTGCCTCCAGCCCTCACTGCCCCTTCCCCGAGCAGGCGTATCCTGGGGATATGGCTGTGCTCTGTGAGCTACCACGCTTGACAACCATGTTGAAGGGAGTGCTCAATTCAGATGGCATAAGCAGGTGTGTAAGAAAGGCAATTTTTACACCTCAAAATTTAATGCAATTTCTCTTTTCTGTCTCCTAGTTCCTTCCACAGTGGCTGAAAATTTGTCTCCGTCACAAGGAGTTCAGTATCTTTTTGTTAGGCAACTCTGATTGTCCCTTCTCCTTTCCTGGAAGCAGCTTCTGCTTTGAGCCCTACTGTCGGGGCCTGCTCTGGGGCTGGAGTGACAGTGGCCCAGCTGGGTGTGGGCTTGTGCCCCCAGTCTTCAGCTTTTGTCTATTCCCATCAAAGCTGTGTCATCCCAGGTGCTTGACAAGCCCTTGTCAGGAGTGAACGTCAGGGCCACAGGAGGCTGGTGGCTTTCCCATGTACCTCTCTCTCGGGCTGTGGCAAGCTCTGAGGCCATCTTGGGCTCTCGGTATGTGTGACAGACGTCTCTCCAGCCTGTTTCCTGTTTCTTACCAGCTGCTCCCCAAGCCTTACTCTGGGAAGTGTGTGGGCAGTGCGTGCGTTGCCTCAGCACACCCTCACCTCAGACGCCTTCCAGCTTTCCTTCTGTTCTCCAGAGGGGAAATGGCAGTCCCAAGACTGCCCTAGCCAGGTTTCCTACCGTCCCACCAGGAAGGCTCATGCCGAAGACCCCGAGGAGAGGCAGGTTCCGTCCAAGCTGCACGGCGTCTGTAGGCGGCTCTGGCAGAGGGCTGGTGCTGCCTGGGGCCACTGGCTGTGGGACCCCCTGTGGCACAGTGGACTCATTTCTTTGGCCATGTTTTCATGGCCTCACTGTTTCTGCCTTTGTCATGGCACACGAAGCATTCCTGTCAGTGGCAACCAAGAACCCTCACCCGTGGGAAAGTGGTGGGTGACAAACCCCTTGGCTGTGTGTTGGTGACAGTAGGGACTGTGACTGTGCCGGCTTCCAAGTGAACACGTGCCCGTCAGCACACCTTCTTAACACCAGCCATACAAATGTGCACGGGCCCCCTAGGGTCCCATTGTCATTTAAGGGTGGCTTCAAGGACGTGGAGTCACTGCAAGGTGTCAGTACAGTGTTCCGGTGCTGAGGTCCACATGCCAACCAGGGCAGTTGAGAATATCCCGTCAGGTGGAGCCCTTTACCCTGAGGTGGGGAGACGGGACAGGATCTCCATGTAATGCTAGGGATCCAGGGTGGGGTGCTTTGTAATTCTAGCACGCCGGGAGGCTGCGAGAGGAGGCTTACGAGTTGGGCCCAACCTGGGCACCTTAGTGTCTTACTGAGTGAGACCCTTTCTCAAAAGACAAATAAACCCAAAGGGCTAGGGATAGAGCTCAGGGTGAAGGCCTTGGTCTCGATCCCCAGGTCAGAGGAAGGGAAGGACGGGCGTAAGGGAGGAAGGCGGGCGCTTTGGCGCTCTCCTTCAGGGAATAGGCATATCTTGCTTCGTTGTTTGCATGTATTCCTTTAGAGATAAATCAGTAACATAAAATATGCACAACATCATGATAACACATGTGCTCGCAGGCCTGCAGCACTTACACAATCACGCCCACCCTGGTGACATACTGATGAGGTTTTGTGGCCTATACAGCAGAGTGTAAACTACAAAACACGAGGGAAAGAAAATCGGAGAGCCGAGCGAGCATCAGAGCATGCAACGTAAGCTGCATCCGTGCCGTGTCAGACTTCTTCCACAGCCGGTGCATTTTTAAACGGTTCATGGTGGTAAACACGTGCACCGCAAGGAGCGCTGCAGACAGCATGCCAGTGGACTCTGAAGGCGGAGATGTGTGTCGCCCAGGGACCGCTCTGGCCCTCTCCCCCATCCCCGCGGCCCAGGCTTTTGTCCCGAGAGCCAGCCATGTCCCCAGGAATGCACACATTTGCCTTGTTCCGTTCCAGGCCACTGGCCACGTCTCTGTTTTGTGCCTCGGCAGGGTCCTCAGAATTTGGGATTCCCGTGCAGCTAGTGAAGCGTGGCTAGTGCTGATGATGATTGCCACAGGCTACAGGATCTGAGTCTCTTCCTGTTCCGGGCGGGAGGGAAGGGGGCTCTCCCCCGTGTGTGTCACTTTTGGATGGGTTAGAAGCAGGGTAGTGATCTGAAGGCGCCTTTTATCCCTAGTTCAGTGCACAACAGCCAGAGGCCAAAACAGTCAAGTCGGGAATTGAGGACGCCTGAGATGTCCTGAATAAAAACCAGCAGGTGGTAGCAGCCACAGGAGGAGACTCTTGCTCCCTGTGGTGTGCCCAAGGAGGTGCCTGCTCAGGTCCACAGGAACCCTCCATGTAGACGTCGGAGCGGCCCCTCCACCGCTGGCGACACCGGGCGGCACCAGGATGGCCCTCCGGAAGGAAGGGCTAAATAAACCCGGTCATCGGAGCAGTGGAATCCTGCAGGGCACTTCTGAGCTTTGGAAACCTGAAGTGTGCACGCATGTCCAACGGTGGCAGCCGCTGGCAGAGGCCGCATGGTGGGTGATATGCAGTCCGGTGGTCCGGAGGAGGCAGATGTAGAGACCTTAAAAGAAGACCCATGATTCCCAGGGTGTAGGGGGAGCAGGGGCCGTAGGGAGAAGGAGCACGTCGACTTGTAGGACAGTGAAGCCCTCTGGTGTGAGCCTGTGACGGGGCACCCATAGGATTTAAGATAGTGACCGTAGGATCTCGTGTAAACAGTGGCGTGGAGTGACGGCAACGTGTCCGCGTAGTGCATCAGGCTGTGGTGGGGACGATGCTGACTTGAGGCCTCTGAGCAAGGTACCTAGGGAGTATCGACCTGCTGCTCAATTTTATTGTGAACCTCAAACTACTGTTAAAACGTACAGTCTATTTCAAAAATAGTCAGAGGACCCTGTGGCTCAGACCGGTAGCAGACCCAAAGAATTGCAGCTGCTTGGCTAACCTGCCCATGTCGTGACAATCCCAGGCCGTTGGCCCGAGCTTGGGGTTTTACCTGCTCTCCCCCGTCCTCCCGGGGTCTTCTTGGTCTGTTCAGAAGTGCCCTGCTTTCCTCGCATCTCTGACTTTGCGTTTTACTACTGTTCCTTCTCCACACTTGAAGCCAGACACTGAAGTCCCAGGCAGTGCGTTGACGATCGGAGGCCTGCCTGCGCCTTCATCGGTAGCTGCATTGGTCTTTCTGTTGCTGGTGTTGGCACTGGTTTTGGAGGCACCGTTTCGGGAAGGCATGCTGATAAGATCTGCGCAAGTGTTTCCTCGTCCTTAGCCTCCAGGGCGGCTGTCACAATCTTGCAAGGACTGGCCAGTGTTTCTTTGCAGCCTGTGTGCCTGATGGATGTCACGCTGTCCCTGGCCCCACAGCTGCCTGCCAGGAGGGCCCGGCTGTGCCAACTCTGCCTTGAGCAGCCTGCAGAGGTAAAGCAGGAAGGAGTCGTCTGCACCCCGTTCAGCGTAGACCACCAAGAGCCGGCTGGCACCGCTGAAGTGGGAGACTTACAAACTCCACGAATTTCATTGATTCGCGGCGGTGTTCGTCTTTATGGGCTGAGATTGTGTTTAGAAGGCAGCTACTTCAGAGTAATTACATGTCCTAACTGGAGAAACATACTGTGTGCTGCTGGGAAGAGTGTTCTGAGTGTCTGTTCATTTTCAGCTGACTAGAAGGGAATTTTGCAATGCAGCCCGTGTACCCAACTCATATTTAAAGCCTCTGTAATTCAGACTCGCATGTTTATTGCTGCTTCAGCCATACACTATGAAAACAGATCACTGGTGTATTCATGGCCTGAATTACCTGTGGATATGTTGACTGACAGCAAATGAAACATCTCAAACAGGGTTGCACGTGCGGCTGGTTCACCAAACCAGGAATTCCAAGGGTGGTGCTTGTCCTGGAGCCTGCCTGCCTCTAGGGCGGTCAGCGGTCCTTGGCAGTCAGGCCGTGTCTACTTCTCGGCTGCGCTTCCATCTCTCTCCTCTTGGCTTAGTTCCCTCTTGGGTGACAGTATGGCTGCTGGCACCCTGCGCCTCCATTTTAAACCCCCACAGCCTCAGGGAAGAAACTCTCGCCGCACTGAAGGCTTCCTGCGATTAGATTGGTCATAGCAAGTGTCCGTCTCGGAGCCAGTGATGATGCAATGCCTCGGAATGGTCTGATTGAATTATTATTCTGGCCAGTTGTTGATCAGAAGCTGTGCTTTCCAGTCTTCTACGTACTTTGGCTTAGCGTGTGGTCCGTAGCTCACGCTGGTCGTGTTGTCCCAGGGAAAGTGCAGAGGGAGTCCTTACGCATTGCCAAGAGCAGCGAGGTCACTCTCCCGCGCGTTGATGCCGCGCTGGTAGTGTCCGCTCAGCAGAGGCCCCCTCTCTGGTAACTGTCCAGAAAAACCTCTCCACTAAGGGAATTGCAGTCACGCCACAGCAGTGGTCAAGGGGTCATCCCCAGTGTGGCTGTGTAGTTGCTGGGACTGCTAAGAGGAATCAGCTTTTGAAAGCCTTTAAAACCCTTCCTGAGTGCTGGTGTCCTGCTGGCGGAGCCCTGGCCTGCCACCTTCACTGTGTGTGTCTGTCCGCTCAGCAGTCCGTACCCCTAGCTGACCAGGAGCCATGAAGTCCCCGGGTGGGCCCCGTGTCCATGTGAACGTGCTCAGAAGTCCATGTAGCTGGGAGCCCAGGACAGGTCTGAGTGCTACACTGAATGGCCTGTAACTGGTGGTGGTGGTGGGGGGCGGGCATCACCTCAGACTGGGGTCACCTGCACGAAATGAGGGGTAGAGAGGCTCTGGCGAACTGTAATGGAAACCGTGCGTGCGCTGCAAACCCTGGAATGTGGAGCTTGCGAGTTTAGCAAGCTTAGGTGTGTGGATTTCCCATGGCCCTTGGTCACAGCTGCCCTTCTCTGCACACCCCACACTGCAGGAGTTCAGCAGACACCGTCCACTCGGCCCTGAGTTAGCTCACGTGAGCCTGGAATAGTGAGTATTGAACAAGTAAAGGGGAAACTCTCTTCCACTCAATTCCTTATCAGAAAAAAAAAAAAAAAATAGCTGGTCTTTCCCCAAGGCCGCCGCCACACTGTTGGAGTGTTCGTCCATGCTGCTTTTCTTGTAATCCGCCCTCCTCCCCTTTGCTGACCCCTGCTACCCACCCATGCCGGGCATGGTTAAAATCCACGCCAACCCCATCCCCTGGCTCCCCAGGGCCTGAAACTTAATCTGTTCCATTGATATATCAAAACACACTTGGATTCTGAGGAAGGAGGTGACCGGTCGTGCCTGTCCTTCTCTCATGCTGCTAATGGAACTTTTACAGCGTTGTGACTGGGGTCAGTGGTGCCCTCATCTCCCCTTTCTTGAGCTGGTGTGGTCTTACCAGCTTGCTGTTAAAGAAAGTTACATTCATTCAGCATGACTGTGCTAGGAAGAAAAGAAAATACCCCAGACAACCCTGCAGGCCTGGAGAGCTTCCAGTCTGGCAGATCCGACGAGAGACCCCGGCCACACCACGGAGCTTGCCTAATCTTTCCCACGCACTCATTTCTGTAGCGCTGGGTCCAGCCTTTGGCCCACCGTCTTCTTGACTCCAGGCCGCTTTTTTTGAGTGATGAGGAATTATTTGGGGCCATATTTAAAATATATAAGTACTAACACTTTCTTTTAAAGATGTTCTGTTATGGCTAACAAACAGGAAGGGCACATGCCTGCCCGAGCAGCTTAGCCTTTTTTGGGGCAAGTAGCTCTGTGAAATGACCCCTGGGACTTTTGGATGGCCTGAACCTCCGAGGGCCCTATCGTGTTGGTGCCTTGATGTGACTCTAATTTGGGGTTCACCCAGCTGTTACTCTCCTGCCTCTCTACCTTTTTTCCTGATACTTTCTAATGCCATTGTCACTATTCGATAGGCAGTAGATGAGCTAGAAAAGTACAAATTAGAATCTGGGCCCAGTGGTGCAAGCCTGTAATTCCAGCACTTTGGGAGGCTGAGGCAGGAGGATCACAAGTTTAAGTCCAGTCCGGGCAACTTAGCAGCTTAGTGAGATCTTATCTCGGAAGTCAAATATGAAAAGTGGGCTGGAGATGTAGCTTGGTGTGAATACCATGGGCTCAATTCCTAGTATATAAAAAGAAAACCCCACAAAATCTAGAGGCCTATCCTCTCCAAGCCGTCCTGGCAGTGTCTCCCCAGACACTGTTTCTAACTGGTGAGCCGTTTCTCCTTTCTCAGAGTGACAGTATCTATCCAGTGTTCACGCACATTGGCTCAGCACAAGCAGCCTGCCGGCCACTGGCTTTATGTCCAATAAGAACGCGTCTTCCCCTGTGTTTCTGTGGTACAGCATGCACAGTTGCTTTATCTTGAAAAATAAGTGTGTGGATTTTACAGTGGACAAACATCATGATGTACTCAGCCACCCTCCTCCTGGAGTATACATAGTTTATTTCCAGTCTTCACAAAATGCTGTAAAAACCATCCTCGTTAACCCCTGGCAGCATGTGCGTGTGTCTTAGTTATGTTTTCTTTGCTGGGACATCATACCCACCACCCACAACATAAGGGAGGAAGGGTCCGTTTTAGCCCACAGCTTTAGGAAGTCTCAGTCTAATCATGGGCAGTTGGCAGTGGTAGGAAGGGTCTGGCAGAGGCTGATCCGGTGCGTGGTTCACCTGCCCATGTGGCCCATGGAAGGCAGGGACTGTGCAGAGATGCACGCGTGTCGTTTCTGTGTTCTTCCTTGCTGATGTTGGTTCGTTAGGGAAGGGATCTAGATTGTGGGTGGGTGTATGACTAGTCAGTCCCTTCAAGTCGCTGGGACAAGATACTTAATACCTGCAGCTTAAAGGAGGAAAGGTTCGTTTTGGCTCACAGTTTCCGTCTGTGGCTCCAAGGCAGAGACATCAGGGTGGAAGGTTATGGTGAGGGGCCACTGCTCATCCTGTAGCAGGCGGGAAGCAGAGAGAGATGGGAGGAGCCAGGAACATGTCCCATCCCCAGTGACCCGCCTCCCCCCGGGCCCCACCCCCTGGCCCCAGGCCCAGCTGTGATTGATCCATGGATGGATCTGCTGATGAGCATAGCGTCCCCGTGACCCCGTCGCCTTCCCCACCCAGGAGACTTTGGGGGGACACTTTATATCTAAATGGGAACAGCAATGCCGAGAGTAAGAAAGCTAGAGCGTCTTCCAGGTGGGGCCCCTCACCTGCTCACAGAAGCACCCTCAGAAGTGAGACGCTCCATCAGGGAGCGATGACGTCAGGGCAGGGAGGATGGCACACAGGGAGGCTCGTCTTCAGTGGCTCCGGCTGGGCACAACCTGTGCTGTTCCTTATAGGCAGGAGGTGACACTCACCCGGATGTCTCCGCCTGAACTGCTGGGACACTGGGGTGGTAGTCACTGTGTGCACCTGTGGAGATGAAAAGTCATGGTGACCTCATGGCCGTCTGCTGTCACATGTGCACAGGACACTGACCCTTCACCCTCTGGGATACGTGCCTCTGCGTATTCCTGAGCAATTGTCTTTTAATTACCATTATTGTAACTTCGTGGTACGTCCTGACATATAGTAGGGCAAATCTCTCCCTATTACATCCTTTCTCCACGAATAATCTTGTCATAACCTCATGCAAAGTGATTTTTTTAATTGCCAAGGTATCCTCTATCACGCACACCAGTCTCACTGGCATTTTGATCGGCAGTGCCGTGCATCCGTGCCTTTGCTCTGGGACATCGGCCTTTGCACACAGCCACTCCTCTGGTTGGCTCTTTCCCCTTGCAAAGCAAGAAGACAGCCACGGTCGGAACTGGAAGTCTCCTTGAAGTAATTCCAGGAACATTTAGCATGGGATGAAGAACTGCTTAATGAAATTAAGGCAAAAAATCAGATTTGGAAATCCTCATTCGTGAGCCGCACAGACCCGGCCCTTGTCCCTCCGAAGAAGTTGTGACAGCTGCTGGCCTGTCAATTACCCAGTGCCTGTGTCACGGCTAATAGCACACAGGGACATGGCCAGTGTGTGGCAGAAGGCAGTAGGGCTTTTCTGCCTGCCTGCTGCTGGCTGCCCTTCCAGATGTTCTGAAAATTTGCTGATGGCGTTTGCAGTTTCCTGAGTTATCTATCATCCCCAAGCCAGCTGCTGGGTCTGAGAGCATGGTGGCATTTTCTTACTTTGTAAAGCACCCTCCCCCTGGGACAGTGTGCATGTGTGTGTGCGTGTGTGGTGTGCATGCGTGTGTGTGTGTGAGACGTGGCACCTCGGCCCTTTTCCCTAGAGAAGGCCTCGACCTTTGTCAGCGTGCCCCGCTCATGCGGGCAGCATGGAGGTCTGCTCTGCATCTCATCAAAAATACATGATGGTTTTTATCCTATGTGGAATTGTGTCTCCCTTTTCAATGTAGATGAAGCTCAGTGTCCTGGTTTCGGTTAATATTAGCAGGCTGCCCCTCGCTGAGCCGGCGTCACCCACCGGTGTCTTTTGCCTGTGCTGTGTGCAGCCCTTTGTTTCACCTTCGAGTCCGCACCACGGCGTCACTCTTACGGTTGTGCATTTTGCACTTGAGGCATTGGAGCTAGTTGGTTGAAGTGAGTTTCCTGGCATCGCTCAGGGACCGAGCAGCCCTGAGGCGCCGCCTCTGCGCTCCTCTGTGCCCGCCCCGGTCCCTGCACCGTGAGTGCCCTCTGCTCTGGCTAGCGTGGGCCTGCATGCAGCGTGGCTCTTTCTCTTCCCGCTAGTTGTCATGTCATGTGTTGCCGAGTAACGAGGGGAATCCTGGATCCCTTCCACACTGTCCTGCAGCCGTCTGGTCTCCGAGAGACAGAGACTGTCACTGGAGGTCACGCAGTGGTCCCAGCTTGCATCGGGACTGCAGCCTTGGCCCGTGGATGCAGCAAGAGGCATCCTGCCCTGGGATGATGGCAGTGCCCCAGACCACGTCCCGACTAACCTGTCCCTCTGTTTGAATCACCTCTGCTCATGTCCCACGGGCTGAGCCAGCTTTGTGGCTGTGCCCAGCGCCAGTGGGTATGAGGGTGGGAGTAATAGCTGCCGTGATGAGGCTAAGGACGTCACGTGGCCAAACACAGGAGCATCAAGGGGGCAAATTAAATTTCTTTTAGAGAGTGAGAGGGAAGGAGAGTATGTTAGTCAGCTTCCTGTCACTGTGACAAGCCACCTGAGACAGGTAACCGAGGAGGAGGGATGATTTCAGAGGCTTCGGTCCATGGCCACTTGGCTCTGTTTCTTGGGCCTGTGGAGCCATCTGTCACACTACATTGCAGCAGAGGAGATCTCTGTACCCCATAGTGGCTGGGAAGCACCAAGAGCAAGAGAAGGAGCCAAGACCCCAGTATCCCTTCCAGGTTCATGGCCCCAGTGGGGTCCCTTCCTCCCGCAGGCCCAGCCCGCAAAGGTTCCATGCCCTGCCCCTGCTCTCTAGCTTCCCCAGGGACACATGGCCTTTGGGGACATTGCAGGTCCAACTGGGAGCAGAGAGTGTACCTTTAAAAGTTCTGAGTCTAAGTCTGCGTCAAACTCTAAGGTATATCAGTAGGTGAGAAAGGCCGAGGAGGTTGGGGTGGAGAGAGCTGTCATCTGTGTGACTAGCACGCCTGGGACGCCTGGGACAGACGCCGGCTCTGGGAGGGAGAAGCGGTGGGTGGGGACGGGCTGGAGGGGAAGAGAGAGCCACCTCTTTGGCCTCTTTAAGACCCTGACCACATGACTGCTTCGTCCCCGTACGTCAGTGACCACCGCAGCAGCCAGACGCGTGGAGACGCAGGACGAGCCTCCGTTGTCTCAGGGAGCCTGGCCTCCTTGTGGTCAGCTCAGAGTGTGGCAAATGGTTTCTGACCCTTGGTCCACATTTAACTGCAGGTATAATAAGAGATCGATGCTCCCTGTGAATACCCGTCCGTTTCCCAGAGAGAATGGTTTATTCATATGGAAAATGTGCACAGGACTCCTGCAACGAGCTAGTAATCAAAGATGCAAACTAAAGCAAAGTGCCCTTTGCTTCCAGCCTGTTGAATGGGATGTGGAGACATGGTGCAAATGCCCCTGTGTGTTGAGAAATGGGGACCAGGTGAGGGTTCCGTTCTGCCCGCAGCCAGCTCTCCCACCCGCTCCCTCCGGGGACACCCGCTGTGCGCTGCCCCCTGGGCAGCAGGCCCAGCCTTAGCAGTCGTTCCCCGTCCGTCTCCTGGGTGGCGTGTCTCTTGCTCACGGTGAGCTGGTCATCATCACTGCCCCAGGACCCCCGTGAGAGCCGCTGCGTTAGCCTCTGCGGCCAGGGCACCTACTGTGACCCTCGCCCCTGCCGCCACGGTGACACTGAATGGTCCCCGTCGGCCGGCACGTGTTCCTAGGAGTGTTGGCAGATGCGTGGTGGTTGGTCACCGCCATCTGGAGACAGAACATTCGGAACTTCCTTCCCGCACGGTTTATTAGTCAGCTCTTCTGCTTCCGTCTCTACGTCTGACTACCGGCAGTTGGCTTCCCATTGGCACAGTCTTACCTTCCTGGACTGTCAGGGAAAGGCGGGGTGCCTCAGGGAGCGTATTGAGGGCCTACTGGGTGTCCAGCATTGCAATAAAGGTTTCATAGACACCGTTTCTGAACATCTGCTCCTTTCTGTTTTTCCCTATTACAGACAGCGGGTCTGAATCTCAGGTTCCATGACTCAGGCAAGTCCTATTAGCTTAGGTTCTTAACAAGAGGAAGCAGGCAGCTGTGTGCACGCCCAGCCCCGGCCCGGCCTCTGGGGCCCATACATACCACTGGTGGGCACTCTAAACAATCACCGGGCAGCAAGCGCAGACCGCTTTCTGAGACACCCGTTCTATACCAACGTTACAGGTGACTTAGGACCCCAGCCTGTGGACCTGCCTTGGGTAAGTCCCAGAGAGCTTTCGCAGTGAGCTTCCTGGCAGCGTGGCCGGTCCAAATGAAAACACACTGAATGTCCCACAGCCCTGGTGGTGACGAAAGGGCCACCTGCCCCCCACACACCTGGAAGGAAGAATCGAGCTACAGCCGAAGCCGGGACAGCGTGTTGAGAATACACAGGGAGTGGTGAAGCGGTGCCTTGCCTTTAGTTGTGCTGCCTGGTAAAATCGAGCCTCCGTATAAATTGCTGTGCACCTGCCCCCCCCCCCCCACAACATAGCGGTCAGCACCTGGCCCCCTTGGCCTCTGTGGCCCTCTTTGTGTCTGCAGCTGGCGTCTAGCGCTCCGCTCCCCAGAGCCAGGACTTCCCCAGTCCATCCTCACCCTCCCAGTGCTGGCTCCACTTCTCCAAGGGTCCCCTGCACAGGCTCATGGGCCAGCCTTGGCCGGTCCTTGTATTTTGTGCATATTGTGGTTTGGATCTGGAGTGTCCCTCAAAAGTCTCATGTATTTGATTGTTGTAGAATCACGTGCTGCTGGAAGATTGGGACGTGGTCTGGAGGGTTGGATTATTGGCACGTGGTGGAAGACAGGCATGTGGTTTGGATTATAGGTGGGTGGGTTGGATGACAGGTGTGTGGTGGGGCTGAAACCTGGAAGGGCAGAACACTGAGGGTGGACCCAGAAGGGGCAGACCCCCGGGACAGCACCTGGAGGGGCAGGTGCTGCTTCCTGCCTTCCGGGACCTGTCTGGACTTCCCTTGATTGGGCTTCCTGTTTGCTGTGCTGTGCGGGTCAGCCTCCACCTCTGCCTGTGGCAGCTGCTTCCCCTGTTGCTAGCTGCCAGTGAGTGGACTGTGACCTTCGGAAACTGTGAGCTAAAATCAACTTTTCCTTCCCTGATTTGTGGATGTCAGGTGTTGAGTCAGCGATGAAAAAGTAACGGAGATGCCACACCTGTGGCTTCAATTCTGTCTCATGCACAGGGATATTTTTTGTATAACCTGGACCAATACGATTGTTTTGTGCCTTGAGAAATCAGATAGATTGTGCTTCCCATTTTTACAGTAAAATGTCAGAATTTTGCAGTGCGATGCAGACAGAAGCTTTTACACCCCTCTGTCTTTCAGTCACCCCGTCTGTCAGTCAGCCACAGATCAAACCCAAAAGGTGCTATGTGGAGTAGCTGCTGAGCCTCAGTCAGGGGCAGCAGAGTGACACCAGTCAGAAGCCCATCGCCACGTTGTACCCGTGTGGTGAAATTGTCCCCCAAAGTCTGGATTCCCTAGGTCCCTCACTTCCCAGGATGATTTTGGACTTTCAGTGTAGACAGATAGCTGCACAATTAACTCAGATCTTTTATTTTGCAAGCCACGGTTTGCATTTGAATCTGTTTGGTCAGGCTATGAAGTTGGGAAGACCTGTACTTCCACCCCTATGCCAGGTCTTTCTCCTGCTGTCCTGTGGTACGGCAGCGCCCCCCAGGCCCAGCTCGCAGAGGCCTTGGGCTCTGACAGCGAGCTGTCACCTCTCGCCAGAGGTCCTGCCCAGCAGGGGCTCTCCACGGGTGGGTCCTACCCAGAAGCCTTTGTTACACCTGAGTGTTCTCTACCCTTGCCTGGTCCTGCCAACTCAGCCCCCTGCGAGGCGAGGCCCAGCCCCAATGGCTCCTTCCTCCCAGGGCCTGAGACCCGCTGGTGCCTCGGGAGAGGAGGTGCATCGGTTCCACGCTGTGGGCTTAGTCTCGGGGCCCATGGGGCAGGTCCTGCAGGCAGCTGGGGCAAGACGAGCCAACCTGACTTTGTGGCTGAAGTATTTCAAGATTCTCTTTAAACATCGAGGTGAATTAGAGATGTCGATAATTATGCATAAACTGAAGTGCAGTGCCATACAGTAATGAGCCAGGCTTAGGAAGTTTTATTGCAAGACTTTTTTTTTTTTTTTTAAAGAAACAAACTTCTTAGGAAATGACCTACCTTTCTAGAGATTTGCAAGAGCCTCCTGTCAGGAACTTTACAGGATTTGTTGTAGATTTTTTTGTTACCATGGTGGCTGCATTCTGATTTGACAGTGCCAACATGACAGGAAGTTTATGTCTAGAAGCAGTCAGGGATTAGCCGGGTGTGGTGGCACCAGCCTCCGATCTGGCGCCGAGGCCAGCCTGGTCTATGTGAGGTCAGGACCAGACTGGACTCAGAGTGGGACCCTGTCTCGAATGAACGAACGAACACAGGAGACATGCTGCGTGAGTACGGTGGGCCGTGCCCACCTCCTGCAAGTGCAGCTCTGCGGGAAAGGATTGCACGTGTGGAGCCGTGAACTGTGGCCTGTAGAGTGGAGGGGAATCTGTGGGGTGTTGTGGGAGTTAGCTTTTGGTTGCAAAACCTGAGACCCGTGTAGGGGACCAAAGGTTCCCAGAGCCAGGATGCCTGGGGGAGACTGAATTTTGGGTAGGGAGGTTTGTGGGACTGAGCTAGTGTTTCATGTGGTCACTGAGGGCTGTGGAACTAGCTGTCCCTTCTTGCTCTTGGGCCCTTATAATGGACCCCTCGTCACAGCCCTGCAGGGGAGAACGAGAGCTCTTAGGTCTCCATAGTGTCCTAGGGCACCTTGTTCTGTGAGGTCAGGCTCTGACCCTGAGCCCCCTGCCCTGGCCAGGCGCCAGCACGAATATGCTGGTTTGAGGCTTCTTTTAATTTACTAGGGCCGTTCCCCTCCTCCACAGAAAGATCCCACAGAACAAAAACATACCACTGTAGTTTACACAGGTTTTACCTGTTAATATTTACTATGTTCAGGTGAGTTTTTAATTGTATATTTATAATTTATTTTAAAAATCAACTGTTAAAGCTATTTTATGTTACTACAAGTGGCAGAACTTTGTGAATAACAATTATATTTTCCAAAAAAAAGGGAGAAAATCAGTGAGCCAGGAGCTTCCGCTTCCATTTTTCCAACAGTTGTTACTGCCTGACGTAGCAGGTGCCGGCTGAGTTCTCACCTGTGCCCTTGTGTTCATTCTATCTGTGGCAATAAAAGTGTTTTTATTGATTGATAAGAAGACTATTCAGCCTGACACGTAGATGTAGCTGAAAAATACAGGACTATTTCAGCAGCCTCTGGGCCAATGTGTATGTTCTGTTTTCTTTTTTCTTTGTTCTGCAGTACTGCAGATTGAACCCAAGGCCAGATGCCCAGTCATTTGTGTTTTGAAACAGGTTCTTACTAAGGTGCTATGTTACTGAGGCTGGTCTGAATTTGCAGTCCCCTTGCCACAGCCTCCCAGAGTGCTGGGATTCCAGGCCTACACCACCATGCCAGCCGCTCTTGGTTAATGCTACACCAGAACTTACCGTGTGAAGGCCTCTGACAAGTTCCTTGCAATGTGGGCTCTGAAATCACGCCAGTGACTCACTCTCTGGTCTGTCTTGTGCTGTGAACATTTCCCCGGCCCTAGCACAGCCGTGTCACGTTGTGAATTGGTCATTTGGGACATAGAGTCCCTGGTGATGGAGGACTGCTGAATGCTGCTGTGCTGTTCCTCGTGTTGTAAGGACCAGTGCCGACGTCACCAGGAAAGTTTGCACATGTTGGGGAGCTTCGAGCTCGCAGCCGCAGAGCATAGCTTCACCAAATTTTGGTCCTCTCCTGAAGCCTGTGTGGGTATCGGTGACAGTTACTTCCGGTTGCATGTGCTTCCTTCCTCCCTCCTTCCTTCCCTCCTTTCTTCCTCCCTTCCAAAATGTTGGCTCAGTTTATGTGTTCATGTTTGGAGAAAAGTTGCCAGATATCCAGTTGAAATAGCCACAGGGCCTCAGTCTCTGCCACACGGAGACAGCCCGCCACAGAAAGCCAGCCACCCAGCAACCTAGATACCCATGGGGCTTCTTGTCCAGGGGCCCCAGATCCAGCACACCATACAGGTACTGCCTGTTCTTGGTCCACGGCATTAAGAAGACGCATATGTGAAGACAGATAGTTCATAAATACGATAGTTTTTAACGTTTCATCCAGGGAATCTTTGGGTGAGCCTTAATGTCCCCCACCATGTTGGTGGGGCGGTAAGGAGCACCGTCACTGCTAGCACCCCGGCCTGGTTGCACCCCCGTGCTCTGGTGATGGTAGGTGCGCCGCCCCCCCCCACCAGCCTGCACTACTAACACCAGAGATCGTGGTGACAGTGCACCCACTGTCTTGGTTTTACCCCCCAGATCGCTGTGACTTGCAGAGGCCCTGAAAGTATCCCAAAGCTATGGGGGGCTTCACAGATGGCCCTTGGAGCATCCTTAGTAGAAGCCACTAGACCCCGTTCTAAGAGGTGCAAGGGCCTTCGAGGGGGCAAGAGATATGCCTGGCCTGCTCCGTGGCAGACGGGCAAATGGAAATGGAGCCGAGATCTTAGCCAGCAACAGCTGTGCAGGGATGTGGGGACCTACACCCCCAGAGTTCACGAGGACAGCGGAGATGCAGTGAGGTCTTGCTGGAGGGTACTGAGTTGTCACCCTGTGCCCCTCTGGGGCGCGCCTCCTGGCAGGCCCCATGGCTGTGCTTTGACTCACTTGAGTGGGTTTTGTAGGGAACAAGGGCACAGGACCCACCAGGAAGGTGCCCAGCGTTATATCATTGACACGGGTTCTAGCCACAGAGCTGCTGCCACTTGCCGTCTGGACTTGAGACATCGTTTCCTCCTGCTCTGGTACCATGAGGCAGGTGATGGACCCGCAGGCCCACCGAGGTGGCCTCAGGCCTGCCTCCCTAGAAGACATGGCAGTCTTGGGACGCGCGTGCCTCTCCCGAAAGATCCCCATTGTGTAACAGCAGCTGCCATCCACCTGGACAAGGAGAGGCCGCCTCGTAAGCCACACACTGGCCGTGTGGCAGCGAAGAGCCGAGGGGACGAGTGCTCCAGTGGGAGACGTTGGGGACACTGCTGGGCACAGGGCATGCTTCGCAGGGAGACTCGGGGGCCTCTATCAGCTGAGGCACTGGGTGGGCTTGGTTAGGAGGCCAAGGAACTTGCTAGACAAGGCTGAGTGCGGGAACAGGGTGGGGGCGGCCCAGAGGGCAGCAGGGAAAGTCCTGCTGAGTCTCCTAGTCGCCCTGAAGTCTGTGCATGTTCCGCTCATTTCCCATGTGAGAGAATCCAGGGTGGGAGCTTCATGGTGCACAGTGGAAAGGTAGAAAGTACCAGACCTAGGCCTGGCGTCCGGGTCTTTTTCTTGACCCCTTCCAGAACAGATGTCAGCACCCAGGGCCTGCCTGTGTAGTCTTGCTAGTTCAGTCACTTGCCCGTAGATGATTTGTGTGATGACTTGGCAGGAAGCTGCCCTGCTCACGGGCAAGGAGGGACTTTTCATGGGGAGTGAACCGGAGGGCAGCTGTGTTCTCCCCGCCAGGAGTAGGATGCGCCCCAGACCTTCTGCGTTTGCCACAGAAGAGCATACAGATCCAGTGCCACGTTCCATGCCCAGGATTTGGGGAACCGTATGTTACCTGGACTGTCCAGATGAAAGTCCTAATCAGACATGCAGTCCATACTTGGAGCGGAGTCCATCAGGGACGTGTCACTGGGATGTTGGCAAAATCCTCTATGTGCTAAGGCCCCAGACCTCCACAGATTTCATAAGTGAAAAAAGACTGTGTTCTATAAAACATTTCAGCATTTCTCTGTAAAACGCTTCCTAAGAGCCGTTTTTTAAAATATAAAAGCCCTGATACTGAAGTGCTGGTTCTCTGTCTGGGGAGAAATCCACTCGTACTCTGAATTGCTTCCCCAGGAATGTCCACCTTCCTTCCATGGGAATGGATGGCTTCCATGAAGTCCCGTGACAGCTGCTTCAACACGCTGAGCTCCGGCTGCATCCCAGCTGGTCTTCTGCCCTTTTTGATAATTAAACTTATTTTTGAACACCTCCGGAGATTTATATTTTTAATATCTATTTGGATGAGGGCTGTCCTAATACGGAGAACAAAATGCGTTTTGGTCTGAGATGTTAATTGAGCAGAGAACCCAGAGATAAACAAATTGATTTAATTCTAATCTGCGTCCGTGGCGATGCATCATGTTAACTGGTTTCTGTCTCAGAGGGTTGCAAACCACAGCTCTTAATAGGAGTTTGTGGGTCTATTATGCAGCCTTAAATAGCTGCCGCTGGCCGACCGCTGTCCATGCGTTACCCTGCCGCAGCAGTGCTGTAGGGGCACTTGTGCACTGTAGATATTCCATCTGTGTGGCTGCCCTCCTACAAAGATGGCACTGACCCATACTGAGCATTTCCTAGGGCAGACCTGTCCTTTCACAGAGCCACCTAATGTCTAACTCTTTGCTTTCTGTGAAGTAGGAGGACCTGATCAAATTGTCACTTCTATAAGCTTCACTCGTGTTGGTGATGGGTCCCAATGTCACCTCTGTAACGTGAGGAGTTGAAACGATCGTGAGGCATCGCTGTCACCTTGTGCTCAGCATAGCGTTCCCTGATGCCCATCCCCAAGGTGGACATGCAGGAATGGAGCGGGTGCTGGCCTGGCACAGTCTTGCAGCATGCGGGGTGTCTCCGGGGCCCACTGTGGAGAAGGCCTGCCTGGGAGACCTGCAGGAGGTGGGAAGCAGAGAAGTCACTGCTGTCCGGTGGCTTTAAGAGATTGCTGACAGTCCTAGACCACCACAGCTTGTCACCCACCCCCAGAGACCACAGTGGTGGTGGTGGCTTCCCATCCCTGACCTCCAGCTGGCCAATGGCTTCAACTGCTAGCAGTGAACTCATTCACCAGGGTCGTTTGGAGTTCCTTTAGATCTTCTGTCCACACAAAACCCTTCAGGAGTGTCATACTTCCCGACCTTAAAGTCATCTGTGGCGGGGGACTTGCTGCAGTCACTCCGAGCCCTGGTGAGATTCTTTGAGCTCATTCTTGGTTAATGTTAGGTCAGGGTCTGGAACATTCCTGCAAAGCCTTCTTCTTGTATTGGAAGGTGGCTGGATCACGGGGATCACCTGGCTCCAGAGGATTAGTACACTGATGGTTTCCTGTGCTGTTAGGAGAGTGGGTGGAGGGATGGGTCCCTCGAGCACCACCTGGAAGGGTCTATGTAATCTTGGCCCCAGCTTCCCTTTTCTGTCTGTGTCATTTTACCATGGCAGGACCCACTGTCCTCCGCCATGCACTTCCACCATTGGCAGCCCACCGTGAGTGGACTGGGACCTCTGCTCTGTGAGACAAAGTGAACCTCTCCCCATGTAAGTTGTGGTTGTTGGGTAATGTGACTCGGTGATGGGAAGAAAGCTGAGACAGCTGAGAAACACTGAATCACCGTGTGGGGACTCTAACATCCTCGGTGGCCCCGCCAGCCTGCATTGCTGCCTGCACTGAGAACACCAGCCAGAGCAAAACCCGGATCTGCGTTGTTCTGAGCGGGTCACACTGGGGCTCTTCATGCCTTCAGCCCAGGATACATGGTGCTGACTCTATCCCCTGCTGGCTGGTGATCCGTGCATTTCTCATCATATTTTGCTATTTTATGTACAGTAGTTTGTTCTTTAAAATTCATGGCATTTTGCTTAAGCATAGGTCAACTATAATTGTGATCAAATCTCAGTGTAAAACTTTTTTTAAAAAATATTTTCTTGACAAATATAAATTGTAAACAAGGATTTTACATACCTAACGTTGTGTAGAAGACGATCGCGGTCAATTTCTTGTTCCTACCATGCTGGGCGCGAGGAGTCCAGACCTTGGGCATCTTGTGACTGGAAGTCTTGTGACTCTGCCCGCATTTCTTCCAGTCCCTACCTCCCCACCCTGGACAGCCCCTGTGTTATCTTTTGTTTCTATGAGTAAACCTTTGGATGCTTACAGACACTAGGGAAAACCGAACTTGAATTTATGTGCATATTATGGTGGCAGAGAATAAAGGAGTGACCAACATACGTGACCAACAGATGTGAGTGACCAACAGACGTGAGAAGAGGACACGTTGCAGGGCAAGGTGCATAAGAAAGCAAAGTAGGCATGGAACCAGAGGAGGAAAACAGTAACCCGTATCACGCTTAGCCCGTGAGGAAGAGCTTGCGTGTTTTCTCTTAAAGAACACAACAGTGACTGTCATGTCACCATGGTATTTAGATTCCACGGAATACTTTTAAAAGAAGGATGTAACAGTTTTAGCTTAAAATGTCAATAGTTACAATATACTGACAATTTCAACCTTTACAGCTTAGTGTGGAAAAATTTAAATGTCAGCCTTTAAGTGTGCTTGAGGATACGGAGTTTTGTCACAGCGATCCGAAGCTTTGGTCAATCAGGGGTCTCTGGCTGCTGGAGGGATCCACTCTCCGGCCCTTGCCTTAGCCCTGTGCACGGTGGGTGCCCATGATCGTCCACTGGTGGTGTGCAGCCGAGGCACCCTAATGCCAGTCTTGTTCCAGTCAATGTTCGTGTAAGTAGGCCCATAGGACGGGGACTAGTGTGCACTCAGGTCAGCGGACTGCCAGGAGACGCGCACAGTATTCCTGCATTCGCTGCTTTGGAGGGAGAGCAGCGTGTGGGGTGCCCGACACCCCCCGCCAGGACGGTAGCCCTGTTCTGCTTGTTCCAACACCTTGCGGAGAGAGCTGCACCCCGCGCCCCAAGGAGGACCTGAGGGGCCTCCCGGGTGTCACACAGGGGAGGTTAGGGTTCACTGCTGTCTCTAGTTGCTGGCAGCCATCGTGTCCGAGGCAGAAACAGTACTGCTGCCTCCAGCTCAGGTGCAGGTGGTCAGGAGCAGTTGTGCTGGAGGAAGGCACCCCAGGGACAGGAAGAATGCCCCCTGGGGCGTGCGCCGCTCTGCAGGGCTATGCCCAGACACCTGGCTCTGTGCACGAGGGGGCAAAGCTAAGCCTGAGACCTTGGCCATGTGCCCTGCACTTGGCCTCAGCATGTAACGTGTGGGAGTGTCTTGTTCTTGTTTGTGTTTAGTATGGGGGATGGAGCCCAGGGCATTTACACTGAGATACCTATCTAGCCCTTCTTAAATTTTTTTTATGGGGGGGGAAATAGGGCCTAGCACTGTCCTAGTAATTCCCATGGGGCACTCGTTTTGCTTGTCATGTGGCCACTGACTCGGGGAGGAGGGCTGTGCGGTGGCCTCAGCAGGGCACTGCGGTGCCTGGGACTGTCACTGTTTTTACAGACAACTGAAGAGCTGGCACGATGTCTGGTGTTTTGGAAGGATGGAGGTGGGGCAGGGAAAGAGGAGTAACTGAGGGACAGTGCTGTGCGGAGGGCGGGAGGATTCAGGCCACAGAGGGGCTGGAGAAGAGGAGAACTGAAGCGATGGGAGTGCCCCCAGGGACAAGTCAGGGGCACCGGAGCTGGCAGGGCTGCAGGGTGTCAGAACACAGGCTTGGGGCAGGAGGGACTGGTTCAGCTAGAATCCGGGTCCCCAGGAATGCGCAAGAGACCAGGCTCAGGTGACCCTCCCCTGAGGGACCCTCTGCTTTTTGCCTGCACCCTACCGGGGAGCTGATGGGACTCCCAGGGGGTTAGGTTTCTGTTTTCCCCCTCCCCTGGGAGACATTGGGCTCCACAGTGGCCATCCTCCCTGGGCTCCAGTGGGAGTGAGACTCTGTCTGAAGATGAAAGATTAAAAAGGGCTAAGGATGTGGATGACTTGACTGTGGGTTCAGTCCTTAATGTCACAGAAACAAAACAAAACAAAACAAAACACAAAATCCTCACACTCTTCTGTGAACATGTTAACCTAGACCCAAGCATCAGAAAACGGAGGGCCACAGGACCAGACTCTGCTGAGCTCCTCGTAACGAAGGGGACCCAGCCAGAAAGTGACCTGAAGACCAGGTTTTAGGAAGAATCTTGGGGGAGAACATTCCCGGTCTCCCACCCATCTCGCCCTCCTAGGAGGGTAGCCAGGCAGGTGTAGTCAACGAGATTTGTTCCTGTCATGGGAAGAGGAGGACGGAGCCCACCCTGCTCAGCAGGTGCATCGCGGACCTGAGGGTCATGGAGAGAGCAGCACACAGGGACCCATGCTAGCCTTGGTCATGAACAGGGCTGTGCCAGAGCCGGGTGGGACCGCGGAGCAGGCAAGGTCCCTGCCCCAAGCTGTGCCAGAGGACGTTTGGAAAGAAACTCCTCGAAGGCTGATGACACAGTGAGCGAGCGCTCAGAGCCAAGTGTGGTGGGATAGAAACAAGTGTCAGGATAGCCGGCCCTACTCCTTTGTGGCCTGGTGGTGTCCACGGACCAAGTCGCCACAGATGTTTGCTCAGATATCCCTCTGTCACAGGCAGTGTGGCAGGGCGTGTGAGAACGTGTCTTGCTGTGTGACCTCTTGCAAGACTGTCTTAGCTATTTTCTCATTGTTGAGACTCAAGACCCTACATCCACAAATTAGGGGAGGAAATCTTTATTTTATCTCACAGCTTCAGAAGGTCACAGTCCCCTCAGGGGCGGCCAGCAGCAGTGGAAGTACATGGCAGAGGCAGAGGTGGAGGCAGCTCCTCATGACGTTGCTAACCGGAAGCCAGGCCTGCTACTCCCATAAGAAAAGCAGGAGGCAGCCTGTATGTCCTTCCAGGCCTGTCCCCTTGATCACCACCTGGTCGAGCCTCCGTGTCCACCCCTTCCAGGTGTGGAAGGTGTGGTAAGTTCTCACCACATGCCTGTAATCGCAACTACATGCCTGAAATTCACACCTCTGGACCAGGCTGCAGTCTCCCAATAGCACATGTTCCATAGACAATCAGTGACGTCCAGCATGAGGCTTTTTGGGGTCACTCCAGATCCACCCACAGTAAAGACACTCGCCTTCTTTGTGCCTCAGAGAAGTTCATGGTTAAACGGGGATGAAACTTCACCCCCTAATAGTCCTTGCGAAATTGTCCCAGTTGTCAGAGAAGACTCCTTTATGGGGTGTAATTATTTTTCCGCTCCAGACACCGCACTGTTGGGTGTGGTGTTTCCACACCACAGCCTTGGGTGGAGGGTCCCCATTTCTTCACCTGCCATGTGTAGCTGGAGACGGCCTCGTGGACCAGACCTTGGTGCGTCCGGCGTGTGCCGGAAGTGCTCACCAGAGACTGCCTGCTCAGCTCCCGGGAGGGCCCGTGTGCTGGGCGTCAGGATGTGTGTCCTAACCCTTCACCTGTGGGGGTGACTTCATTTGCAGATTTAGTTATGGGGAGGTCACACTGGATTTGGGTGACCTTAAACCTACTGTCTAGTGCCAGCATGTAAGGGCTAGATGGAAACGCATAGACAGAAAATGAGGCTGTGGGGGACAAGGTCTATAAGGGGACAAGGGCCAGGGGAGACCGGGACCATGGGAGACAAGGGACCTGGGGGACAGGGGCTATAGCGGACAGGGGCCTTGGGAGAGAGGAGTTATGGGGGACAGGGACCATGGGGGACAGGATCCTTGGGGGACAGGGGCCGTGGGAGACAAGGGACCTGGGGGCTGGCTGATAGTGGCACCAGGTGGTCAGTGTAGAGGGGCACCATGGCCCCCAGGAGCTATAGGAAGCAGCAAGGATGCTGCCTCTGTGCCCCAGAGGGGCTGTGCTCCTGCCAGAGGTGGGCCTGGCCCTGCAGCCCCAGGACTGGGAGGCAGTGTCCTTCTGGTACTTGCAGTTCACCTGTGACAGCAGCGAGGGCCTCATCGTTCCGTTGCCCTGGTTCCGATCAGCACAGGAGCCGCACCGTGTGGAGGCTGACTGTCCTAAGCGGTGGCGCTTGCGTTCTCGCTGGGAATTCGCAGGGGCTGGGCACCCTGCATGGGTGAGGAAGGTGCAGGACGGCTCCAGTTCCTCGCGTCTAGGCCGCTGCCTCTTTGGGATGCAAATCCTCATGATTTTCCCCATTAAAATTAATCATATTAGATTGGATATATATTTCAATATATGGATATAGTTAACAGCATTTCATTTAGCAGCAGGGTTTCAGGATTTAATTAAGGTTGTTACTTGGCCCATTAAAAAAAAAAAGTGCATAGATGTTTGTGGGATATTTGACACATCCCAAGGACTGGGTATGCATTTCCTAAATAAAATAAATGTGTGATTTATGGTTCAGCAGAGAGGCTGGATGGGGGAGGGGGAGAAGCCAGGCCAGGCGCAGGCAGTGACACCCCAGGTTGCCCTCGTCATCAGCCCCCGGCAGGATGCCCCAGCATGCAGTAGGGATGTGTCCGCGGATCTGCTCATTCGGCTGCTGCAGACAGGACTCTACCTGGCACCTGTCAGGTAGGACAGGCCTGGGCCTCTCCTTGGAGCAGCTGCCACACGAAGGGGCCTTGTGGACGCAACACCCGTGCCACCTCCAGGCTCTGGATCCCATCTTCACAATGTGTGAGGGAGGCCAGAAATCTTCACAATCCTGGGACTTTCCCAGGTTTTAAAACCCTGTCACACAGCCGTCTTGGCTTTCTGGAGGCCACGCCCTCCTAAGGCCACGCCCTTGTCTGTGCCTTTTATGGGGCCTCGCCTTGCAGAGGCCATGCCCTTCCCAGACCTTTCCCTTTAAGGCCCCACCTTTCCTGAGAACACACCCTTCCACTCCTGGGACCACATCCTTCCTGAGGCTGCACCCTTCCCAAGCCGTGATAATAATATGCTGATCTCTCTTTTCTTTTTTTTCTCTCTCTCTTTCTTTTTCTTTGTCCATACTTGGGGTTGAATTCAGGCCTTATCTCAAGCCATCTGGGTCATGCTGAGTCACTAGGCTGCCCAGGTTGGGCCTGTCCTTGGCCACCCTCCTGTCTCAGCCTCCCAGCATGCTGAGATTGCCGGCCTGGCCCTGACACCCTGCGTATTCCATGTTCTTTCGTCTCATCATCCCTGATTTCCATTTTGTGCCCTAACACAGGCATGGGTATTTGGTGTCACTCACTGGGAGTTTGCAGGACTTGCAGCGCCCGTGTTCCGGCTGGGTGCCAGCTGGGCTGTCCCTGCAGGCGTGTGTGAGGCGCTTCTCTGCCTCAGAGTCCTGTCCTCTCCACATGGGACTCAGGGATGCTGCCTTCCCAGCAGCCCTCGCCCTGCCGCTGGCAGCCCTGACCACAGGCCTCCCTAGAGGAGTGCAGTGCCAGCTGCCCTGCCCAGGACGAGGTCCCAGCCGTGGTCTGTGGCTCCTTCCTTCTTTCCTGGTGGCTGGTCTTGGGCTCAGTCACGGCAGCTTACTCCATCGTTTCTGTCGGACCGCAGTTAAGCCTCCCCTCTGGCTAAAGAAGGGAAGGTGGAGGACTGTAACCACAGCACTCAGGGAGGCTGAGGCGGGAGGATCACAAGTGCTAGCCCTGTCTCAAAACCAAAAAATAAAAATGGATCAGGGATGCAGCTCCGTATGAAGTACCTGCGCTCGTCGTCAGAAACTTGCATATGCTAATTCCAGGGACCAGACAGAGGGAAGAGGTATTGGGGGCTGACACTCAGAGCATGTGGCTGGGTGCACGCCCCCCACCCTTTCCTGTACTGTGTGCATCCGTGTGCCCACCGCTTGGCCATGCTGGGACAAGGAAGACCTAGACGTGCAATTCCAGGGTGGGGATCACAGTGTGGGGAAGGGGCTGTGGCTGGACCGAAGACAGACCGTGCGCTGGTACCAGAGGAAGGGGGGTGGGGTGGGGCATGGGGGAGCAGTGATTCCAGCCGCGCATGTCAGTTCTGCACCCGGGTGAGCAGCTAGTTGTCCCGGCTGCCCCGGTTCCATTCCTGGAGACTGCACGCAGAGCAGCATGTATGTACACACTGCATGTGTACTGTGTACGCAGCACACGATTGTGTGTAATGTGCACACACACGTGTACTTTGTACGCACAGCTTTTATGTTTTGAAAACACAAACTGCCTTTGGCCTACGCAGGTTTGTCTGGACCCGTGTACACAGCCCGCACGTGTGTACTCGTTGGGGAAGTCATGGCTTTGTCTCCCGTCACCATGGTAGATATATTATTAAATAGAAGCCTACAGCACAGTGTCTTCAGTAATCAAGTGCTCTGTTTAGCTCCACATAATGAGCCCGTCAGTGCAACCTGTATTTATGGAACCACAAGTAGGTTATAAAACTTCCCTTAATGAGTCGAAGTAACTCAGTTGTCATAAACAAAGAAGAAGTCAGCATTCGGTGCTGACCCAGGGGAGTGGTCTGTGCAGGCCTCGGAACCGCAGTGGGGACCCAGCGCGACTGCCTTTGGCTCTGGGATGGGCCTCTCCCATCATGAACCCAAAGGTGCCGGGTTCAGTACACACTGGATCTGTCTCAGAATCGGTAGGCACCTGGTTCCTGGCGTGGGATCTAGCCCAGCTCCCACACAGCCCTCGGACCCTTGCTCCCCACCTTCCGAGTGCCCCACTCCAAACTAGAGCCTCCAGAACAGGCCTAAGGATGGCGTCTTCCGTAGGAAAATGGCATGTGTCTAGGAAGCACTGTTCCACAGTGGTGCCCCGTGCTGGCTCCCAGAGGCATGCCTTCTTTGAAATAATGGTATGATTAGCCAGACGTGGTAGCACACACCTGTACTCCCAGCTCTGGGGAGGCGGAGGCAGGAGGATTTCTGTGAGTTCAAAGCTAGCCTGGGCTGCATGGTAAATTCAGGACCTGCCTGGACTACAGAGCAAGACCCTATCTCAAGTACATACATATGTACATACATATGTGCATACATATGTGCATACGTAGAACAAGCAAGCAAGCAATAAATGGCATATCACATGGCTACCATGGAGCTATTAGCCACAAGTACCAGCGTGGCGTGCATTAAAGACACGGCCATATCTTTTCTCAACGGCCTGAACCGTTCATGGGAGGTGCGTCACCTGAGTTCTGAGCGACCTACCTAGGAACCAGATTTAAGAAAAATACAAGCCTGTTGTGCATAGAAAGGGTTTGTGGATGGATAGCTCCCTCATACTAAACAGATGGCCAGGACCAGGTGGGTGACCTTGCTTACTTAAGGCAAATTTCATTCAATAAAGTCTGAGTGCACAGTCTTTAAGACAACCTTTCTGAATCGTCTGCATGGAACTGTCGCTGTCCGGGGGTGACCTTTCCTCTCCAGCCAACTGGGGCACCTACCGTGAACTGAGCGTCTGAGGAGGCGGGAGCTGCCACTCCTTGCCGAGTGTCCCGCAGCGGCCCCCTGCCCGACACCTGCAGTCCCAGGTTATGAAAGGTGATCAGTTGTGTTCAAAACGTTTGCTTATGTGACTGTCATTTAAAACAAAGATAGGGCCGGAGGAATGGCTCAGCGGTTAAAGTGCTTGCCTGGCAAGTGCTAAGTACCCGAGTTCCATTCTCCAGTACCACATATGCCGGGTGTGGTGGCTCACACCTGTAATTTCAGCCTTCGGGAGGCTGAGACAGGAGGATTGCCATGAGTTCAGGACCAGCCTGGGCCACAGAGTGCTCCTTCTGCCTGTGTAGACAAATTTGTGGACCCTGAAGTCTCCAGGGCCACCGCCGGGATCAGAGAGTGGCCCAGGCGCCGTCCTTGCAGGGGACAGGAGGCCAAGGCTGAGGCCGTGTGTAAGCCTCTGGGTCCACACATGGGCTTTGGTCCCCCAGCAAAACTGCAGTAGAGTCCCGCTGAGCAGAGCTGGGTGCTAGGGACGGGCTCAAGCCCGGTGCAGTGCCCAGGGTCTCCCCGAGGGCCCCCTCTGCCCAGCACAGGTCACAACCCTGGGCCCCATGGGAAAGCAGCGGTTCAGCGTGAGCCGCGCGAGTGACACTGTCCCAACACAGTGGCTGTCTTCTTAGTCAGGGCACGTGGAGGGGTCCCGTGGACTGGGCTCGCCGGCTGCTCTGGGACTCTGTCCCTTATGAAGTCGGTTGGAGGGCTGTTTGTGCACAAGCAGTGTTCTTCTTTTCGGCAGGCTGCCTCCTTCCCGCTCCGGGGTGTCGCCTTCCCTGCCTGCCCTGGCCACGGGGCTCTCTTTTCTCTGAATAGCAGCAGGGTGTAGAGATGCAGGCAGTAGGGCTGCCCCCTCGCTGCACGCATGTGCTGGTGTGGAGGGTGCAGCCTGTCCCCGCCCCCACGCCCTGCGGCCCCCTGCCTCCCGTCCATCACACCAGGGTCGGTTCGCCTTTGAACCGCCAGATTCTTCATATTTTTCTCAAGGGACAAAAACCCAGCAAACCCTTTAGGCAACATGTAGCCAGCAGGTAGATTTAACCACACCGCGTGTTAGTGTCTGTTGGCCGCACGTTTTCATTGCGTGTGCGTCTCTTCACCTCCCATGTCTCAGAGAGATGGACCCGGCCTGAGAGGAGACCTCTTCTGCCGGGCTGTGCTCGCTAGCTTTGCAGCAAGGAGCAGAGCCGCTGGCGCCATGCTGCATGGAAGGAATGAAAAGGGAAAGGAAGGAAGGAGGGATGGAGGGAGGGGCAGACGGGTGGACGGGCAGACGCAGCGTGGCAGGCATGGGCGCTCCCTTGCTCTGCTCACCTGCTGGGCGGCTCCGGGTGCCTGGTCCAAGGGAGGGGCCGAGTGGCAGAGCATGTGCAGGCTGTGCCATGCATCCACCTGGACACCAGGGCAGTACCCAGCATGGCCCCATCCGCAGTTTAATCCCACCCCGGTCTAAGCACCGTGCGTGAATCAGGGTGTCCATGTACCGGTGGGGACGGCGGTCCCGGCCTCTGGACCAGGATGGAGGGGTGTGACGCTGGCGTTAGACAAATGGTGACGCATGCAGCACCGTGGTGTGTGGCGGGTGGCGCGTGGGTCCCAGTGACCACAAGGTGGTGATCAGACGGTGGGCACCGTGACACCTCCAAGCAAGGTGATGTGGCTGAGGCTGGGCGTGCCTGGGGCAGCCTCACCACCTGGCCCCATGGGAGCCTCCGTCCTCACGCTGAGCGTGGACACCCCTGGGGCAGGAGACGAGGCCATGTCAGCCGAGGAAGGCCGTCAGGGCCTGCCACCCAGAGCCTCTCCGGGGACGCGTAACGGTATTGCAAACGTAGCTTTCCATTTTAGCTCATTGCATTGTGTGTTTCATTTGCTCAGCTCGAGGTTGTCAGGGAGTTCCCGCGCGTGTGTTTTAGTTCGTGGCAGAAGCCGCCATGTGGATGTTCCGCCTCCTTGTGCAGGCAGCTTTTGCTCAAGGCCGGCACGTTGCTGCCCACCCCTTTGTTACAGGTAGGGGAGACCAGGACAAAACAAGACAGAGAGGTGGCAAGGCAGCTGCAGATTGGTGTTTCAACCCGATGCTGCGTAGACCTGAGCCTGCCAGCTTCCCATGAGCCGCTAAGGCCATCAAGGCCACAGCCAGGCACAACCCAGGAACCCCGAGCTGTCTCACATGTGCACTTTCTGTCCCTGCAGGGCGAAGGTGAAGAAGGGTACGAGCATTGTCGGGGTGCGAGCCAGCAGCCCCTCCATCTGGGACGTGAGGGAGAGCTCGGAGCACACCGGGAAGTACGCGCCAGCCGTCATCGTGTGCCACAAGAAATCCACCGCCCCCGGAAACAGGTGAGTCCTGCCTGGCTGTCCGAGCGTGCCCATTGGCCACCAGGGTGGCTCTGGATTCTCCTAGGTTGCCTGTGATCCACACACATGTGCCCAACTTAGCTTCCTTTAATGTATGTATGCGCGCAAGCGGTGAGCATCCTAGGGCAGTCGGCGGCAATCCTCGGGTGTCGCCTCGGTCCTCTGTGGCCCACGTAAGATGCACGGACAGCTGTATGTGGAAGCCATAAAACTCCCTGCACCAAACCAGGCCCAAGGGGACACAATCCTGTCATCCCAGCATTCTGGGAGGCTGAGGCAGGAAGATGGCAAGTTCGAGCCCAGCCTGGGCAACTTAGCGAGACCTTGTGTTAAAATCAAAACCAAAAAATAGCCTGGGGATTTATCTAGGGTGAAGGTTCTGGGCTCCATCAACACTGCAAAAAACCAACCAAACACACAAGCCAACAAACAAGAAACCACAGCTCCCCGGGCCTGTAGGTGTGGGAAGATTTTACCTATAAGTGGCTTCCGTGTGGCTTTGCCCTCACTCGTGTTGTTTTAAAAAGGGGGAGTCAGGAATCTCTCACACCATATACCCGGTTACCCATGTTAAAAACGTGTTAAAGTTGTGTCCCCCGGGCTGTGCGGACTCCGGCAGAGTGCAGGTGACTGTTGCTGTGAGCCGCGTGTTCTGTGGGGGCAGTGAGTGTTCCACAGTGGGATGACAGGGAATTGCAGGCCACCGTCGGGAGAAATTCAAGTTCCTCTCTGAGACCCAACTCCAGAGTAAGCCGTTTGCAACTGCGCAGAGTCGGGGTCTCGGGAGCTCTCGGCTTCCCACTGCCCTTGCACCTCATACGTGGCTCCGGAGAGCTTCTCAGCTGGTCACATATATTTTTGTTCCTCCTAGGTGTCTCCCTGCTCTCGATATTACTGAAAATTAGAATAATAATGAAAGGAGAGATCTGTGTGTGCAGCACGTTTTTTCAGGGACGCAGTTTTAATCTTCGTAGCTCGGTATTCAGAAAATGTGTTTATTTTCCATGATTTATTAAATATAGCGGAAATGAATCTCACTCGACGGCAATTTCTCTTTTTTTTCCTGGCTCATTACCAAGCAGCGGCTGAAGCCGATTCAGGGATGATTTGATCTGTGTCCCCTCCGGGGCTTGCGGATGTGGGTTGTTGGCAGATGGGATTCAGGCGCTTCCTCTTGTGGCCACGAGTTTATGGTTTCTTTTTCTTGGAGACTCGCTTGGAGGAAGCCTGTGTTTACTCAGGGAACGGGGGCTGCCTTGAGAGGAGGTCTCCTCTGTGTTGGGAGCCGGTAAAACAATAGGTTTGGCAGCCGGATGGACGGATGGACGGACGGATGGAGGTCGTATTCACTAGAAGGGGAGGAAACAGTGGGGAGACGGGCCTGAAGACGCACTTCTGTCTCCCATGAGCCTCCTTTGCTCTTGCCTGGTGTAGATTATGACCAGTAGCAGTTGTGCCGTCGTTCACTAAACACCAAGAAATTTTAACCATTGTACAATGGCTTAAAAATGTTTGCTGTTAGACTTTTGATTACGAATTAACTGAGCTCATCTTGGTCGTGGAAGGGAGGAAGGGAACCTCTGCAGGTGGTCCCTCTCCACCACCAAGCTAGCTGCCTGGTTCCAGATGTCAAAGTGATGCCACCTCTGGGCAGATCCAGGTCCCAGGTGTGTGTCCCTGGCTGCTCAGCCCTCCTGCATCTGGATCCCCCGGGGCGGACAGCCAGGGTTTCCTTGGACAGACCTGGTGCCATCACCTCATCCGGGTGGGGACTCTTCCGTGTGCCTTGGTGGGGTCTCAAGCCAGTTCCTTGCCTGGGAGCCAGGTGACGGTGGCAAATTTACACACGTGCGTGTATACAGATGTGTGTGATTGTGTGCCCAATATGTTGCTGGTGTGTACACACAGAGTATCTCATACACTCTTTACACACAGTTACAGAGCCAGCATGCGGTATAGTGACGTAAATTGATGTAGGTATGTGCACACCTATCTTTGTGTGTAACTTTACAGACACATAACACACAACACGCACATGCACATATGCGTGGATTGGAGGTCTCACCTGATCACAAGCCAGGCTTGGTTCATTGAGGGAACTCTGGAGCCGAAAGTGTTGGGGTTTAGGAATGGGGCCTGGCTCACAGCTGTGTCCCAAGCCCAGCTGCAGAGTAGGTGGCGTGGAACCGTGGGTTTTATGACAGTACACAGCTCTGCACAAACACTGAGTATCCTGCACACCTGTTCACAGAGGTGAGGTACATGCATGTCAGCACATGCCCCAGATGGGGTTTTTCGCAGGCACTCTGACCTCAGGACGCTGGCAGAGAACACTGGTAACCTGACTCCCAGGCAGGCAGGCAGCTAGGAAGCCGGGAGCAAGTGGCTCCTCAGAGTAAATAATTACACGTGGGGTTCTTTGCTGTGTGCGTGCACTGCCTGTTCAAGGAGGACAGGGACTCTTGGAGCGTTTGCGTTAATGCGGTCCGCTGCTGTCCTCACTTTGGAACCTTCCCCGCCTGCCTCAAGATGAGTCCAGAGAGGGGAGCTGCCCTTTGTTACTCTGGACCGCGGTGGCTCGGGGTCAGATCCACTCTCTCTGCCCCTCTTCTGTTCCTTTAGTTCTTTAGTGGTAGTAGAGACTCGACCCAAGGCCCTCATACTCAGCGCGTTTTCATACTTGATTTAATGACAGGGTCTTGCTAGGTTGCCCAGGCCAGCCCCGACCTTGCAGGCCTGACCTGGCCTCCCAGAGTGCTAGACGACAGGTCTGCCCCCTTCGGCTGGTGAGATACCCTCTTCTTAGGGAAACTGGAGAACTGGTTGTGCCCACGAGCCCAGGCCCTTCCCGTTCCTCCTCCTCCCTGCCAGAGCCCCCCACTGACTCCAGCAGGCAGAGGCCACTGTGGGGCCGTGCAAGGGTCATAGAGGCCGCGTCGCTGGTCATTGGCCGTGGACCAGGGAGTCGCACTGATGCGGTTAAGCCAGCGTCGTGGTGTGGATGAAGGTGATGCTGTCCTCAGAGGCGCGGTGCGCTTCCCAGGGAGCGGAGGTCTCCTGTCTGCTCTGAGGCGCACCCTCCTGCCCTCCAGGGAAGGCAGGTGCTGAGACTGTCCCCTGACTGCGAGGGCATCTGTTGTGACACGGCAGGGCCAGCACCGGTTCTGAAGCAGAAGCAGAGTCCCTGATCCCACTCGTCCCTCACTGAGGCGCCATGTCAGCTCAGGTCCATGTGTTCCGTCCGTGGCACCCTCCCCACAGACATGTGCTGCCCACAGCTGGTCTGCAGGGGGCGGTCGGGTGACGGGCAGGGGATTTGAGTGACGGGTGTTTGCAAGGCCCCTGGCAGGGCTATGATGGGAGCACAGTTTGTCCCCTCTAGGGACTGTGGCTTTGAACATCTGTCCCCTGTCAAGAGCACTGGACAGGGCCGCAGCGCAGCTGGGCCTGGCTCTCCCGCCCACCCCCTCCATCCAATTCCCTGCCATTTCTCATTTACTGTGGATGACACATTTGTTTCCATATAAGTCTGTCTTAAGTAGTAAAATAAAATAAACGGATATTTCATTGATGTTCCAGGTATAGGCAGGTGTGATGAAAATCTTGAACATTTACTCCAAGTTAGAACACAGTAGGGCCAAAAATACATCCCGAGCCGTGTTCATTTGTGTTAGGGCTGATTGTTTACATCTTTATACCGCGCGAGAATGGCTTACGTGAGATCAAACCTCTTCTCTCTTCACGTAAAAGGCGCCTTGGAGCAGCGTGGCCGGATTGGTGTGACACCTGCGCAGCATCGTTAGGGGTCAGGGGACCCTCACCTTTGTGTCCTGTGCTACCACCTGGCTTACACCCTTAGAGACCAGGGTGGCCACGGAAGCCCCAGGCACTGCATCAACATTTCGGCACAAACTAACAGAAAAGGGTCTTTTTTTTTCTTCAGCCCAGGGGATTGAACCCAGGGACTTCACTCCGAGCTCCATCCCCGGCTTCTCCTCCTCCTTTTCATTTTTCTCTTTGATACGGCGTCTCACTGAATCATGCCAAGTTGCCTGGGCTGGGCTCAGACTGGCAGTTCTCCTGCCTCGGCCTCCGCAGCGCTGGGGTTGTACACGTGCCCGGCCGGGCCGTCTTGCCTGGGCCAGCCCTTTCATTGCCGCCCCTCGGGAGTTCCAACCTTCATTCTCTCTCTCTTGCATCTCACTGGTCAAAATGTGATCACATGCCCCATGGACCTCCAAGGGGAACCCCTTAGTACAGGCAGCACCCCCCTCAGAGCGTGAGAGCAGACAGGGTGGGCTGGGCGGCCCTCAGACTCCTGCGCAGCTGCTCATGAAGAAACGCGTGGGGTTTCTAGGAGATGGGTGAGGAGTGTGGCGACCCCTCAGGGCCACCTGTGCTGCCGGGTTTCCATGGAAACCCAGGCACGCACTGTCCCAGAAACTTCAGGAAATCCCAGCAGTCTTGGTTGTGCTTTCTGCAAAAAGGAGGTGCCCGGACATAAGTGGTGGCCCGGGCGCCTGTCCCCCCAGGCGGCTCCGTGGGCTGAGGCCACAGTGGGACAGTGGAGCGAGGTGGCCCACGGGGCAGGCAGCCACCTGTGACCTGAGCAGGAGCTTCCAGAACCTGCCATATGGCCAGATGCAAGCCCGGCCGCACCGTGTCCTGCGGGAGAAGCCGGGACAGCCGGGGGTGGGGGAGCCCCCGGAGGTGAGAGACGCGGGGCACGACGGTGGCGTCCTCCGCTCTGTGCCAGAAAACAGGCCGCATCGTGGAGGGAGAACTGCAGGGGACGCGAGCCCTGGGAGGGCAGCGAGGAGCACGTGGACAGAGGAACAGGCGTTCCTGGAAACCAGCTGGCTGAGAGCGTTTTGGCAAAGGAGGAGGAGGAGGAGGAAAGGACGGAAAGGCAGCAGGAACAGGTAGCAGAGTCACTGCTGAGTCCGGCAACCCTGGTATGGAGCTAGAACGAGAGTTAGGAGCTGATTCCCACCCCAAAACCGGAGCACACAGCTGTCCATAGCAGCAGAAAGGTGGAGACAGCCCAGTTGCCCAGAGATTGATGGCTGGATAGGTAAACTGGTGTGCTCATACAGTGAAATATTGCTCAGCGGTGAAAAAGGGTGCAGACATGTACTGCAGCGTAGAAGGACATGGGAAACATCGTCCTCTGCACAGTGAAGCAGGAGTCGAAGACCACGTGCCGTGCACATCCATGGAACAGAAACGCGCGCAGCAGGCAGACCCATAGCTGCAGAAGACGTTTCAGGGCCCCCGGCGAGGGGAGTGGAGGATTGCTCACGGAGCCGTAAGAATGTTAAACAGCGGTGATGGTGCTCTAACCCCACAAATACGGTGAAGACCATGGCGCCGTGCATGTGGGAGAGGTGACTTTTGTCACAAGGTGGTGGTGAAAAGTGTTCGCTCATGAGAGAGACTGCAGGGTGACCCAGGTTCACTCATAAGTAACCCTGGGACCGGAAGGCTGAGACGGCGCCCGCCAGCCCGGTGGACGTGGGGCGCCCGCCAGCTCCTCCTCACCTGCTCCAAACGCGCCTCTTCAAGTGGCCTCAGCAACCAGAGACTGTTTTTGAGTGAGGAAAGTAGGGGAGATGGAAAACTGGAAGGGGAAAAAAAAGCTGTCCTGCCCCGTTACCGTGACGTTAGGAGCTGTGTGCGGTGGCGTCCTGGGCGTGGGCCTTTGGAATGATCGGGCGGAGCGCAGGCTTGTCTGTCTGTGTCGCCTTCATTGAAAACATAGATAGCCATGAGGAGGTGCCGGCGACTCGAGCCTCAGGCATCGCGGTGAACACGCCAGGCAGCCCGTGCCCCTTCCTGCGCCCACCCTGCCCTTGGGTAGCAGGAGGGAGCACCCGGCACGCCGTAACTCACCCCAGTGCTGCGGTGCTTTATTGCCCCATATATTTGATGTTTAATACCTCGCATTTCCATGTAGTGGGACGAATCACGAATTATGTTGTCTACCATTCACTTTCGGTGGGTCATCAGCTATAAATCACTGCTGCGTGTCTAAGTGGAGACCCCATCCCCAGGTGACCCGGTGGGCTCCCAAGGACCTTTATCCAGAATGTGGCCTGCCTTTTCAAAGCGACCAGGGGAGCACCAGCAGCACCTCGATAGAGATAACTAGGTGACGTGGCTTTGCCGGTGTTCGTGAAAATGCTTCCCGAACCCACCGTGGGCTCTTGGGTCCTGGCGGGGGAATGGCTGCTAGCGGGAGGGGATCCAGGGTCCTGGCGGGGGAATGGCTGCTAGCGGGAGGGGATCCAGGGCCCAGCTGACCGCCACGCTTCCGGGAAAGGCAATACTGTCTCTTCATTCAGTTACCAAAAGTGCTTGCTGTAGCAGAAACACCCAGCATCCCACAGGACACCGGACACGGAAAGCCACAGCTGCTATCTGTCTTTGCACATGTTTCTGCGCTTGAAGTTTGTGTGTGTGTGTGTGTGTGTGTGTGTGTGTGTGCACGCAAGTGTGTGTGTGCACACAAACCTCAGTGTGTTTAGCAACCGCAGAAATTACAGCAACAATCCACGAGGAAAAGCTTATCGAGGTCTGTGTTTATGTCGCATTCACGTCTGTAAGTGTACCTTACATTTGTTTTTCTATATCCATCTTTTTTTTTTTTTTGCGGGACTGGGGATCCTCGCACGGAGCTGTACCCCCAGCCTGGTTTTCATTTTTAGTTTTGATGTTGAGACAGGGTCTCGCTACGTTGCTGTAACTTTCCATCTTCTTGCCTCAGCCTTCCAGGGTGCTGGGATTGCCCACCCGGCACCGCCGGGCCTGCCTCCGTCTCGGCACCTTCCATGTGTATAGTATATTTGTATGAGCACACTGTGAGTCGGAGCGTGACTTCATTGGCTGGGCATCCTGAACCTTTGGGGCCTTGTGCTGTTTTATTTGCTGAGCATCTTGAACGTCCAGGTCTTGTTGCTCTGACATGTGCTTGTGGGGCAGGAGGGGCCCGCTCTTCTGTGTCGCCCTGACCACGTGGCTGGCTCTCAGGGCAGGAGGTGTGTGCCCGCAGGGGGGGTCTCGCCGTCTTCAGGGCTCTGCCCCTGTGTCAGCCCCATGCCCAGTGTGCGTCCCTTGACGGAGCAGCTGTTGTGTGA
The DNA here is from genome assembly GCA_004027205.1 of Ctenodactylus gundi. Lineage (NCBI taxonomy): Eukaryota > Metazoa > Chordata > Mammalia > Rodentia > Ctenodactylidae > Ctenodactylus > Ctenodactylus gundi. The sequence goes on from PVKB01000444.1 coordinate 660,158, forward strand.
GGATGGCCTGTTTCTCAGGGCCCGGGGGAAGATTAGAGCATGCGTCATGGGACATTGGAAAAGGAAACAGAAGAAAATCGACAGGACCCCTCCAAAGACGTGTTGACTACACACCCACTGTGGATGCGCCATCTTGCCCGTCATATTCTGAAAATGTCATCCTGAGGACGTCCCCAGGACAGGCTGGCTGACGGCTGTCGTCCCCTCTGGAGGAACCTCTGCAGCAGCTGTCAGCGACTGTGCCGGCGGCCGGCAGAGTGTCCCTGTGACTCACCTTCAGACCCTGGTGATGGCACGTGACATCCATCACGGATGCGTGGAGCCCTTTCTGCTCAGCTCTTGAGTTGTGCATTCTGTGCTGGCATGAGCCCACTGTGAGCGTTCAGTTGGCGTGCATCAGGAGACGCCCTTGGTGGGAGGCCCCGCCACCTCGCGTTTCATGGCTCCGTCGTCGTTGGAGAGTGACCCTCTGTCCGTTGGACTAAACTCCTGCTGCCACCCCCATTCTGACGTGACTGGTCTTGTCTTTTCTGTCCCTGCAGTTTTACATTGTCCTTAATGGCCCCAAACTGGCAATAAACCGGTACCCACCCACTGGTGGGTAAATGGCCTTTGGCCATCCAGCTGTGGAATAGGACTCAGGCCTGAAAAAGAACAGACTAGCAGTTTCTTTGAAAAAAAAAAAAAAGCATAAAGTTTAAATAGGTACACTGAGCAAAAGAAGCCGGACACACAGGATGCTGCGTTTTCGGGTTTGAGTTCATGTATAATTTGAAGGCCTCACATGAAATTTTACTGATGGATCCACGGCGTCATCCGGCACCTGGTCACGTTCATTTTCTCCTGGCTGTGCTTACTTCCCTTCTTCAGACGCAGACTTGCCGTGTCGCGTGTGGCTAAGGCTCTTGTACAAGGCGCGCTCCGTCCCGCCCGGACCCTCGTGGTGAGGTGGGAGCGGCCCTGCCCCCACGGGCAGCCTGAAGAGCCCTTCAGCTCCGCAGAACTCTGTCTCCTGAAGCCGCGGAGCCCACCCAGCGCGTGCAGGTGGTTCTCGGGGCCTCATCCCTGTCTTATGGCAGATTCCGTTTTCTGGCACAGAAGTGAGGCTCCCGACAGCCCTTACCGCGGGCTCCGTGACTCCCCTTTACTGTGACCTGAGTCCTCAGATTCTTGAGCGGAAGCTGAGGTTCTCGTGTGCGGCCAGAATACCACTAGCAGATGCAGTAGTGTCAAGATGGCTTTCGGAACAGGCAGCAGAGGCCACCTGGGGCTCTGGGGAGCGAGTCCCCCCATCCTAGGGACTCGGGGCTGGTCGTGGGTCCTTGTCTGCAGCCGCTCAGCCCTGGCCTCGCACGGTGGCTCCTGAGCCGGGTGCTTGTTCCATGCCACGTGGGTGGGAGCCACGTTCTGTCTGCCACGGTTGTGGGTGATGTTTTTCTCGCTCCCTCCCGTCTCTGCTTATTTCTTCCGTTCGTTTGCCCGTTCCTTCTTTCTTTGTGGTGTTGGGGGTTGAGATCACTGCGCTACATATCCCAGCCAGTTTTTTAGTTTCGATTTGAGACCGTGTCTAAGGCACTAAGTTCCTCAGTCTGGGCTTACACTTGCAATCCTCTTGCCTCAGCCTCCCAAAGTGCCTGGGTGACAGGCCTGTGCCCACAGACCTGCCTGTAGGTGCGTCAGGAAGGAGTCCCTGTGGATCCCTTGAAGGGACAGGGGCCACATGCAGGAGGGGACACTTGGGTACCTGACGAGGACAGGTGGTGGTAGTTTCCCAGGCGTACAGCTCTGTGGTTGTGTGCATAGGAGATTCTTTTCCTGAAGTCATTACCGAGTCTGCAGCTGTGTGGAGTGGCAGCAGCTAAGAGGGACCCGGTTCCCGCAGCTCTGCTGAGGGTGCCTTCCCCGCCATTTCCCGCATCTGCATCAAAGCTTCAAGGTCACTCACTCCTGTAAGTCCATTCACATGGGAGTGTGAGTGCAAGGGAGTTTATCCACCATGTGGCAAAAAGACCAGGGATCCCTGGATTTAGAAGTTCACTACCAAATCGATACTAGATTCTGGGTGGGGACCACAGCCCCTGGTGTGGAGGGAGAGAGACAGGTGCGTGCCAGGCAGCGCCCTGGTGTCCGGGAGCTCAGGGACCAAAGCTGGGTGCCCTGGTGTGCAGTGCCTTCCTGAGCGTGGCTGTTTGGTGCACTTGAGCTACAGCTACAGTCACCCCAGAAATGCTAGGAGTCCCCCAAGGAACACCGACCCAGCACAGTGCTCCGGTGGGCCAGCTGGGGTAGTCGGCTTCCTCAGGTATCTGCAAAGAGAGCCGCAGCTCCTGGAGGGCTGTGGGGCTTCTGTACTGAGTGTCTCCTGCAGGGTTTGAGAATCTGGGGGCACAGGAACTTGATGCAGGGCTGCTCTGACCTCTGTGTTGCAGCAACGTGCTCGATTTGCTGGGATTTGGGGCCACACCTCGCGTGACGCCATCTGGCCTGGCACCTCCCATCCCACCTGACACCTCCTGTCCTGCCTGGCACCTCTCCCTTCCACCTACCGCCTTCCCATCCCGCTTGGCATCTCCCTGTCCCGCCTGGCACCTCCCACACCCTGGCACCTCCCCATCCCGCCTGGCACGTCCCTGCCCCGCCTGGCGCCTCCCCATCCCACCTGGCACCTCCCGTCCTGCCTGGCACCTCCCACACCCTGGCCAGGGCCCAGCCGGTGGGGATTTGGTATCCCTCGTGGTCACGCCGTAGCTGGCACTCTGAGTTCTGAGCCATACGGTGATGGAGGGAGCCGGTGCCTGGCTATTTAAGGTCTGATCTGTTGAAATACCCACAGCCGCGTAAGTCACGGAGCGCTGTCCTACACAGCCGTGGTGGCGCATGGTCTGCACTGACCGAACAGCACTGCCGTGGGAAAAGACAGAGGTCCCCTGCATGCTGGTGTCCTGCGCCCCAGAGCCGCCCACGGAGCTGGATGTTTTTTGCCCAGAATTTGTTTCCTCCTGACTGTTCTGTGGTTGACTCTAAAAGCAGGTTTTTGATCTGGTCAGGTGGCACGGGCTGCTTTCCTGGTTCTCTGCTGCCTGTGAACCATTATTTAGCATAATCTTCTTTTTATTTCGTAAAATGAAACTCAGAAAAAGTCTAAGAAGTACAGTCACCAGTACACTTTCCAGAACTCTGTGGACGTCCACAAGTCCTCTGAGAACGGAGTGCGGCCACTGTCCCCTAACTACTGTGGCTGCAACCTCATGATTCGGGCAGAGGGCTCTTGGGAGAGGGGCTTGCAGGTGTGGCAGACAACATGCAGGTCCCCAGCACCCTGCCGGGGACAAGCCACCCTCACTGCCACACTGGACCTGCCTGCACACAACAGTGAAGGACACACAAAATGTCAATGTGTAGCTGGGAAAAACAAAGATGTATTTTTTTCCACACAAGTTCATAGCTGCACTGTGCACACAGGGTTCAGAGTTCCTTCCTCCAGGGACACTCGGGAGTCTGAACACAGGGGAGCCACAACTAAAAGACAGGTGCGTCTTTAACAGGCAGCAGGCCAAGCCTCATTCCCTCGGTTGGGAAGGTGTCCTGTGCGGAAGTGTCACCTGACTATAAACGCAGGAGCAGAGAGGCGTCACTGAACTTGGCATGTGGGAGAAGCGTGTGTCCCCCGGCCGGCCAAGGCCCGGGGTTCGGCCCCCACCACTGCCAGCAGTCAGGACCCGTCGACCAGTTGAAAACTATAAGCAGTGTGTCAAACGGTACTGGGAGGCATTAACATGCCCACTCGGCCTGTATCTCATATTCCGTGTGCTGGGAATTTCATCCTAGAAATCTGTCACCCAAGCACAGTCTTCACACTGGTACGAATAACAGAAAAAAAAAAAAAATTGAAATCTCTAAACTGCCAAGAACAGAGAAGTGACTAAATGCCCTTCGTGTATTTACACAGTAGAACGCAGCAGAGTGAGAAAAACTGGGTTTTAAAAATCACTTGCATGGGAAAATGCTCTCAATGTACTGGTATGCTTAAAAGGCATAAAATAAAACTTTTACATTACTGGTGTGGTTTTAAAAAAACAGTTTATATAAACATGTCTGTGTGTGTACAGAGACACGGCATCAAGGAACGAGGGGGAAGGAGCGCACGACTCTGTATTTATGTACTTGTTTGTTTGTTTATTTATTTATTTAGACAGGGCCTCACTCTACAATCCAGGCTGGTCCCAAACTTACTACGTAGCCCAGGCTGGCCTTGAACTCATGGCAGTCCTCCTGCCTCGGCCTCCTGAGTGCTGGGATTACACGAATGCACTACCGCATTCAGAGTATGTGGTGCACGGGGTCCAAACCTAGAGCCTTGGGCTTGCTAGGCAAGTGCTCCAACCACTGAGCCATGTTCCCAGACCCAGGGAATTTTATTCACAACATGATCACGAGCAGTGTTTTTCCTCTGGACTCCAAAACCATAAACCTTTTGAGAACCTACTATACCAGGCACTGGACCACACAGGAGAGGACCAAAGTGAAGCACACAGCAAACCCCCTGGCTCTCAGGGTTGTGCTCTCTCTCTCTCTCTCTCTCTCTCTCTCTCTCTCTCTCTCTCTCTCTCTCTCTCATCCACCAGCATTCGCCAACTCCTCTGCCATGAGCTTTATTCTGTTTAAAAAGCCCGCGATTGAGGCGTGACTGTGTGGGCTGTTCCCATCTTGCCCTGGAGATGCAAGCCTTTCCTTCCGCGTGGAGCCGCCGGTGACAGGAGGCGGCGGGAAGGGAAGGTGTTTGCTCTCGGGGAAGAAGAGCCCTCTGTGAGAGCCTTGGCATCCTGGCGAGCTTGCTGAGATAGACCGGGAAACATTTCTTTGTGTTGACATTTAGGAGCAGGAACGCAATGCTAATTTCTCTCTGCATCAGATTAAGAGGTGTCTGAATGTTCAAGAGGGACTGCGTGCAGGGACTACCATTTGGCAAGACAAATGAGAATCGATCTCATCTATTACCCGGTTATCTGAGGATATAAATCAAAATCAGGCAAAAAATAAAGGAAACCGATAAATTCGGAGGCAGCCGATGGTGTTAGCAGTAGGGTTTTCTTTTTAAAGCCTAAAAATCATCAGAAAGAAGCTGACTGTAATGTCCCGTTCCCCCCACCCTCACCCCGTTCCCTGGCCAGCCATGCTGACCACACAGCAAACTGGCTGGAAACTCATTTCCTTGTGACCTTGGGTGGGGTGCTGAGCCTAAGAAATGTAGCGAGGCCTCGGGCGGGATTTATGGGGAGATGTGAGTGGAATTTTGCATGGGGCAGGAAAATTTCATTTAGTATTTATTGTCAAGTGCTGTTTTAACAGGGAGCAATGAAACGATGAGGGAACTGTGGATGCCCTTGCAGCCAGTCTGCCCCCCTTCCCCCAGCCCTGGGGGCCCGGCCCAGGCCACAGACCAGCCTGGGCTCCCCCCACCTCGTGGCTGGGACAGCTGCACTTTCACACAATTGTTTTTTCCCTTCCGTCTTTTACCCTTCACACATTCCCTTTTGGTTTTTTGTTTTGCCTTGTTTGTTTGGTTGTCTGCTTGTTTTTGGAGTCCACACTGGTCCTGGACTCACTAGGTAGCCCAGCTGGCCTTGAACTCTTGAACTCACAGCAGTCCACCTGCCTCATCCTGCTTAGTGCAGGAATTAGAGATGTGCACCATCACACCGAGCTTATGTGGAACTGGGGATTTGAACCTAGGGCCTTGTGCTTATTTAGGCAAGTGCTTTGACCACTGAGCTACATCCTAGCCCTCATACAGTCCCGTTTTTTTAGAGTGTTGCCTGTGGACCCCTCTAATTAGGGCTGAGAATTAAATTAACATCTCACATTTGCTAATGGGAGTCACTGCAGTCTCAGGATACTTCACAGCTGCATCACGCCTTTGTTAATGGGTAATTCAGAGCATCCTTCCTGAAGCTGTCCCCTATTCCCCCCCTCCTTGATCCCACTCAGGTGGGGTGCCGTTTCCGTGAGAGCTGACACTACTGCCCTTGGCCAGCTCAGTCGTGCCCCGACTCCTACTCCTCCTTGACCGCAGAATGAGTGTGTCCTCAACCCGACTGCCAGGGTGCGAGCTCAGGCAGATCTTGAGGCAGACGTCGTCCCAAGGAGAGCGAGGCATCAGGGCGATCAAAATATATGGCAAATGTTCAGGTTCCCCGAAGTCACGGTGGCCACGGAAGGGCAAGGTTTTGAGTAGGTTCGGGACACGGAGGCAGCCTGGACAGGAGGATGGCAGACACTCAGCGAAGAGCATGCCCGGAGCTGCTTCAGAATGCAGGGAGGGTGACAGGGCGGACGCTGAGGGGAGCGGGGTTCCGAGGAGGTCTGTGGCCGCGCGTCGCCACACAACATAGTTTTGATCGTGCTGCACGGCTCCTGTGGTCCCCAGGAGAGGGAGTCGGCAGAAGCTGCAGCTGCAGAGGCAGGGCGTGTGACCTAGGGCCCGGGCCGAGGGGCCTGAGGAGGGGCCTGCGCTCAAGGCCGGACTCAGGATGCTGCAGCTGCCGCGGTGAAAGAGGTATTGATAGCTCTTCTCTGCGCCTTCCAGAGGAGAGCCTTGGGGACACCCTGACATCCGATTCCAGGATCCCTGGAGCCATGAGGGACTGCCTCTGCGCTGGTCGGAGTGTGATGTTTGGGTGGCCTGCTCCTCAGCCCTGGGGAGCCAGCGCACCTCTTGGCCCCTCCCATAGGAGCTGTGGACAGAGGGCTTGGGAACTGCGAGGATGACCTTGTGTGGAAAGACCCCGGGCTCTCAAGACAGCATGTCAGCTCGGAGGGGACGCAGAGGCCACGGGGCTGGCACCAGGATTCCCGTGGCCAGGGACATGTCCAGCCTGGCTTCCTGCTGCTATGTGCCGTGGCCCGAGAGACCAATCTGCAGCCTCTTCTCTCCGCATACAGCAAGCGTATATCACACCAGCGTCACACCGGTGCACAGTGCAGGGCCCCAGGGCAGAGGATGCTGGTACAGGAAAAGCCTGTGCAGGGCCCTGTCACGGCCACTGTCGCTGCCGAGGAACAGAGGTGACACCTTTCCCTTGTCCACTGCAAGGCTCCTGCCTGGCTTGTCCCGCTCCCAAGACAGAGGCACCCGGCGTTCATCTAACCAAGGTCTGGAACCTATGAAACACAAGCCTCAGACCCAGAGAAGGCTGCGCTTCGGAGCTGAGGTCCCTGGAGAAGACTGTTGTGTCCGCGTGGGACCTGTCAGCCGTGACCCAGGTGGGGCCCTGCAGGTCTGCGGGGCCTGGGAGTAGGCGACCCCTCGGGAAAGATCCCGTACCGGCGCGCTTTGAGGACAGTCCTGATGGCAGCATAGCCTGGGCCCCAGGGCCCTTGCCCCTTCTGCAGCCTTCCCTGCTCTCGGGTGCTGTGTTCCCAGGAATCCCGTCTGAGTTCTGGCGCAAGGTGACACTCAGGACTAGCAGGAGTTTATGACACCTGCAGTGTTGCAAAGTGGCTTGTCAAGTTGGAAGCCAGCCTGATGGCACAGGTCTGTAACCCCAGAACTCTGGGAGACTGAGACAGGAGGGTCACAGGTTCCTGCCCACAGACCTGGTAAGACCCTGTCGGAAAATATAAAATAAAAATGGGCTGGCGACACGGGTCAGTGTGGAGGACCGAGGCTTGATCCCCAGTACCCACACAGCAGCACAAGCAGGTGTCCCGTTCCGTCCCAGCCGGGGCCCTGGTGGTGCCCGCTCATCCACCCGTCCCTCCACTCACTTTGCTTGCAGCTGGCGGTATCGCACACGACACCCTTGCTGAACTGAGTTCTGAGACGGCAGTGTGGGCTCCTGGTGTGCCAAGCCGGTGGCCTCTGGTTCTTGCTGGGAAACCAACAGGCAGATGAAGACACAGTGGGGAAGGCGAGGCGTCCTGATGCAGTGACAGAGCCGGTGCTGATGGAGCCTGCCCACCTGGCACCAGGGCCTCCCGGGGTTCGTGTCCCTGCGCAGGGGCCCAGGCCACTGTGCTGTAGCTGCATGTCCTCGGTGGCTGTGATGACATGGGAATCTGGGCACGACTGAAGAGCAGCTCCGTGACGCCGGCAGCCCAGCCCTCCACACCAGGCGTCCTGCAGCACGGCCAATTGATTGGCGTACTGGCCCCACCATGGCCGCCTCCCCGCCCCCGGGCACAGCGCTGCCATGGGGGCCGGATGCCCTGCTACCTCAGCCTCCCGCAGACCGCAGCCACCAGCAGAGGTGTCATGGCGGCAAGGCTCCCGCCACTGCCCGCCTCGGCCGTCACTCCAAGCAGGAGCGTTGCAGCAGCCGCGTCCTCAGCTGGTGGACTGCAGCCGCTTCGCTGGGCACTGGAGATGCAGGTCAGCCGCTGTCCTGCGTGTCCGTGCAGCCCGCGGGCACAGAAAACTCACTTCATCTCGCCAAGATGGGCGTGAGGAGGTGTATGTGCACTTGCCGCGGATGTCCCACGGAGCGCCGCGGTCCACACTGTGCACAAACCTCGCCCCGGTGCTGGGAAGCGTGTCCTAACGGGACAGCTGCCAGGTGGCGGGAGAAGCCCTGCTCCGCGGCAGGAAGTTGGGCCTTTGATTTCTGTGTCAGATAGCGGCCTCGCTGTCTACTGAAGGTGACAGGACACCTGACTGCAGCTCGTTTATTCCTGGGGGGAAAGAAGATGCAGGAGGAGCTTCGACCGAGGCGGCGGCCATGGTGGGGGTGGTTGAGTTACTGGCTCATGGAGCAAGCCGGCCTTGAAGTAGCTGTGATTGTGGCTGCTGCGGGGGCTTTAAGGTCCCCCAGAAGTTCCTCTGCCCTCCTCCCTTCCAGGTGGGGTCTCATCGCCCCTTGTGGAAGTGGTCACACCGAGTCACTTTCCCCGGTGCATGCAGCGTGGTGGGAACAAAGGTATGTGGGCGTCATGGCAGCATAGGAAGCTGGTCCTAGTCTCTGTGAGACGAGCCCCTGAGGGCCATGGGACACCCCAGCGTGGGCTGCCCTGGAGTGAGGGAGTGTGCTCTCTGCTCCTGCCAGCAGCACCAGCTTACGAGATGCACGGGGTGTCGTAGCCCCGGCCCGCTCCAGGTGCCCGGGATCCGGTCCCTTGTGACTAGAGCTTCAAACCAGAGACGCGGAGCCTGAACAGCCTCAGCCACTGCTCCTAGTGCCCGTCCTCGGAGATGAAGGGGGCAGTGGGTGTCTCCTGCCGCTTTGTTACCCCGTGCCACGGCTGGATGTGTGGCCCTGGCCTGTGTCCCTGCCCCTGGGCTTGGGTCTGCACGGGCCATCTCTGTGGGAAGCTCGGCCCTTGTGATCACAAACCGATTCCGAGATTCTCAGTATCAAATCATCCCATGTTTGAGTTCAGTAGAAACAACACATGTAATTTCTCTTCCAGAGTTTCCTCCAGACACCGTGGGGTGCATTCCAGCCCCCCAGCCTTGACCTTTGGCCCCAGGAATGCAGGGCATCCCCAGAGTTGGCTGATTTTTCCTGTGTGTGGCAACTTTGAGGGCACCTTATAACTTGAATTTAGTGCTGGCATAATTTTTCTCATAACGTGAGTTTTACATTAAATATCATGATAAATTAAGCCTGGGCATGCAAAATTTTGTAGTATGGTTTTTATATGTATGGTGACCTTTGGAACATCCTGAAAAGTCAGAACCACTGATAAGATACAGAGTAGATTGTACCAGGCAAGAAACAACAAGCTCGGATCAGTGGATTTTGGAATTACTACGGGCAGAGAGAGGTAGCGTGCTGGTGATTATAGAGTGACTCCTGGATGGCACATGGGTGGCTTTGGGTCCTGCGTAACACCAGGGAGCAGCCGTCATCAGAGAGCAAAGCCGCCCGTGTCCCAGGGTCCCCCCTTCCTGGGGAATAAACTTGGTAGGTTCAGCTAATAGGCCTGCTGTTGGCTTTGAACAGCTGTGTGACACTAATTAGGACGCTTCCTGTAGAGTCTTACTTTTCTTGTCTGAAGAATTGAGGTTCAAGTATTTTTTCTGTCTCTGGCAAGTTTTCGTCTAAGGACAAAATGGGATGATGGATGTGGGAACAACGTATAAACCACCAAATATCATTGTTTTCAGTATTAAACCGAGGACAAAAATACTTGCAGATTACAAAGCTGACGAAGGACTGATATCCAGAATAGATGACAAATGACCCAATTTAAGGGGGAAAAACAAACGGGCAACATATCAGAAAAGAGATTTCAGAAAAGAAGATGCACAGATGGCAAACGGCTCACAAAAAGACACTCGGCCCCATTAATTGTCAGGGAGATAAATTTAACCCGGGAGTTGGGTCCACGTGTCTGCCAGAAGAAGTGAATTTTAAAAGACCAGCAAGGCTTTGGCTCGTGTCTTCCCTGCAGTATGAGTCACAGTGACCCCAGGTGGCCACCGTTAGGTCACCTGATGAACTCCACATGGAGGAAGACCCCAAAATGCAGAGGAAGGAGATTACGGTGCGCACCACGGGGATGAATCTACAGGACAGCTTGCAGAGTGCTGGAAGCCAGGCCCGAGTGCAGGTATCCTGCACTGTGGCATTTAGTAGGACAGTACATACTGAATCGGGAGTGTCAGAGGGCACAGAGGACCTACCTGGATGGCCGGGACTGGCTGGGACAGGGGTGCCGGGCCTGCCGTGGGCACGGAGGAGAACATAGCCCTTGCGTTTGTTGTGAGTGTGCTTACACGTTGTCATCCGGCTGTATGATTGAGTTAGTCATTTTCTAGTTGCTGGGACGCAGCACTGGCAACTTACAGGAAGAGATGCTTGGTTGGGCTCCTGGCTTCAGTGGGTTTGGTTCATGGTAAGCCACCTGCATGGTAGGAATATCACAGCAGAAGGGTGGGGGGATCAATTGATACTGTGTAGGCTGAGAAGCAGAGACAGAAGGGAGGAGCAGAGACAAGAGTACACCTTCAGGTCACACGCCCAAGGCCCCACCCCCACCACGCACCGCCGCCTGTCAGGTTAACCCACTGGGGAGTGCGGCATCTCCATGATCCTTCACAGGCCCTGTCTCTGAACACGTGAGAGTTTGAGCCGACCCCTGATGACACTCCCAGTGGGTACATGTTATCACGGTTGAATTATTATTCAAGGTATTTGGTTAGTAAGGTGAGTTCCTATCTCACTGTGGCCCTGTAGCCCTCCCAAGATCTTGGAATGGTACTTTGGAGATGGGCAGAAGAGGACAAGTCCCACTGGGAGTGGCACGAGGACACTTGAGCCGACACAGATTTCCGCCTCTCCAGACGGCGGGCAGAGCATTCGGAATCATCAATTGGCCTGATTGCGCAAAGTGCTGGGTTTGGTAACTGACACATATAATCGAGGGTTGCGATATGGGGAGCTGTGGGCCAAATTGGGTCTTTAGATAAGTCCTTTTGCATCTACACTGGGGTTTGGAATTGAGACATTTCGCATTCAGATTTTGCATTCAAACGTAGACCTTGGGTTACGTGGGCAAACGGTGACGCTCACAGCCCTGGGTCAGCCGGGTCTGCAACTGCGTCACAGGAGATGGGCCATTGGCCTCTGTGTGGGGACCACGGCCCGGTTGTACCCCACCTCATCCTTTCCCTGACACCCATCGCCTCCCACTGACTTCAGTCCCCAAGTACTTCCTGCGGCGAATGTTCCTCTGAGACCTCTAGTGTGGGCACGCGGGGTGAGTCTGGGCTCCTTGGTGTGGGTAGCGTCTCCTTTGAGCATTAGCCTTGTGTCACCCTTATAGGGTGGGCAATGCCAGTCCCAGAAATGAAGCGACTTCCCAAGGACGCCTGTGTCGACGTCCTGAACCCCGAGTTCACATCACCTCTTTCTCTTGCACAGTCCTTACTACTGGTGAGGAGGAGGGGGCAGGGGCAGGAGTAACGGGCAATTATTTTTAAAGTGAGGCTGATTGTCATTGTGTGATTTCCTTCTACTCTTTGGGCCCAGACTTTGTGCAGCTTCTGCCGGGGCATAGCTAGGGCCTAAATGTTTTTGTTGCTGTTGAACTGAATCAACCCTCTCAACTTCTCCAATATTACCAGCTTCCTTTTTAAAATCAAATATTCCTTCGTGCTGACACTCAAAAGATTCCAGTGGATTCTGTTTTCAGTACCTTGCATAGTATTATATCCACTTAAAAGAAGAATTACATAACGTGAATGTCCCTCTCTGGCGTAGTGTGGTCCCAGTGTGGACCTTGCTTAGGCACAGCCTGCTCTGTGCCGGATTCTGCCTTAGCCATTCACCATTCCCACAGCCAGTGAGTAGTGCCACACTGTCCCCCCTCTCAGAGCACAAGTGGGTCTGCGGAGGCCACCGTACTGGACAGACCACGGGACTGAGGGGAGCTTGCGAAGGAGCAGGGAGGTGGTCGTGCAGGGGGAGGAGCCTGGCATCAGGGTCCAGGGGCCTCCAGGGGAGTCTCGGGAGGCGCCCAGGCCTTATAACTATGGGGAGACAACACGTGAGATGGATCGGCTGAGGAATCAGGAGGTGACGAGAGGGAGGAGAAGGAGAAAGGTTCAGAACGTGGTTCAAAACTAAGATAAAGGCAGAAGATGCGCAGCCCTCGGGTGGAAGCGCAGGGAAGAAAGGCCGGTGCGGTGTGGTCCGCCTTCCGCCCGCGTCCTCCTGTGTTCCAGCCCTCCACTGTAGACTGACACGTTAGTGAGAGGTGACGCGTGGAACTTGGTGGTGGCTGGCCCGCGTGCGCTGACATGCCTGGCCCTGAAAGCCTGTCTGTGAAGTTGCTAGATTTAAAATGTGTGGCTAACGTAGAGGCGATGGCTTTCCAGGTCTGTGTGCGTGTGCATGTATGTGATCATTGCCGGCGATGCCCTTCATCCCCTGGCCTCCTGTCCAAGCCTGTGTGGTCCCATCACTGAGCTTACTTGGTGCCATTTCCGGGACCCCTGCCCGAAGCAAAGGTCAAAGGCCAGCGCCTTTCCTGTCTACTCCGGAGAGCGCAAATTGGCTTGCTTCCAGGGATGGTGTCACGCTTGGGATCCCCTCTGTGGGCTCCACGCAGGACACTGATGTACTAACAGCCACCAGAATGTAGTGAATCGTATGAGCTCCCATTCAGCTCCGTTGCCCAGGAGGAAGTGCAGCTTGGTTGATTGCCGCTGGACACTCGGTGCTGACTGTGGAGCTGTGCACAACGTGGCCCACGGTGCTGGGGTCAAGGGCGTTGGTGCCACGGCCAGCCCTGCTGAGCTCCCACTCGCTGTGCGTTTATGGGGCACCTGTTACGCGTACACAGTGCTGTCGGTGCCACGGCTGGAGCCGTAAGTACGGAACGCGAGGTTTCTGCCCCCAGGAGTGCTGCTGTGTCCCATGGGAAGTGACGGACAGATCACGGGTTGCCTTCTGAGCTCACTGTGCTGAACGGTGCTGGGCTTCAGAGACACGTGTCCGGCGCCGGCCCTGGTTGAATCGAAAGCCCACCACTGACCAGCAGCTGTGCACCACCCCAAATCCAGCCTGGGCAACCACTGTTGGGCCCCTAGAGTCCTTTTCATAACCCACAAATGTGTGGGATTACCTGATCCTTGTTTTTCTGGGCTTGGCTCGTGTCACTTAAACCTTCAGTTTCAGCTGTGTAGCTGCACGTGTCAGAACTTCTCTTAGGGGGGACTGCGTAGTACTCCTCTGTAGATGTGAACATTTATGTCTAAAGAACACTCCGTATGTCGTTCTGTCTGTCTGTCTGCCCTCCTTACCCACTGTTCCGTGGGTAAACTCTTCGGTTGATTTCTTAGACAGAATCTCTGAGCTCTGGTTTCCCAGAGGACAGCTGAGTCGCTGACGACAATGGGTCGAATGATTCAGAGGAAGAGCAAAGATCGTGAGCCGTCGCCACAGAGGACTGACAAGTGTCTGATTGGAGGGGTACCCTGTGCACCTGTCGGGTTGCTACACTGTCCACAGATGCGAGAAATCGCCGCACTCTTCCCGATAAACAGGGACAATTCTTGTGAGTTATTTAAAAGCAAAATGGAACTTGAATAAGACAACATCTCCTGCTGAAGTTTTACGATTCCTTTCCACGTATTCCTGTGAGGATGTTCTGGAAACCCGAAGGTTATAGGAAGTTTTTAAATGGGAAATGAGCTCATCTCTCCTATAATCAGATTTCTTTTTTATTTTATTTTTTTCCCAGAAAAGAAATTGCAGGGCGACTCCCAGAGCTACTTTTCTTAGAAGCCTCAGAATCCCGAGACGTGGGATTGTATTTTAGGATGGTCTAGGTAGCCCCCCACCCCCTGCTTTTGTCATCTAATCTGAGGAGATGGATCTGAGCCCTTCAGTCTCCGTGAAACGATTTTCACTTTGGTTGTCATTTTAAGTATAAATTTTCCCTTAATCCTGGCAGCCTGATTTCATTTTGTGCCTTTTGCTGGAGCCAGGGAATTTAGTGGCACCCAGGGCTGCAGCTGCTGGGTCCTGTTCTTCATGTGTGGCGGTGCCCTCTGGGGCAGGCTGCGGCGCCCACACTGTGCTCTCAGGCACAGGGCGGCCCCTGCAGAGCGGGGATGGGTAGAGCAAATGCTGCCGCAGCCCACAGCCGGGGCTTTCGAGCCAAGCTCGTTCGCTGTAGCCAGGTTTTTGGGCCCCCTTGGCACCCATGGTCAGCATCTTCCTGCCCCAGACTGGACTCTCTTATCAAGTGCTGCCAGGGCTGGGCCAGGCATGCGGGGAAGGAGACGCCCGACAGCACACGTGCAGCCGAGTCCCGAGTCGCTCTGGCTCGTCGGGACCTACATGTCTGGTGATTTGGTTGTGCTTCTTTGTCAAAGAGGAATTGAGCCTGTGAGCTCCTCAGCCCTTTCCTGGTGGCCACAGCAGAGCCTCTCCGTGGCTCCCAGGAGGAAGGCGCAGGATGGGGGGTAGCCATCACCATGCCGACAGGACAGTAGTAGGGTTTTCTCGTGGGTGCATGGGCCGGGCATTGCAGGTCACATTGGTTCTGAGGCAGCAGGCCCCACCCGCTCCCTGTGGCAGGCTCTGCCCCCCGTGATGGCAGCAGCAGAGGGTGGAGTGTATGGATGTGCAGACCACAGAGATGCTGACACTCGGGCAGTGCCTGGAAGCCGTCACCCGAGGGCCCTGCTTCCTTCAAGCCACGTGGGGACAGGGCATCGGTGAGGTCACTTCAGGATGTGTGTTGGTGACGGCTCCTGCAGGAGACGTGACACAACACCGCCGTGGCCAGATGACTCTGCACTGGCCGTGGGACTCTTCTCATCCTCAGGTATACCATGAGAGCAGACGTCCCCAGGCCTTCCCCCATGTTCCTCATGGTGTCACTGTGTCGGGGGAAAGGTCTGCTCTGGGCCTCAGGAGGGACACCTGCCCTCGGCTCCCCTCCCCTGCGGCTATGGTGGCTTTGGTCACTATCACAAAATACCTGAGAACAGTGACTGCAAGGAAAGGGCTGGCTGGCTGTCTAAGGTGGAGAGGCGTGTCTACTCCTGCTCACGGTCTCTGAGACCAAGGATCCTGTCAGTTTCGCTGGGCTAAGAAGCACCTGTGAGGCAAGTGAGACACAAGTCTGGGTGGGCGGGAGGTTCATGGAGGCGTGACCCTCCTTACCAGCCTCCCCTGCCCTCTGCTTCCCCAGCGCCATGAGCTGAACAGCTTTGCGCCTACGTGTCTTTCTGCCAAGGTGTCTCTGCCTCGGAGCCAGCCAACCACAGCCTGGCACCGGGAGCCGGAGCAAACCTTTGCCTCCTTGAGGTTCCGGCTGGGCATTGTGTCTTGGTGTGGGAAAGCTGCCCGACACAGCTCCACGTGTCCCAGTCTGTGGCCAGCTCACTCGGTCATCGTGTTAAGCAGAAGGGTCGTGGTGGAAGGCGTGACAGGGAACATTGTCTCTCTGTGGCCGCCAGGAAGCAGAGGGAAGGAGCCAGAGAGGAAGGGCCTAGAGGCAAGATGTCACTCTGGGGACAGGCTCCCCCTGGCCGGTCCCCACCTCCTAGGCGTGCGTCACCTCCGCATGATGCCACCTCGTCAGGACTCCATCGGCCTGTTGTTGGTCCTCTGGTGAGGGTGGAGCTCTTGTGGCCTGGGCACCTTCCAGAAGTCTCACTTCTGAGCGCTGCCACCTGGGTGGCCAAGTCCCCAGTCAGAGCCTCGGAGACACCTAACACTGTGCTCAGCTTCTGTGTTCTCGTGGTTATGAGCAGGTGGTATTTCTGCGTCCTCCTCAGCTGTGTGCTCCATCAGCCTTTACCCCAGCTGCGCTGTCCGTGGCGTGTCCATTTCCGCCGACAGACATTGACAACATTCGTTCAAGGTGCACGTAATTTCCTATTCAGCCTTTTCATTTCATATACAAATGACTGGTCTGCTATGCTGTGGCTTGATAAGTTTCCGTGCACACGGATGCTGTCCCGATTCTCGAGAAACTGCCTCTGATGTGACTGGGAGACATTTCTACATTGCAGTCTTACCGTGTTATTTATTTACGCGGTAGCAAGTTAAATGAAACGGAAAGTGAATCGATAGCCTATGTTTTTCTTTCTCTCTTTTGCACCGGCCTGTTTCTCCTGCGGGCAGATGAACTTCTTAAGAGCAGCGAGCCGGTCCTCTTGCCCTTCCTTCCTTACGGGGTCCTCGCTCCCAGAGTAGCTCCGGGCCCAGGCCGCGAAGCCGCTGTACTTCTGGATGGATGAAAGAAGAGAGGCCTGTCGGCGCTTTGCTGTATTTGGCAGGTGTATTGTCCTGTGAACAGCAAGAGGGGAAATTGCTGGAGAAACAGACAGAAGTAGTGACTCTCTGGGAACACGGAGAGCCCTGCAGCGCCCCCCAGCCCGCCGGCCCTCCTGCCGTCCCCAGCCTGGGCTGCCGCTGACCATCCCGGCCTCTCGGGGTGACCTTTGCTCTTCAGTCGCTTCCCGTAGAATCCCCTCCCTTGTCGCCAAAGCCCCTTCGCTGATGACAGCACAGCCTGTAAGGGTGACGCTGGCTCTGGACTTGGGTGGGATCTTTCATTCACCTTGTCTGTGGACCGAGCACACGCCGAGCCGGCCCAGCAGGCAGAGGCCTGAGGAGAAGAGGCAAGGAGTGACGTCGGCAGAGCTTCTGCTCACGGGGACCTCAGAAGCCGGCGCCGCCTTCGCAGCTGCTCCTGGCCGCGGCACTGGGGACGCCTGCCCCATGGCGAAGCCACGGGAGGGCCGGCCAGGAGGTGCATGGCGCCTGGGGCTTCTGTCATTGCTAAGCAGGAAATAAGCGTGGCTGGGAGTTGTGTCCAGATGCTGTGGCTGAGGAACAGAAAGACTGCCCGGTGGCCGGTGGCTCTACCACTTCCCCCAAAGCCAGAGGACGATTGGCTTCTCCTTCTGGCCAGATAGTAGTCGGTTCCAGTTCCTGATTGGACTGTAGTGGAAAGGACCCTTGGGAGGTGCAGAGAAGCAGCAGTGGGAGGGCGGGGCAGGGACAGTCGTCAGCCAGTGCCATCCAGGCCTGCAGGGACAAGGGACCACAGGGAGCGGACAAGTCAGGCGGAGGAGACGCTTGTCGTTGCTGCTGAGTTGAGAGTGACGGCCGCCATCAGCGGTGTGGACTGAGCGGAGGTGACACGCCCGCAGTGCATGGTTGGAGATCTGCCGTCAGACCAGCCGGATGGGCACGTGCCCAGGTGGCAGGGAAGACCCTGGATTGCTGCCGGATGGTCCGGACGTCCGGGAACCTGTGGAGTGTTTGTATCCTTGGAGCCACCAGCGGAGCTGACACTGGCTTTGCCCCGTGTCTGGGCACCTTTTCAGGCCGAACTCCTCGCCCTGTTCGGAGGGGCTGCTCACAGCAGGAGTGCAGCCTGCCTCAGCCTCCCCCTGCTTTCCTCCTGAGCAGTGGCTGAGGTTTCTGGCAGTCAGAACCCCTGGCCAGTCCTCCCACAGCGGCTCCCTGACCCGCGCCTCCCTGCCCGCTCGTGGGCTGCCCAAATGCCCACCCTGCGTGCAGAGGTGGCTCAGGCTCAATGCGCCATGCGGACGCTGGCCCTCGCGAAGGTGCGGAGGGTGGCAGACAGACAGGATGATTGAACTCAGAGGGAGCTGGGGTCTCAGTAGAGACAGGGCTGCGTGGGGACCTGGGGCCCGGAGGAACCCCGCCAGCTCTGGGGAGTGACAGGAAGACACTCGGCCCTTGGAGGACACGCATGTCAGGCTCTGTCCTTTGTTCATTTGGAGGGAAGCGGGAATCATGCCGCAGTTAGCGAGATAGTTTCAAAGGCCAGCGGAGGCCCAGGGAAAGAAGTCTGGGCAACACTGGTGATCAAAGCTGAGATGTCTGTTATATACATAAGCCAATTTATACAGCTTTGTGCATTCCTTAATATGCAAATGTTTTAAAAATTTGCATATCCTATCAACATGGCAGGCATATGCTTGTAACATTCAGACGTTTAGAGGCCTGGGCAGTGCCAGAAGGAAGACCATCCTCCTCCGGTGGTGCCTGGTCCCTGTAGGGGGGTGTTTTGGGGAGACGGAGGGCCTCTGGGCACGTGCACTTGGTGTGGAACTGCAGGTGGCCTTGTCTTGCCATCTGGCCCCAGGCAAACCCCTGACCCAGGTGGCCCCAAGTCTCTCATAAACTAACTGATAATTATGTTGAGGACGCACTAAGTACTTACTAAGCCCCCAGGGACCCAAGGGACTTGCCTGGTCTCTGGTGCATGCCAGGTGACATCAGCCCACTGGCTGTGCACCAGTCCCAGTGCCTGAACCATGGGGGGGAGGGGGGTTACTGTAAATCTCCTGTCTGCCTCCAGAAGATGTGAGCAGGTGTGGCGTGACCCTCACTTCACACCTGAGAGTCCGTGCCAGGCTCTCGGTCAGCACTGCTGGGGAAGGGGGTGGGCAGCGCTTTTCCCACGTCCTTAGCTGCGGCCTGGCCCATGCCATGCTGCCAACTGCTTCGAGCCCCATGTCCGGTTCTTACATCCGCTTCCCTGTGTCTTTGAAGGTCAGGGTTTGCGGGTGGCCTGTGCCCCAGCAGAGCATAGCGGGTGCTGAGGACGTGCTCTTTGGGGGCTGCAGGGTGGACATTTGCTGCTGGAGTCATCAGGGTCCCCTCCAGCTCCCTCATGGCGTCTCCTGCCTTGTGAGCACAGTGGGGGAGCCGTGAGAGGTACCCGATCCTGCCTGTGGGGTCGCACCCTGTGCCCGAGAACTGGCCACTCAGGCTGGCTGGAGTGCGGGTGTTGTAAACCATTAGTACAGGTTCACACCCAGGAGTCCAAACATTTCACTGTGATGCGTCTTTACGCAGATAGAAGTACACTGAAGGTGGGGCTGGTGATGCAGGCCTGTAATCCCAGCAGGCTGGGAGGCTGAGACAGGAGAATTCCAAGTGTGAGCCCAGCTGGACAACTTAGCAACTTGGTGAGACCCTGTCTCAAAATCAGGAAATCAAAAGATGAAGTGGGATGTGGCTCAGTGTGAAGGCCCTGAACAGGACCCCTGTGCCGTAAAAAACACCAACAACAGCAACAAAAACCAGAGTGGCTGGTTACAGCCCTGATCCGGGGGGAAAGGATTGGAAATGCAGCCTGGGAGAGGAAAGAGACTCACCTTGGATTGCATGCTAAACTGTTCCCTGAATTTTTTGGATAATAGCTGTGTGCTATCGCCGTGTAAGCCACTTAG
Organism: Ctenodactylus gundi; assembly: GCA_004027205.1. Taxonomy (NCBI): domain Eukaryota; kingdom Metazoa; phylum Chordata; class Mammalia; order Rodentia; family Ctenodactylidae; genus Ctenodactylus; species Ctenodactylus gundi. The sequence continues at coordinate 679,836 of PVKB01000444.1, forward strand.
GGCCACTTCCAGCAGACCACAGATACCTTAATACACGTTAGCTAACACCGTTGGTAACGCCACTTTACGAGTTACAATGAGTCAGTAAAGGTGTCAGCAAGAAGCGATTTCTCCATTAACCTTTGGATTAACTTGAACTGTTTGATTGCTGGTTATAGCATCTTAATGTCAAGATTAGGAGAGAGAGAGACAGATTCACACAAAGAGAGGGGAGAGAGAGCGAGAGAATTCCTTGACTCTAGGATCTGAAAAGTGCACGAGTATATTTAGCTTCAGGTCCGGCTGGATCCAGGGGCACCAGTGGGTTCCGAGGGTGTAGTTTCTGTACACATGGGCTCACGCGCTTTGCATCTGCCCCTGACTCCCCTGGGGCGCCATGTGCTGACCTGGGCCTGCCATCTAATGAGCACATTTCACGGCGACCCTGCAGAGTCCCAGGTTGCGGTTTCTGATCTCAGTGGGCGTGTGTCCCCTCTGAGCCTTGTCCCTCCCAAGTCCCCGGGCTATGGCGTGTGTCCCCTCTGAATCCCCCACCTGATAGTGTATGTCTCTTCTGAGTCCTGGAGTACAGGAAGCTCCAGTGTTAAGCTTCGCTCCTGGGCCGACCCACGTGTCAAAGGGCAGGCCATTTCCTGTGAGCCTGCGGAGTGGGCAGGAGAAAGATGTCCCAAAATACACAGATTCTCATTGCCAGGAAGACAGGGAGGGAGGGAGGGAATGAGAAAGGCAGAAAAGGAGGAAGGAAAGAAGGAAGAGTGTTAGGAAAGAGAAAGAAAGAGAAAGAAAGAAAGAAAGAAAGAAAGAAAGCACCACCCTTAGGCGAAAAGGCAGAGGGCCGCCGAGCGGATGTCCACGCGTCCTCTGGTCATCGCGTGTGCTGGATCCTCTGGGAGCAGAGCCTCCCTGAGCACAGCTGGAGTAGGAGTGCAGTCCCAGGACATGGTCAGGCCCGCTCCGGGGACGGTGCACACGGCGGCCACTCAGTCCCTCGCCCCATGCCCCCTGCCTGGGCGCGCTGAGCGACGCAGATGTGTAATTAGGTGGTGTGCTCCGCTGCCCATGTGAGTGCACTGGAGTTCTGTCAGTGTGTAGACAATGTCCTGATGCCCTTGGTGTATTCGGAAAAGCTCTCACGTTTCCTTAAAATAAAAAATTAATTGTTTTCCACGAACTCTGTGCACAACACCGTGCACCTCCCAGGAAGTACTTCGTAACCGTTTGCAAGGGCTGCATTTGTAACCAAACAGCTCTTAATTGGCTCCAAACTGACATTTGCTAATTGTCCTTACTAATTTTAACTCAGAGAAGAAAGGTAGGAAGAAGAAAAGGCATTCGAACGCAATCCGGGAAGTTTTTCAGTGGTGCATATCCCACGCCATTGCAGGCTCTTAGTTTAGGCTGTGGGAACAAGCCCCCAGTGGGGCACGCTCAAGGGAGGATCCTTCGTAACTCACAGAAGTTACAAGCATTTATAGCTGTCCATCCAGGAAAGAGTTTAAGATTCCGTCTCTTCCAAACATTGGCCCCATTGTCTACTGTGCCGTGGTTTCCGTGGTTACCAAAGTCACCGGCATCCAGTGAGTGAAGCAGAGAGGATCGTGGGAAGGACAAGTGTGGAGGTGGTACGGCTCATCCCGTTCAGATCCATAGGTGGCTCTCAGTCACATGACCACCTCTGCCCCATGATCACCTCTTCCATGAGGGAGGCAAGAAACGTCGTGAGATCTGAACCCTCTTGAAGGTTGAAGTAGGAAGGTCGCAAGTTCCAGCACAGCGTGGGAAGCTTCGCAAGGCCCTGTCTCAGGATCAGAACTAAACACGGGCCGAAGACAGAGGTCAGTGGGAAGGCCCGGGCTCCATCCCGGGTCTCCCCCCCGAAGAATTAAAAAGTAGCAAGAACTGGGTTCTGGTGGATGCCAACCTGTGTTGGTGGTATGAATATCATGTGCGTAGCATGTGTGCACTCCAGGACCTAGGCCTGCGGGGCTCTGTGTCGGTTGGAGCGGGGGGCCGACGGGCATATCACAGGTTTGTTAGGGATCCTATGGAGTGCTCAAGATGTGGATGTGAGTTGCTGAGCCCAGCCAGAATCCAGTGTGGCCAATGAAGGACCATGTGGAGAAGTGCTGGGGAGGTGGGCGGGCAGGGGACGGACCTGAGCCAGCGAGCTGTGGGGCGGTGGGGCCGCAGCTGGGGAAGCGGAGCAAGCCTGACAGCTGCTGCTGCTCTGAAACAGGCAATCCTCAGGACCTCGAAACAAACAGAAACCAACAAAACTAAATTTAAAAAGCCAACAATTTCCACCCCCACCCAGCTGGTCACCCCACCCTCCTGAATTTCTCTCATCTGCTTTTTTTCAGCACTCCTAGAAAAATTGCATTTATTCAGCAGGAAAGCATGTTTCTGTGGACCTGCAGCTTTGGGGTGCTTTCCTACACTTACCACGGGGTATCCCCATGGTGCAGTGGCCAACAGATCCCTCCCCTCTCTCCCTCCCCCACATCTGTGGTGTGAGGTCCCTACAGCTGACTCAGGGGCTCCCAGCGCAGATGTCTGCTCCCTCCAGCATTTTCCCCAATAGCACGGGGCTGTGTCACAGTGCAGGGGACGCCCGTCACCTGGGGCAACCTTTTCCCGCTGTCAGCTGGGTGCCTCTGTTCTCCAGCCAGTGGTCTCCCCATGTGCTGGTCTGGGGGTCCCGTGGCATGGGACCAAGGGTGGTTGGGCCGGGAGGACTGTGTGTGAGCCTTTAGCAGAACCTTCAGCCTGTGGTCCCTCTGACCAATGCTAGTCTTACAGCCCAGCCCAACGCGGTGTGTGTGGTGAGGACACACAGTGCCAATCTCCGAAGGCATGATCGGTGGTGGCAGTGATGGAAATGCTCACACAGACGGGGCACGTACCGTTCCAATTCCCACAAGCCCTGCTCCATTATTTTCCCAAAAGGTTGTGGCAATTAGCGCTACCACCAGTAAGGTAGGAACCAGCTCATTTCCCAAATCGATGCTCAGCATAAATGTTAATTTTATCAACTTGACAGTATTATAGCTGAAAATTATCTTTCAAATTCCCATTCCCTTTGGTGTTGGTAAGACAGAAAATCTTTTCACGCGTTCGTTTGGCAGATCGTCGTTCTTCCCCCTAGCGTTCTTTTCCTGTCTTCCTCCGTGTGGAACACAGCCTGCCTCGTAGCGTGGCGGGATGTTTTTGTGTGTTACGGCCTTGCACCTGCTGGGCAAGCCCTCTAACCATCGAGCTACACCCCCAGCCCTGGGCATGGCCTGTGCACTTCACAACCCAAACACATCCAAATGCCAGGGCCGTCCCCCACAAATTGCTTTTATAGTTAAAACTACAGATTTCTGCCCGGCATCGATCCACTGTCTTGTGGGCTGTTTATGGAGAACCACGCAGAAGCTGCCTTGCTGATTGCCTGGGAGTCCGCATCGGTCTGCCCGGTGTGGCCGCAGGTGTGGACCTCGGGGTGATTCCCACGCGACACCAGGCTGAGTGCGCGCATCCTTCATCACGGCCACAGTTACATAGTCGATACCTTTTCCACCCAGCATGCCTCGGAAGGCTTCAAGGGGACAGGGACCCCACGAGGAGACGCTGGAAGGGAGCAAGTGAGCCACGGAGGTTACCTCTGCATCTAGCCGAGACCCCAGGCTTCGGTTTCGAGGACCTGGGAACCCCGCTTTGCAGAACGTTTGCCATGACCTCGCTTTGTGCCTGCTTTGCGGTTTCCATCCTCGCCAGAGACACCAAAGGGCAAAGTGAAAGTGAGGTGACCCTGTGAGCCCACCTGAGGGCAGTGTGCCTTCTCCACTCCTGCCATCCATGGCCCCGGTGGGCCCGCAGGAGGCCCAGTGTTTGGGTGCTCATGGCTGAAGTCTCTGTGATTCGTGCCTGTGGCACACTGGTTGGAGTTGCTGATGGCAGCACCACACCGGGTAGCCACGGCATGGTCCCTCGGTGAGCCAGTGCACAGCCGTGGCCTGTGGGGTCGGTGGAACGAACGCACTCTCCCCAGCCTGCCCTCTTGTTGATGTGGTGGGGCCTCTCAAGATCCGACATTCACCTGAGCCACCTGGAGGGTCTGCTGGAATGTAGTACAGGTTCCCGAATCTGACGTGTGTGGAGAACTCCAGATCTGACGGGTTAGGAGAATACGTGTTTCTGACAGCCTCGCGTTCACACGAGGCTGGGGCTCACTCCAGCAGCTGTTTGAGCGCTGCCCACACAGCCGGCCTTCCCTTGTTGAAGGGCCTGTGGATTCAGCAGCAAAGACACTGAGTATATTCACTGCTTTCCCTTTGCTGGGACAAAATCCCAACGCCTACAGCTTGGGGGTGGGGGGGGAGGTTGATTTGGGCTCACGGTTTTGGAGGATTCAGTCCATGGCCTGCCAACGCCCAGGCAGCAATAGCAGAGCTGCAGCTACTCACGGTGGCAGCCAGGAAGCAGAGAGAGGCAGCAGGAGGCGCCAGGGACATCCCAGCCACACCCCCGTCACCCCTGCCTTCTCACCAGGCCCCACCTCCAAGTAAAAGGCTTCTGGGGCCACTTTAGAGGTGAGCTGTGGTGCCAGCATGCACAGACTCCACAGAGGGAGACGCGTGATGGTCTCTGGGCTGAGGTAGGAAATAAATGGCTCCCCAGAGGGAGGGAGAAAGGCGGGACCGCTCGCTATCCCTGCAGCTGAGCCACGGAAGCCTCCGCAGGCCACAGGGCAGTGCTTTGATCCCATAGCCGCCGGCCCGTGTGGACCAGCGTCCTGTATCAACACAGGGAGTAAGTTTTGCTTGTGTGGCCGCAGTTTGACCGCCTCGGTGGCACGTGGGCTTTCAGCGTGGTGCAGGGGCTCGGGTGTCAATTAGGCGTGCTTCGGCTTCCCCCCAAGCACCGTGAAGCCGGTGAGACGCCCGCCTCCATCCGCAAGGAGCCAGATCTTCAAGGCGCCACATTAGAATTGATATATCTCGTTGTAAAGATAAAGCAAAATAAAACACAGCCCCCTGGGCTCGGAGTAATGAGAAGTGTGTGGTTGTCAGGAGGAAAAGTCGTGTGTAGACCATTGTTCCATGGAGTAGGAAGAGAGAGAGAAAGAGGCTGCTGGGGCAGCATAAATGCTGAAGGAACCCCAGGACTCTTTCCGGATCAACTTGCAGTTTTGATTAATGTCTTGTGACATTCACTTTGGAAATGGAAAAAGGCAAACAGAAAGCAGCACTGGCCAGAGCTTCGGGGTCCCGGCAGTCCTGGGAGCCCCTCTGAGGAGGGCGGGGGCGGGAGGGGGGACAGCTCTGTTCGTTCAGTGGATGCAGAGATGGTGCCAGGTGGCCAGGTCTTCCTTGTAGTGATAAGAGCGTGGGTCACAGGAGGGACCAGGGTGGTGGCTGTGAGGTCTGGAGTCATCTTAGTGGGCAGAGGAGTCGGCCATGGGGGCCCGGGTACAGCACCTTCGGAGACAGAGATGTTAAACTCCTCTCACTGTCCCCCTTTTCTGCTGAAGACAGGAGCCGCCCCTCTGAGCGTGCAGCCCCGGGGACCGCAGTGTTGGGGAGCACCCAGCGATGGCAGCCTGGACTGTGCCTTCACGTGGCAGCCTCGGTGCACAGTGGCTCTGGGGGAGTCGGCCTGAACGGAAAGGATTCAGGAGCTTCGGTTGCACCCCTGGCTGCCCCGCCTTTGGCTTCTGTGTGAACGCCTGTTCCCACACGCCCAGGGCTGTCAGCGGCCACCGCGGCTACCACGGTGTGCCTTCTACCCATACCGTGCATTTCACACGTAGGCACCTGGCTCAGCCACCTGCAGTGTGACTCGCACTCCGCCTCTGGCCACGTGAAGAGCCCTGGGGTCCTCCCTGTGTTCCAGCTAGTGACCAGGGTCCTTGGGGAGCTTGTGCCACCCTGCACTTCCAAATGTCAGATCCATTTTAACTCCTCTACACTCTGCTGTGGCCTCTTGTGAGAAGCCCTGGACGTGTCTGGATTCTCCCTGATTTTCAGGCCACCTTCTAATACCGGGACCCCGTGTGTCTGCTCTTCCAAAGGCCTACGGTATGTTCTTATTCTTTTTTATGGGGCCCTGAAGGTGAGCCTTGGCCCCTGGCTCAGCCTGGCTCCCCTTCCTCTCCTGGCAGCTACATCCCAGTGTGCCAGGAAACCTCTCCCCTGGCCCCGCCTGCCCCCATCTCGAGGTGCCATGCCGAGCCACCCTGGGACTGCCATCTAGCAGAGAGGCTCCCGTGAGTCACGGTGACAGCAGAGTCACAGGGAGCTTCAGAGGCACTGCTGTCCCAGCCCGCAGAGCACAGCTGGGGTGGGTGCTGATCGGGAGCACATGACGTCCTACCCCACAGGTGACCGAAGCGGCCGTGGGATCGTGCTTGGTCATGGCGGGGGGTGCCTTTTCCTTCCCCTCAGCACAGAAAGAGCCAAGGCTGTGGGGCACCAGCAGCAGGAACTCGGGTCTCCGGTGCCCCTGTGAGCTCCTGTTATCTCCCCACTCCAACTGGGGGAAGCGGTGGGAAGTGGAGGGACAGTGAACACATGTATATGTGGCACCTGCTGGATGCCAGGATGCACGTCACCCCCTGGGGTGACTGGTACCTGCCCCGGCGCAGCTGGAGCTTAGCGTCCCTACTGCCCGCGCAGGCCTGGAAGGCGTTGGGTTCTGAGTCCTGGAGTCTCGCTGTTTAATTATCCTTATCAGATGTGTCTGATTACACCATCTCAGAAAATCCTTTTGCGGAAGAAGCTGCAAATGGTAATGGATTTAGCTGATACCTCAGGTCTTAGAGTATCGGTATCAGTGAACTCAAACTCGTGGCTGAGATTAGGCAGCCCCAGGAATTGTCCTTGGTTCTGGGGACCCAGCAGGGAGCTGCAGAGACACGCAGGAAGGGAGGGAGGGAGAGTGAGTGCTTGCATTCTTCTCAGAGGCGTGGACAGGGCAGCAGACCCATGAGGGACACTGAGGCTCCGGAGACACAGGAGCAGCCGCCCTGCCCTACAGGGACAGGAAGAGAGAAGATCTGTGTCAGGGTCTGTCCTGGAGGAGCTGCACGCCTGCGGACGAGCCCGTGAGAGATGGACGCAGCTCCCGCGGGAGGTCAGGTCCCGTAGCGGCTGGGGAGGCCCAGCCCCTCTGTCCCTGCAGGGCCCGGCAGGGGGCAGGAGGCCAGGAACCAGGTGTCGGAAGGCCCAGGCGTGGCTCAGCGTTTGCGGTGTCCCGAGGCAGGTTCTCCAGGAAGAGGAGAGCTGGGTCTCCGCCTCCTCTCTCAGCCTGTCCTCTTGCCTGGTGGGACCCTGACTGTCAGGGCCGGCCTCGCCTGGCAGCCTCTCGGTGTCAGTGTCTGGTGCGCCAGGCCAGGCCAGGGGGTCCCCCTGTGCCCCGCCCCTCTGCCGAGCCTCGCAGCTGACCCCGGCGTGTGCCTCTGCTCTGAGTTTGCCGCCCATAACCACCCACTGACACACGGGAAGAAGATTCCTTCACCCTCGTTTGTGGCAGATACACCAAAGCTTAGTGATTAAAGGCCACCTGGCTGGGTTCACGCACGCAGCCGGTGTCCAGGTCGGGATCATCCCAGGCCCCTGGCCTCGGCTCGGCCCACCCCAGGCCCTGTCCCTCTGTGCTGGCTGTGCTTTTGGAAGTTCTCGTCTCCCTCGTGGCCCTTCTGGTGCATTTCCTTGTCTCAGGCCTGGGAGAGATGCGTCCCAGCTGTCGCCTGTGCTGTGGGCCTCCCCTCTGGCCTAGGACCAAGGGGCTCCTGCTCCCGGGAGTGCCCCCGGATGCAGGGGACCTCAGGGTGCTGCTCACAGTGTGCCACGGGGAAGCCAGGGCCGCGCACTGCCCTGGCCTGCTCCCAGCGGAGAGCCCCGCGGGACACGGGCTCCTGGGCCCACACGCCGTCCCGGCCGGCTCCCACCAGCGTGACCCCCTGGAGCGCTTGCTCCACTTTTACAGGACATGAACCTCAAGCCACAAATGGCCATGCGTAGGAAATGGCGGGTCATGTCTTATGTGTCTCCTGCCTGGCTCCACCTCCGTGTGCCAGTATTCTTGGGCTTCTCGCCCCTCCCGGCCCCGAGGCTCTCAGGGAAGTTCCTGCTGTGGGCAGCAGGATCTCTGTCCCCATGTGTCCCCTCCCTCCTCCCTGGTGGCGCCTTGCTGTCCCCCCCCCCACCCCGTGGCACTTCCCGGCAGCCCCACACTGCCCTCATTTTTGAAGACACGGGCTCTCCTCTCTCTCTCTCCCGACTCCTGGCAGATGCGTTTTCAGTCTGAAAATAAATAAAGGACAAAAATCAACCCTCCCTCCTGCGGAAGTGGAGCTGAGGACCCCAAGCTGGCAGGCAGGCGGCATAGGGGCCGTCCCCGTGCCCTGATCCCCCGCTTGGGCCAGGGGTGCCATGCTTACAGGAGGCGGAGAAGACAGAGGGGAAGGAAAGAAATTAATGCTCACTACCGGTTCTTTGGGTTAACTGGGCCCCTCGTGCCTGGCTTCTAAGAGTTTAAATTGGGACAAAACCTTATCTGCTTATACGGGTTTATTTATGTCCTTGTTTTTGCGTGACTAGAGATCTGCCCGGTTCTATTCTGTTTTATGCATGCGTGTATATATTGGCGGACGATCTCCCCAAGTTGCTAAGGTGCCCAGGCTGAGCTTGAACTGGCGACCCTCCTGCCTCAGCCTCCCAGAGTGCCGGGGTTGTAGGCCTGCCCCTTCACACCTGGCGGGGTGTCTGTCCTCAGTTTGAGCAGCAGGACCTCTGGCCCCTTCAGAGGTGATGTGCAGTTCTTTGTGCCCAGTTTCCACTGTAGGTAAGGGGGAGGGGTGGATTTCTGTGGCTACAGAAAGGATTGCCATGGAAGTGTCACTTGAAGCGGCTGGCCGTAGGGACACTCCCTGAATCCTGCCTTAGAGAGTCCCCGTGCTGTGGAGGCGCAGGAGGAGAGGCGACCACCCTGTCACCCTCCTGGGCCATGCCGGTGAGGAAAGGTTGGCTTGTGCATTCAACTAACTTTGGGCAAATGCCTGCATATGTCAGACGTAACCCAAGACACGCGGGCTTATGACGCTGAACACGACAGACGTCACTGCCCTGATGAAAGTCTCATGACCGTGGGAGTGTATAAAACCCGGCCACCCCCAGCCACCCCCTCATCCTCCTGCCCTTCTGCGTGAACGTGTTGGTAGCGTGAGGTTTCCAGGGGAGAGCTGGCCTGATCTGTGTGCGTGTGGCTGTAGCACGGGCCAGGAGGCTGTTGGGGGTCAAAGGACGCCATGGGCTGGCCTGGAGGCTGCTTGGAAATCCCAGAGAAGGGGATGGGGGCTTGCACCAGGGCAGGAATGGCACGTGGTTAGGACCTGAGTCACCGCTATGAGTCAGGGCCCATCACTGACACCAAGCACCCACAGGCGCCCCGTGGGTGTAGTCTAGAGCAGGGGAGAGGGCCTTCTCGCAGCTGGCCACAGGTGCCTCTGCCACAGCCTCCCGAGACCTGTGGCCATGCGAGGCGTGCTCGCCGTACGCCTGTGGGGAGAGCACAGCTTCCCGGGCAGCTGCCTCGATGGCTGGGCATGCCTGCGTCTCTGGAAATGCAGCACCCTCCAGCACTGCTCTAACGCGGCAGTGCCACCCCCAGGGGTAGCCAGCCGCAAGTGTCCAGCTGCTGCCATGTCAACATGTGACCCAGGACCTCCCTCCCTCTCTCTCTCTCTGTCTCTCTGTCTCTCTGTCTCTCTCTCTCTCTGTCTCTCTCTCTCTCTCTCTTCCTGCCTCCATCCCTCCCTGTGGAAGCCCCGGCCTCAGGCTGGGAAGTGGTCCTGACCGCGGGTCCGCCCTGTGGGGTCTCAGGGTCTCGGCTCACCGTGGCTGGAGCCGTGGTGTGCTGGAGACGGGCCTCTAGTATTGTACCATCCTAAAGGTGTAGGTTCTGAATCTGTAATTTCCTGCTGAGATGACTTCAACGAAGTACCCAGCAAAATGCTGCGACAGGCTTTCCTGCTAAGTTCACTTCACTTTTTGGGTTTTTCCTTCAACTGACACTAGAAAGTGGAAAATTGTACATATTAAGAGAACGCTACCCGGTGGCGCTCCATGCGTGTGTATGTGGGGAAGTGCTTATATCCTCAACCACCTGTCTTGTCTTCTCGGTGAGAACTGTCGGCATCCTTCCTTCCTACGCTTCCAGACACACCAAAGAGAACTGTCAGCGTGTCCCCTCCCTGTGGTGGCACTGCAGGGCTCCTTGCTCCCACCCGGTGTGACCCGCCTGCCCCACGGCTCCCTGTCTTGCTGCTAATCCCGGTGTCTGGTGACCACCAGCTTCTGTGAGGTGAAACGTATGTATTTATTGGTATGAGGAATTAAACGCGGGGCCTTTTCACTGAGCCACATTCATGGCTCTTTTTAAAAATTATTTTTGATTTTAGCCAAGTTACTAAGTAGCCCCAGCTGGGCTCAAATCTGCCACCCTCCAGGGTTAGGGTTACACACATGTAGCACCACGCCCCTCAGAGATCAGCTTTCCGGTGTGCCGCCGCGAGATCGCACACTGCTTGTCTTTCTGGGCCTGGCTCCTTTCTGTTTGCGTGACGGTCTTGCTTCTCCGTCCTCCTGTGTCCACGCCCCTTCCCGGCCCCGCGTGGTTCCATTCCCTGGCTCTTGTGAGCGCACCTAGCAGGGCGGCGCGTGTCTTCTCCACCGGCTGATCCACGCGTGCTGAAGCAGCCAGTGTGGTATGTCAGGAAGCAGGAGGAAAGGATGTTGGATGTTCTCACCACGAAGAAACGCTCCATGGTCGAGGTGGTAGATACGCACAGCCTGGTCCCAGGTGGATGTGGGGCCGGGATGCGGCAATAGCTTCAGCTCCAGCTGTGAGTTCTGAGCAGCCTCCGCCCTGGCCTCTGCCCCCAGCTGGCAAGGGCTCACTTGCCCACCCCCTAGCTGGTGCTCGCCACCTTCTGAGTTTTCTGCAAGAGCCGTTCTTCCTTGGGTGGGTTGAGGTCTCACTGTGGTTTGGATTTGTGATTCCCCAGCAATTACCGAGGCTGAGTTTTTTCTCATACCTGTTGGTAATTTGTGTGTCTTCTCTGGAGAAAGCTGTTTTGAGCTCTGTTGATCTTGGGTCTCTGGCTGGGTTCCCTACACCAGGCCAGCCCCCGAAGCCAGCGTGGAATCCGGTGTTAGACTGACCTGGCTGCACACTGCCCATCTCCTCCTTCCCCTAGGCACTGGTCTTCCTGCTTGCCCATTCTAACCAGTGAATACAGACACGTTTTTGCTCCTGCAGTTCATCTGCCCACCTGTGACTGTATGCCCCTAGAGGACTGTGCGGAGGGGCAGGGAGTCTGAATCACACGTGTCATGTTGTGGCGTACCGTCAGGGCAGGGGCTTCCCAGGGGCAGTGGAATGCTCACAATCAACCTCTGGAGAAAGGTGATCAGATCAGTTGGTCATGGGCTGTCATATCTGCCTATGTGATGAGGGTCCAGTTAGTTGTACGCCCTCGTGTCTACAGGTGTGATGAGGAGTTAGTCGCAGGCTTTTGTGTCTACAGATGTGATGGGAACCAGCCAAGCATATACTTCCGTGCACCGTCAGAACCTGTAGCTGGGCTGGACACGTGAGCAGGTGCAGAGGCCGTGCACAGAGCTGGTGCTGGGTCCTGAAGCTGGTGTGGCTCTGGATGCTGCAGCCTGGCAACTTTTCCTGGTGCACCCAAGAGCTGTGCCCAGGGCCGGCAGCGTGGTGATAGTTACCTGGCTTTCCGGTTGCCTGCAGTAGCGCCTTCCGCCGCATGGGAGTGCCTGTCTTACTCAGCTGATCTGGAGTTCCTACCTACAGCTTGTTTCTTCAGCACTGGTCCTAATTTTATGAAGCAGTCCCCTCTGTCAAATTCCTTTCCACACATGAGCTCTGTGTGGTGCCTGTGGACGGCATCTGTGCCAAGGCAACTCTGCTGGCCCAACTCCACGTCCTTGACAGGCAGATTGCCACAGGCCAGCCAGGCCCACTTGGAAGTCCTGGGTGATGACATGTGTGGACCGCACAGTGTAATCAAGTGGCAGAACCCACCCTTCTTTGCCTGCCTTCCAGGGTCTTCGTTTTCCAGGGCAGACTTGTGCAGCTCCGTGCACACCCGCTGCGGGGCAGGCCGCACATGGCTGGAGCCACATTTCCTGTATCCTCTCCGTCAGCGGTGTCGAGTCCTTTAACACTGGACGATGACAAGAAATAGCGTCTCCCTTGAGAAACGCCCAGACGGCGCCTTCCATGAAGGCGTGGCGCTTCCTGCAGCCAGGTACTGTTTTAATTCGGCCGCCACAAATGTGCAAAATTGGGAACTGACCATGGCAGATGGCCTCTTGGCCAGGAAAACTAGATCTCATCCAAGGGCTAAACATAATAAATAAATAAACAATTCAAGGTTCCTGTTATGAACCCTCCCTAGCATATATCAACAATAAAATCTGTCATTGGAGTGAAAACAGAGGTTAAGAATTCTGGAGCAGGCGCCCCATTAGCCACAAGGTTGCACAACAGAGAAATGCAAATTGGAAGCGCTGGCCGCCTGAGCATCGTCCTGGGCCTTGAAGGGTTTTGTTTCTCCCTGTGTCGTTTTTAAAGAAGCGTGCTTCTGAACATCCTCCTCATGAGCTGCTATTGTGTTGTGACTTATTTTGCAGAGTACACCTGGAGGCTGAATTACCCAGTTTAAACAGTGATTTCAAAATTATCCAACTTAAAAAAATGAGATTTCTAAATTCACACAGAAACCGAACAGCTCTCTCTTCTGCCTTCTGATTATCTGCCCGCCCCTCCATCTTCGTGGGTTTGTTTTCCGGTTTTGTCCTTGGGTTCTGTTCATTTTTTTTTTCACAGATTTTTTTTTTGTTTTTGTTTATATCAGATACGCGGAATCACTTATTATGATGACCTGTAGATTTTTATAGATGTATACGTGTCCCGTGGAGGTGTGTCTGTTAATCCTAGAGAGGATTGAGAACTCCAAGCTCTTGGAGCAGGGATAAGCTTTGGATCTCCCCAGCAGGACTTAATACCTGAGAAATCTGTTAACGCAGCAGTTAAAGCCAAACTGTCCCTTGAAGTGACTTCAAAGTGACAGTGCCATTGCCTGGCATTTTCCTTTCCTCGAGAAGTTTACATAGAAGTTTCTCTTCTATGAATGTAAGCTTTTTCCCTTAAATTGCACTTTTAGTTGTACGCCTTTTTCTAAAGAAAATGAGAATAATACACGGTACATCAAAATGGCCAGAATCTAAGTAGAGGCTGAAGACTTCCTTGGCGGATGGCTCCTTGTCAGGCTTCATACCCTGGGAAGGAGGGGAAACTGTGGTGTGTTGAAAACACCCGAGGCAGCTGACAGTCCTGGAGGCCCCGGGGCCTGTGGCCGGCACGAGCGGGGCTGTGGTGAAGAGGCCTGTGACGATGGTGGGAGCGCGTGTCGTCAGGACAGCCATGTCTCAAGCCGGGAAGCGGAGAGTGCCCGGGCCCCACCGTCTCTTTTAAGCCACTGCCCTTAATGTCATTCTCCCTGTGTTAGTCTGGGTTCTTTCAAAAGGCAGAATTCACAGATTTTATGACAAAAAGGATCTGTTAGGAAGGCTTACAAATCCAAAGATAGAGACAGTCAAAGATGGCTGCTCGGCCACGGAGCGGATCTCCCATCCGGGGCTGCAGGGCAGCCGGGAGAGTCTGCTGCAGATCGCAGTTGTCCAAAGAACAGCGGTGAAGGCTGGAGTGTGACAGTCGGCGGCTGACGAGCAGCGACGGGTAGACGGGCGCAGGTGGAGACCGGAGCGAGTCTGTGCTGACGGTTTGCGGCATAGAGCCAGTCGGCGTCCGCAGACCGTCGTGCAGGGGAGAGCTTTCCCCGAGGAAGAAGCTGTGACGAGCTTTCTTCTTCCTTCCTTTAACACCAAGTTCCCGCTGGCTCTCCCACATCCGGTGGACATTGTTCCCTCATTGGCCAGCCCACAGATCGCTCACACTCTAATCCAGGCTGGTTCTCGACTCCCAGTCTAGGCGTGGTTCCCAGACCCCAATCCTAAGGGAGGTGTGGTTCCTGATTGCCTCAAGTTGGCATCGTCTCTTCAACGATCCCTCACGCAAAGTCTTAGGACGTTGGCAAAATGTGGACAAACTTTTTGCCGGGCTGTAGCTCACATGGCCTCTAGTGAGTCCCTTATTCCCAGTTGAAACCTCCGGGGCCTGGCCGTGGTTGTCCGCGTTCCTGTCGGCACCCTCTTGGGAGCGCAAACCAGAGTCTCCCATAAAAGCTGTGCTTGCTGCATTCTCTAGGCTTCTCTAGCCAGCGTCTCCAAGCTTTTCAAAACTCCTCCTGTAAGCCTCTTCCAAAGATTTCTAAACAGCGTGGTTGGGTTTGGTCACAGCAGTGACCCCACTGCTGACACCAGTTTTCTCTGTTAATCAGCTTCTTGTTGCTAGGCTGTAGCCCCGGCCATTCCCAGCTTACAGGTGGGGGGTTCAGTTTGGCTCCTGCGTGCAGAGGTTCCAAGGTAGAAATGCCATAGAGAATGGACACGTTGGAGAAATGCTGCTCCCCCACAGCAGCCAGGGAGCGGAGAGATGGAGGAGCCAGGGCCAAGACCACACCCTCCCACGCCACCCTGGCTCCTGGTGACCCACCGCTTCCAACCAGTACGCCCAGTCCCCTCCTAACGGCACATTTAGCATCCAGGTCATCGACGGACCGGCCGACTGATGACTGCAGGGCGCCCAGGCTTCCGTTGCCTTCCAGAACCTGGTCTCGGCACACATGCGGCTTTGGGGACATCTTAGAGCTGAGTCTAACGTGACATGCAGCATGAAAGCAACCATGATGTTTGTCTGAACCATCACCCGGAAGGCTACATATTGCATGATTCTGTTTTCAGGGATGTCCCGGAAAGGAAAGTTCATGGAGACGGATTAACACGTAGAAGCCCAGAGTACAACTGTGGAGAAACAGGAACTCACCACTGCCAGAGGGAATGGGGAAAGGGGCGTGGCGGCTGGACAGAGCTTGGGCCATTTCCAAGGACCTTAGGCCTGTAAACATGTCCCATAGCGTGGCATTTTCCACGTAGGTGGGTCCCGTGTCCGCGCAGACACTTTGCTGTGGATGTTCTTAGTGTCCCGCTCATCACAGCCTGAAACTGAAAACGGCACAGGTGCCTGGGAAGTGGGGGAGAGGTAAATACGGTGCCTCATGGCCAGGGAGTGGAACACTAGGGAGGAGAGAAACAGAGGGGCCTTTGGTGTGTGCTCTGGCACAGAGGACCCCTATCCAGCCTGCTCTGCTGGGAGAAGGCCGCTGACCCAGGAGCGTGTGTACTGCATGATTCTGCTGATAGGATTGCCCAGAAAAGCTGAGTTCACAGAGCCAGAGGGCAGTCGGGGCCTGCCTCGATGTGGGGGCCAGTTGTAAGTGGGTGTTAGACCAACAGGTGGACAGCGTCCTAAAGTTCACTTTTGATGATGGTTTCATGACTTGGTCAGCTTAACTAAAATCATTTAATCACACCCTTGATCCAGTTAATACTCAGATATGAGCCAGTGGACCCGCAGCAGCTGCAAGGCGAGGACTTCCTCTTCTTTCCCCGTGCTTGAGAAATGAAGCCTCTGAGGACAGAAGGGCCCTGAGGGTGAAGGGTGTGCGGCACCAGAGGCAGGAAGCAGCTTCCCAGAGGCGTGATCAGAGGCCCCACTGCTGCGGGCGGTCAGAGAACGGGTCTTCGTGGAAACAGCGGCCATTGCTGCCAGTGTACGACTTGGCACAGGTCCCTCATGGTCACAGGCGAAATTACTGACAAACAGCTTTTTAGGAGGTAAACCATCGGCTCACTGAGGTGCTGCCTAGCGCCACCGGGATCCCCCGCGTTCACGTACATGGCAGCTGTGGCGTTGTACAGTACCGACTCAATACCCAGCTGTCCTTAGTGTCACACAAATAGACTCAGAAAAGATGACCACTGTGTCCTTGCCCAGGTGATAACAAAGGCGGGCATGGTTTCACGGAATGCCCTGGAGACGCCAAGGGCCTCCCAGCCGGCGCTGCCCTCGCCACCTGCCCTGTGCGCTTCTGAGAGCCAGAGCGTAGCACACTGACAGTCTGTGTCCTGAATGAATGGAATCTCGTGCTCCAGATTGCCCAGATTGGGAAACACGTTTTCTTTTAAATTGGGATGGAGTGAGTGTCATCTTCCCCTGTCACAGCCTGTGACAGGTGTCAGTTTCAAGTTGGCTTCCGTGCTGTGAGTGTTGCTGAAGACATCCTGCATCTGTGCCCTGGTCTTCAGGTGGGCACAGGCTTCCCCCATCCCCGCACTCTGCCAGGCTTGAGTGGCATCCGGGGCCAGGCTCCCCGTCCCCACCTGTGAGTGACCCTGATAACGAACCCTGTAGTGCCCTGACCCGCAGAGGAGCCCCAGCACGGCTCCGGGCCACCCACCTGGTCCCCGCCACGTTGGCTCTTGGAACGAATGCCCTCACCAGCCCGGCGCTCCTAGAGGACCAGGCGCCCGAAGGAGGAAGCCACCCGCGTGGGGCTCTCTGGGACAAGAGCACGTGCACAGCTGTTGTCGCCCATGAGGTCTTGCTGCAGACAGCCCTGTGACCCCCTCCATGGTTCACCCTCAGCTGCGCCACATGCCAGTCTCCGGAGCTCTGTTTATGTTTATGTGCAGGGAAAGGGACAATGAGGAATGGAAACGGTCCCATTACATCTGTGTTCTGTGCACAGTCCCAGGTTAGAACACGGCTTGTGGTCCAAGTCGGGATTCACTTATTTGAATCCCTTAACAATATATCCATGTGTGTTCTTCCAGACGGAAACGCGATGATTGAATTCTTTCTATTAATAGTAGCTGCATAATAATGTGGGTAGTAGGCACTTAATGTATTTCACCTATGGATGGGGAGCCTCTTTCTAATTTTGTTTTTTAAATCAGTGCGACCATCCTGCATGCCTCCTTCCAGGGCAGTACATGATTTCTACAGATAGATTCCCACATGAGATTTATGGCTCGAAGAGGGTGTGAGTGGTTGATGTTAATACACATGACCACACTGATGCCTGAAAAGCCAGAGTACCCATTTGCCCAGTGGCATTTGCAGAAGCCTTACCCGCCGTCTTCCTGTACCTAGATGTCACCCTCGTTCCTGAACATTGGATGGGGAAAACCGCCGCCGTTGAGCTTGGGTTCCACGTCCACTCGCCTCCTGCTGGGGGACTACGTGCCTCTCGAGCGTCGGCCGCCTCCCCCCCACCCCCCGCCCTCTCCTCTTCGGCACGCGCCTGTTGTGGTCCTTTGCCGGTTTCCCCTTCCGCCCATGGTGTGGCCCCATTTCTCGCTCGGCAGGTCTCTTCCCATTGAGGCTCCCAACATGCCGCTCACAGACATTGGTGCGCCGCACAGCACCCCGCTTTTGGTTTTCTTTATGGTGACGCTTCCCCAGGTAAAGTCTCTGAATTTTGTATATATTATTCCCTTCTGTCTCTTGCTGGAGAAGTTCCCTCACACCCAGATACGTCAGTAGTCTCTTAAATATGAAGTCGGTGCCGGCAGGAGCACGGGGAGGGGGGACAGGTAGGCAGGAGGGCATTCTTTAACTTTGCCGTGTGGCTGGATTGTGAGCATGGGTCCATTTATGATAAAAACAGCTTTGGGGCAAAGAGAACAGTGAGGGATGATTTGGTCACAACAGGGCAGAGAAGAGGATTCTTCCGGGCTGGGACTAGGCGGTGTCTTCGGTGTTGTGGCCACGTAACTCCATGCATCTGGGAAAACTCAACAGCACTCCCAGTTGTGAGTTTTATTGCACGTTTGTTCTAAAACAAAGCTGAGCGCTGGGCCTGCTGGCACAGGTCCGTGATCCCGGCACTCTGGGAGGCTGAGGCAGGAGAATCGCAAGCTCAGTCTCAGCCCGGGCAGCTTACCCTGTCTCGAGATCAAAAACATGGGCTGCGGGTGTAGCTCAAGGTGAAGGGCCTGGGCTTCATCCACAGTACAAAATAAAATGAAATAACGCTGGTAAGTTAGGAGAAAGTTATCATATTGTTCTGTGAGCCTCGCTTTACTCTGAAGAGAAAACTTGACAGTAGTTCAAAACTAAAGATTGATTTCTAAGTAACTTTTAAACACAGGTACCAGGATCACACCGCAAGTCAGGTCCAGCTCTGGGAGCTTCTTGGCAGCCAGACAGAATCCGTGCACTTTGAACAGGGAAGGCCGGGAGGTGGGCAGCTGGTGGAAGTCGGGCGCCCTCCCAGGGGCCCTGGGTGAACACGATGCCCCGGGCTGCTGGGGGGAAGCGGGGGATGTTCCAGGCCTGTGCCCGTAGGGCAGAACCTCCGGTTCAGAGCCAGCAGTGAGCATTAAGTGTTAACATCCAGTGAGTCTCTCATGTTTTGTGGGATTGGCTTTGAAACTAGATTTCCTGGTATCTTGGTTCACTGTTCTGATGTACCGATATGTCTGGTGGTAGACGGATGGCCAGAAGCAGTGGGTGCAAAGCATGGGTTCTCGGGGCGCCATACTTTGGGTGTGTTCCCTCCCACTGGGCGATGGAGTTCCAAGGACAGGATTGCAGCCCTGTCCTGCCGTGCTGAGCTGCCGAGCGCAGCACCAGGAAAAGAGCGGAAAATGAAAATGCACGAAGCAGACAGCAAGCAGCAGAGGCAGCAGTGGGGAGAGGGGGGATCTGGGGTGGGTGGGAGCAGGGGGCCAGCGGGTGGAGGGCCAGGGGGGAGCTGTGAAGCAGCTCTGGAGAGCTGGGGCCTCAGCACGCAGCGAGCCGTTCCGGCCCGGGCTGCCTGGATGCCGGACCTGGGCAGAATCAGCTGAGGACAGAGAGCGCTTGCCCAAGTTGGGGAGCACTCAAGCACCCCTGCCAGCCGCTGGAGACCACCGGAACCACTGGGAGCCTGCTGGCCCTGAGACTTACAGACAGGAGAGATAGTACGTTCCAACTCGGAATTAGTGGAGACTGGAAAGAAAAAACACAAATTAATAAAGTAACAAGGATGTGAAAATTATCAAATTAGTAGCTTTTATTTTGTAAACAGCAGCAACTAAGCAAGTAATAAGGAACCATTTTTTTCCTCGGATTGTAACGTGGGTGGTTTACTGGCTTGCAGAGACAAGGACACGGGGAAGTAAGAACACGGGTAAATGCCGTTACTGGGAGAGGTCCCGAGAAAGTTTGCCCCGGAACTACTTTCGCAATAGCAATAATAAATAAAGTTAAAAATAAAGTAAATCCTTAAGCCTAAACTTAATAAAAGAATGTTAACTTACATATAAAAAAACCTATTAAACAACCCACTGTTGCTAGAATGGAAAGAAATGCTGTGTCCTTAGATAGGCCGTCTTACTGTCATACCTAATAGCAGTGTCCCTGCCAATGACATGAACTCAGTGCGTTTTGGATAAAATTACCATCGGATGCTTTTATCTTCCCTGGGGTCAGAAGATTTGCTTAAAAAGTTGGCTCCACAGGGTAAATACAGTTACCAAGAGTTCAGTATATGTTTAGTTAGTTAATTAGAAGAATTTGAATGTGCTTTGCATAAAGAATTGGTGAAAATTGAAAGTATATTCTCACTGCTTTGTGCTAATTGGTATTGGAAGTAATACAAATCAAAACATTATAAGTGTGTATGCTTGTTCTGTGTCAATCAAAAAAATTTTTAAACGTGTACAGTTTGTAGAGGAGGTACTGTGGGGAGGGAAGCAGGCCATCGCCCACTCCCAGGCAGCAGGGGTTGGCAGCAGGGCCGCCCTGGGCACCCAGCAGGAGACCGCACGGGAGTACTTACACCCAGAGTCATCGCACACTGAAGGTTCGTGGAGGACAGAGGTAACACCTGCTTCTGGGGAGAAGACGTGCCCTTTCTCCCAAGGGGTCGCGGGAGCCACGTGAGGATTGCATAACTGAGCCTGCCGCAGCGGGCAAGGGGCATGCCACAGCGAAGGGCCCAGCGCATCCAGTGCCCGTGCAGAGCCGGTGAGCGTGCAGACCCGCGGTGGCCAAGGTGGGCGGCCTGTGGGGAGCCTCCACTCAGAGAGCAGAGCCCCGTGTGCGTGGCGACAAATGGGCGGGTCTGGGATGGCAGCGGAGACCTGGTGCGACACCTACCCCTTCTCCAAGGCGCTCCTGCCCTGCGAGGGCTTAAGGAGCTTAAGCCCCATAGAAAAAAGAGGACAGAGACAAGTAATTTACACACAAATTGAAAGGGGGATTCTTGAAATGACAGTGTGGAGTGTTTCAAATACAGAAGCAAATTTGAAACGCGGCCAGAGGAAGGAAAGGCGATTGCTGCTGGCGAAAACAATAAGAATGCGGGACATCGCTACTGTTTTTAATTTTTCGTGTGATTTAATGTCTTAACCATGTCCTTATACTTCTCTTTTCTTTTTTGACTGTGCTGGAAGTTGAGCTTGGGACCTGCACTCCAGCCAGATCTCCAGTCTTTTTTGTTGTTGTTTATTATCATTGTTTTAAACGGATCTCACTGTTGTGGCTTGGATCTGGAATGTCCCCAGAAAGTCTCGTGTATTTGGATGTTATGGACTGTGTATGGAACCGTGTGCTGTTGGGATCGTGAGCTCTGGTCTGGAGGGGTGGATTGCCTGCATGTAGATTGGATTATAGGCATGTAGTGGGGGCTTACCACATTTTCCACGCCTGGAAGAGTGAGACACGGAGGCCAGACCCAGAAGGGGCAGGTCCCTGGGACGGGACCTGGAAGTATGAATATGCTGCTGCCTTCCTCTGAGGACACTGAGCTTCACAGGTCTTGGCTTCCTGTTGTAAGTGGGTGAGGAGCTGCCTCCACCTCGGCCCCTGCTGTACACTTCCACTGTTGCCAGCCGCCCCTGAGTGGACTCTGACCTTCTGAAACTGTGAGCTAAAAATGAACCTTTTTCTCCTAAATTTGTGGATGTCAGGGCTTGAGTCTCAACAACGACAAAGTAACTCACGTGCTCACTGAGTTACTAAGTTGCCCAGCCTGGGCTTGGACCTGCACTTGCCCCGCCTCGGCCTCCGGAGTTCTAGGATTACATCGTGTGCCCTTGCTGAGCACAGCTAAGGCCCTGGGTTCGATCCCGTAGTCTAAATAAATAACTCAACTGGTAGCTTAAAAACACCCAATTTAATTTTTATTTCATATTGGAATTTTTACTGTGTTCAGGTCAGCATGTCACGAATGATCAGTAATGCGTACTAGTGAGAAGAGAAACCAGTTGTCAGATTTATCTAGTTAATAAAAATCTGAGAAACAGATGCATATGGAGATATTTATAGTTATGTAAGGATTATAGCCTTTTACGTTCAAAAATCTTTGAGTTCTTTCCATTTACTACAGTTTAACTTCCCTCTGTCCGCAGAAACTATCCCATTCTCATCTCTTTCTCTCCTTTGAGTGTTGGCTACAGTATCTAATTAAATAGTTTGACAAAGGAATATTTTTAGAAGAAAACAAAATGTGTTTGTGATTACTCTTTGACTAAAAATGAGTCACGTGCATGTGTTTATTGGAGGCCCGGGTGTCGGGAGGAGTTCTCCCCTGCAGCCCGCCGGGGGCTCCGGCCACAGCTCCTTGTACCAAACTTGACTTGGGTCAAGCCAGCAGCATCCGACTCCGGCCCTGCTCAGGGACACTGGGGATCGAAAAGTAAAGTCTGCGGATCCCAGAGCCTCACGGGATGGTGAGTCTCCACCCCACTGATTTCCACAGGAGCAGAATAGTCGCAGTCCCTAAACTTTGTGCAGAACAGCAGATGGACCTGCAAGCAGATGCCCTGTGTCAGAGAAGGGGAACGTGTTATTAAGTGCTGACCATGGAGCGTGGGCTTTGCCAGGCCGTTCGAGAAGGTAGAACCACGTCCTTCTGCACAAAGCAAAGTGCCCTGTTGTGTCGACGGCTTAGAAATGCACCAGCCGGTGCGGCCGATGGAATGAACCAGAAGCCTGTGGGTTCCACCACCAGGATCACGGAGCCCTGAGGATTGTGCCTGCCTCATGCTCGTGACGTCACGGAGCACAGTGACTCTGTGACCAGTGATTAGGGAGAGCTTCACGGGGAAGAGCGCTCAGAAGTGTTGGGACATCTTAGGAAGAAGAGAATAAAAATCTGTAAGTAGGAGCTCAAAGCCAGGCCTGGTGGCACTGGCCTGCCATCTCAGCACTCTAGGAGGCTGAAGCAGGAGGGTCTCAGGTTCGAGCCCAGTTTGGACAGCTTACTGACTTAGCCAGACTCTATCTCAAAAAAAAAAAAAAAAAAAGACCTAGGGTTGTATCTCAGTGTGAAGGCCCTGGGTTCACTCAATTCCTCATACAGAGAGAGAGAGAGAGAGAGAGAGAGAGAGAGAGAGAGAGAGGCTCAAGCAAAGTAAAGTGGGCCCAGGCTGCTTGCTTAGAGTCCCCTTGGGGACGGATCTACCATTACTGCCTCCACAGGCATTTTTAGATTTTTAGGGTCCATATGCTGCCCTTCTCAAACACACCCAGAGATTTGAAGCTCACAGGCTGTCCCTCTTCCTCCCTGTTCCTACCGTCTCATGGAAGTGAGCTGGATCTAGCTAAGGAACCAGATGCAGCCCGGGCTCCTGTGCCTGTTTACACATGTCCACCAGTGGCTAGGGACTGATCGGTCACACCGTTCAGATATAGGATGTGCCTGCCGTGGGAGCCAGTTCCACTGGGCAGAGACGCCCTGGAAGGAGCAGGCAGAAAGGTCTGTGGTACTACTCAGGGGAAGAGTTACGTTCTCATTGAGCACTCGGAGCCTGTATTGCTCGCTGTAGCTCAACTGGCACACAGTGCCAACACCTGCATCTTAAAGGAGAAGTTTGTTTTGGCCCTGGTATCATCCATGTTGGCTGGCTCCAAGGCAGAACCATATGGCAGAAGGGCGCGTGGGGGAGGAAAGCTTCCAGCCCAGAGGCAGCCAGGAAAGAGGGAGGAGGGAACCGCGTCCACCCAGGCCCCGCCTCTGAGCAGCCCAGTCAGCCCTGAGCTCCTCCACGAGCAGATCCCCTGATGAGCACCGTGTGACCCACTGACCTTCCACTCCCCGGGGACCATGAGGGACGTCGTAGATCTGAACCCTGACAGAACCTGAGCGTGGCATTCCTAGGAGCCCTAGAGTCAGTAATCTTCGTAGAGAACCGGTCTTCATGAAGGAGAGCCCCTGGCTGCGTTGGCACAGAGCCTGAGGCTTCCTTCTGGGAGATTGGGCAGATCAGAGCAGCGCTGTGCTTCCTGGGTGAGGCGCGGGGCTATTTTGGGATCCTAAGGGGTGAGAAATGAGGGAAGGCTGGAATTGCAGGAGACAAGGCCCTGTGGCACGAGACACACTGGAGTGCTCAGGGTGTGAATCCTTATTTCTGTCCTTGTGGGGTGGTAGGAAAAACACAAGTTTGGAGTAAAAAGCCTAAAGCGAATTTATGCCTCTGACATGCACATCAACAGTTATAAGGTGAGTTCTCAAAAAGCAATTCTTTAGAGAAGACGGAGTATTCTTCCATTCAGGCCCCTCAAATTTTTTTTTATGCTTATGACATTTTATCTTGAACACATACCAAAAATATAATTTAAAAAAGCCTGTAATGCTTTAAGACAGCAGTAAGAGGGGGAAAAATCAAAGATTACCATAATGCTAGACATAATTGCTTATGGAAAAATGATGTCACTCTGCCAGCTTGTAAAAATAAAAGGTTTTCAGAGGAATCGTTGCTCGGTGCTTTCCTCCAGCAGTGCAGGGGACGAGGAGGGTGACAGCCCCTTGCGCGCTCACTCATGGCCACGTGGGGAGGCACTCAGCTCACCCTCCTCGGTCGGTGCTCCTTAGAGGCTGCGCAGAGCTCAAGGTAGAACCGGTTTGCCACAAGCAAGTTGAGGAGGTGCGGAATATAGCAAGACCTTAGTCATTATTCTTGAATGGACAGCCTCAGAGCTGGAAAAAAGTAAAAAGACCGGCATGGTGTAGTCATTAGTAAGTGCTAGCCACGTACCAGGCTTTACCAGGCCGGTGTGGTGCTCTGAGTGGAATCCAGGCCCACGACTACGGACCCAGAGACCTGCTGGGAGAGACCCCATCCACATGTCCTGTGGAAGGGCTCTCCTGACTCGGAGGAGAGAACTCGCTGTGCCGGCAGCGTCCGTGGGAGGGAGGCACCATCCTGTGCGCTGTGAGAGCTGGGTAACGTGGGCAGAAGGCAGGAGGAGAGTCGGGGGAAACTGATGAGATGTGAGAGTGGGAAAAGTAAAGACTTGTAAAGCAAAGTTTCTTGCGTGTACTGAAAGCATGTACAGCCTGTGCGTTCTAATCACACGCAACATGCGGATGCCCGAGATGCTGCTGCAGTGGTGGTGGGTTCACGTCATGTTCCCGAGGGCCTCCGTATCCGGGCAGGGAAAAGAGATTTAGAGACATCGTCCTAATGGAAAAAAGCATGAGAGCCTCACCTGTGTACGGGCGGATTTCCCAGGACCCCCCACACCCAGGACCCATGAGGCAGTGTGTCTGCCCCCCAGAGGCGAGGAGTGGGAGGATCGCTGGTGATGGGTGACAGTACTTGGTATTTGAGGGCAGAGTGAGGAGGAGCCACTCAGCTCACAGGGGGCGCTTGTGTGAAAGACCACGTGAGCATCATGACAGCTAAATAGGGACAATTTACTGAGACAGAGATGGCCCTCAGGGCGACTGGGTCCCCTCTGTGGGGTGGGTGAGCCAGGTGATCTCGAGCACCCCCTTTCCCTGCTCCTGGGCTTCTTCTAAGATCTGCGCCTCCCTTGGGGGTGACTTTCAGGTTGTAAAACTTTTGCCCTGAATTGCATGTGCTTCCCATGACTCACGCGCCCCTAGTCCTGTTCACACACCCTCGTGCCTATGCATGATGTTAGTGGCATTGCAGTGAGAGGCGGCCAGTGAGGCCCCCCCGTTGTCCCCCCAGGGCGCCTGCCTTGGCCGCGGGGAGTCCCTGGCCTCTGTCTGCAGCTCCTCGTGGGCTTTCATCTGGCTCTGCTCGGGTTGGTTGGTTGCCATCGCCCCTTGTCCTCACCCTGCACCCGTCACCTCCAGGCCTGCGTTTTGTTCCTTCCGGCCCGCTCATGTCTGCTCATCATCTGACCCACATCCAAGGGTCAGAGGACAGAGGGTCCCCGGGCGTGGAGAGGGGCGGTCACAAACTTTGCTCTGCCTACTGCATTCGTTGGCGTCCTTTCTGCCGGGTCCCGGTGTTCCCAAAGCTGCCTCTGGGCAGCTGGGGCATCCGTCTTCCCAGATGTGGTTGAACTTGAGCCAGATGCAGGCAGCTGGTCCTCTCTGACGCCAGTCAGTTGTTTCCCAAGGTGCCAGCCTGAGGTGGGTGGGCACATGAGTAGATATGTGTGTGGAGAGAGAGGAGTTGTGACTGAAGACGCAAAGACTATTCTTAAAATTTTACTGTAATAAAAGGCAAACTGCTGTGCATTCCCTCAAACTCTGTCCCCTCATTTCTAACCCATTTATCCCGCTTTCTGAGGGTGTTCTGGGAGTCCTCTTTCCTGAGTGTCTTTAGTCCCAGCGTCATGGCTGCCTTGATGACCTGAATCATTTCAAAATGTTGACCTTTCACGGTGTGTTTGACCTCAGCAAAGAGCCGGAAGTCTCCCAGCCCTGGCTTCAGTGAAGAGAGTGGATGAGGTCACCCTGTCCTGTTTTTACGAGCCTGCCTTTCCGTCAAGTGGCGCTCGGCAGCGGGAGCCCCTGAATTTTGATCACACCTTGTACGGACACTCAGGACTCCCACAGATGCTTTGGAAAGCACCCAGAGGATGGGGTGCATGTGCTTGAAGTACAGGGGAAGATTTTCAGGGGGACTCACGGCAATGTAGTTTCTTATAGGAGTAAAAATTTCTGTTTAAACATTCACTGTATATTTCAATTTTCCCTCGGAGTGTTGGACAGCTGGCTGTGTCCAAGGCCCAGCACCGACAGTGCTGCCCAAGTGCTGGGTGAGCCCTTAAATTTTGAACCAGGCCCTGAGAAGCCAGCGATACTGGGTCATCTCAGTCTGTTTGTTTCAAACAGGAATATGCAAAAATTTTTGCCTTTGATTTTTTTTAATATTATAATGAAAAAAGTTTAAAAGAAATTTTAGTACTTATATATGTACATTAGTTATGTTGTATTTTTATATGTGGCCTAAGACAATTACTGTAAAAGCCACCTCCCCCAAAAGTCCCAGCTCGCCACACTTTGGATATGCTGACCTGGTTTAAAGTGCGTAGACCAGTGATCTGACTGTATCTGATTATAAACAGATTTCTTTTCTGCAGTTAGTCTGGCCCATTCAGTTGATTCTGTATCCTGTTGTGGTTGCTGGCTCTCTCCCTCTAAAAAGAAATAATTGCACTGCTTTTTTTGGTTTTTTTTTATTATTTGAATGCTTATTGCTAAGGTATTCCAAAATCTAAGATATGTAGGAAACAACCCAGTCACCCTCCACAGCGTGCGTGGGGCTCACAGTCCTCCCGTCCCTGAAGTCCCCACGCTGCCTTACAAACTTCGTCACCTCTCTGGGCCACCCAGCATCTTAGTTCTACTGCCATGGGCATCTCTGGTGGAGGGAGGGTGCCGACTGCCTCCCTTGACCTCGCAGGCTCCAGCCCCCATGCTCCGTGACACAGGAGGGCCGAGTAGCACCAGGCTGCAGCTGCGTCTTCCGTGCGCGTAGGCACCTGATGTGCTCACACCCCATATGTGAAGAAGCTCTTGGACTCACTCACTTCATGTGCAGTAAGAACAGTATGGGAGTTCCATAAGGCGGGTGACAGGGTTGGTCCCCCACCTGCTGAGGATGGTCACCCGCGCTCCTGTGAAGGCCCTGCTCCGCTCCACTGCCTCTCCCCGCGCCTGTGTCTGCAGCGTCGCTCTCACCGCATGCTGCATGGCGGGGACAGGAGTGAGTGAACAAACAGCTGTAGAAAGCTTTCCTACAGTCTCTGAGTGTCTTCTCCCAAGCGTGCACAGGGGATGCACAGATTGTCACCCTTCGGTGTCTTGTGTGGCATCCCGTGTGAGTGTGTGTGTGCATGTGTGTGCATGCATGTACGTGTGAGAAGGAGTGAGATATCGTGTGGGGTCTGGCAGATGGGGTTTTGTCCCTCTTCTCTCTGTCTTGCTTTGTCTCTATCCCCAGGAGGGACCTGAGTTAAGGGGGACACAGGCAGACCCCCACGATGACTCTTTCTTATACTTAGTAGGGGAGAACTCAAGGCCTTCCTACCGACCTACATCCCTTTTGAGAGAGTTTCGCTAAGTCACCAAGGTGCCCAGGTCGGGCTCAGGCTTGTGATCCTCCTGCCTCAGCCTCCCACAGTGGTGGGACCTTACCATGAGGCCTGGCTATAATGACCCTTTGAATAAAATGAGAGAATTATCTCAGAATCCCAGCAGGCTTCCACGGCGGTAGGCCTACATAGGCCCAGGAGGCCCAGGATGTGGACTTCCTGAGACCTAGCTGATACACAAGCGTGTACACACAGACATGTTAGAGTATGTGTGCCTATGTGGATGTCTGTCTGTGCAGAGCATTCCTAAGTGTATGAAATACCCACTGGCACACGTCCTGGGCAAGGCAGGAGCCCCTGACCTGGAACTCATGCTTCTGCTCTGGTTCATGCCCCATGGTGTATGTGAACTGCGGTTTGTTTAAATATGTGTGTGTGTATGTGTGTGTGTATGTGTGTGTGTGTGTGTGTGTGTGTGTGTATGTGTATGTATGTATATATATTTGTGTGTATGTATGTATTTTTGTGGTACTGAGGATGGAGCCCAGCGTCTTCACATTGAGTCACATTTCTGACCCTTTATGTGTTTTTCTGAATTTTGAGGCTGAGTCTCCATATATTGTTCAGCATGGGCCCAAACTTGCAGTCTTCCTGCCTCAGCCTCCCAGAGTGCTGGAGTGACAGGCCTATGCCCTGAAATATGGAAAACCACAAAACACAGAAAAATGCCCTGGAAGCACCCAAGAATAAACTTAATAATATGAGCACAATCGCAGACTGGGCTAAAGGCTCAGGAATCAGACAGCCGGGAATTCGGCGTTCCGTATTTCCGGGTGGTGGACACTCACATGGAAGAGGGGTCTGCCTCAGCACAAGCCGTTCCATACCTGTGACACCCCTGTCATTCAAACGTTAACAGCTAATCGTTCTTACAGTAATATAAATAAAATCCTAGCAGGATGTTCCCAAAAATAGCCCCATAATTCTGTTATTTATCCAGAAGAGCAAATGCTTGAAATCACCAACAGATAGTTTGTAGCACAGAATAATGAAATGAATATGCGTCCTGTACGTAAATCACGAAGCTATGTGCCTCACACAGGTGGCAGGCTCTGGGGTGGAGATTTTATATTCTGGGCGGTATGTACGTACAGAATTGGGTGGCACTTGGCGGCAGCCTTAGTCGTGGGCCTAATTGTGCCTAGGAA
>PVKB01000444.1:708464-747266 GCA_004027205.1 Ctenodactylus gundi
GTTGGGGGGGGGGGGAAGGCAGTGTGCATTTCCCCTTTTGCATTGTTCTGGCTTGGGTGGGACGTGCCCCCGGCACCCCTGCAGGGTCTCGGTCCCCAAGGCCGCAATCTCAGAGGTGGGCCTTGGGGAGGAGATTGGGCTCTAGTGGTGTCAGGACTCATCCGTGAGTGTGTTCACGGCTCGGTGGGTTTCTTAGGCAGTGGGGCCTGATGGACCAGTCAGGACCCTGTGAGGGTGTGGCTTGGAGAGGCGTATTTTACCTCAGCCCCTTGATTCTCTGGCTTTTTCTCTGTCCCTGCTTCCTGGCCACATGAGATGACCTTGTGTCCTCTGCCACAGCCTTCCACCACGTTGCTGCCTCCCGGCAGCCCAGAAACAGTGGGGCCAACATAATGGCAAGCACTTCTGCTGTAGCCAAAAATCACTCGTCTCCCACGGGGCCCAGTTTGATGCAAAATAAAAACACAGAAGCCCAAGGCTGACAGTGACACCCAGTGCAAAGACCAGCGGTGTGACAGGTGACAATGACGTGATGCCCCAGGCCTGCAAACAGAGAAGGGTCTTCCTAGGGCCGCACCCGAGGGGCCAGACTTTATCCATTTCTACAAAGCCAGACCTGGATAAAGTATGCTGGCTGGGTTTTTTTATGGACTGCTTATAAATGACCAACGTGCTGTGACTCACAGTTTTCCCACTAAGATATTGGTAGCTTTCCCACTCAAAGGGAGCAACTTATACTTAATTCAACAAATATCATACATTTCACTTGGCATAAGGATTACATATTTTCCCTAAGAACTTTCTTCCAAGAAAGTGCAAATTACACAATTCTTTTTCCATCACACTGATTTGAAAATCCCAGTGTGGTGTAAATTGGACCCTGAGGTCCGTGTCTCG
Organism: Ctenodactylus gundi; assembly: GCA_004027205.1. NCBI lineage: Eukaryota > Metazoa > Chordata > Mammalia > Rodentia > Ctenodactylidae > Ctenodactylus > Ctenodactylus gundi. Next base: position 709,362 of record PVKB01000444.1, read on the forward strand.
GATCCTTGAGTTACAGAGCAAATTGTGTTTGCTGTTAAATGAGCCCGGAATGGCTGTCCCCGTACGAACTGGATTCACCGAGTTGGCCGTGGCAGGTGGCAGGTGTGCAGGTCGGGGAGCCCAGCGTGGCGTCGGGTCCACACCTAGCAGAGGCTCCTGCCTTTGAACCACACGCATCTTGATGATTTAGACCACTGTTCTGCCTTCTCTTACTGCAGCCAAGAGCAGCACATAGGAGTGGGACCTTGTCTGTTTGCCCACAGATGCGTGGCCTTCCTGCAGCCCGGTGCTTGTCAAGGATACATGTACACAAACGTGGCCAGAAGCCGAGGGGGCTGCTGGGACCATCTCAGAGGACAGAGGCACACCAGTGCCACACAGCCACCACAGTGTCTCCAAGATCTTCCCTCTGGAAACCCAAGCTCTGGCCCTGAGAAATCCCCTGCCCATCCCTGCCTACGAGGTTTTGGCTCCATGGAAGTGTGAAATTCTGTAGCCTTGGCGGGACCGAACAGCCCAGGGCAACGAGCCTGGCATGAGTTCTCAGACTGGGGCACTGCAGGTGGGATTTATGTTCTGTCCTATTCTCTACTCAGCTTTCTGTGAGAAAGAGACGCTGTCCCACAAGAAGAACCGTGGGATGTTTTGGGAAGGTCATTCAGCCAACCAGTAATGACTCCCAATGCGCCAGGCACAACCCCGGGAGACACAGAGATGCTGTACTCCTCGGTTGCCCGCGCCACCGCTCTCCACAGATCCCCTCCCAAAGGCGAGTGTATGTTTTCATCTGGTGCAAGGTGAGCAGGTGTTGGTAGGGCAGTGACAGAGCCCCTCAACCACCCCCGAGAGCAGCATTTTATTTGGTTTTATAGCAGCAATCGGAAAGTCAAATGCAGAACAGGATTCGGTGTAGCTGTGTTTTAAAGGTCCCGTTGCTCAAGAGCACAAAGCAGTCTCGCTTCTGACCCCGCTAACACCACCACACCTGGACATTAGGGGACACATGACACACTCCATCTCTCAGGCCAGCCAGACACAGGGAGAGCCCCCGGGGCAGGGAGGCCTCTGTGAAAAGACACGGGGAGGTCACTGGACATCATGGAAGTGTCCCTGTGCTGGGAGACCGGGCTGCCAGGGTGCAAAGTGGCTCCATCTGTACCTGCAAACCCCACAACAAGGAAAATACTGTAGCGATCCCACAGGGCCAGGGACTGGTGCTGCTTTTGGTGGGGCCTCGGAAGAACAGTTTCGCCAGCACGTGGACAGGTGTGCTCAGGTGGGGAGGACCCGTCAGTCGCAGTTGGTGCTGGGCAAGCTCTGTGAAGGTGTTTATGTTTCTGTGGAGAAATTTTAAAGTTTCAGGAAAGTATTTAAGAATGATAAGATGTACAAATAGCACGATGGACCTCCTCCTCTCCCTAAACTTAACAAGAACGTAGTTTCACTGTATTTGCTCTTGGACGTTTTCAAGATGTAAATGTGTCCAGCTCTAATGTTGTCTTGAAGCGTGTCATGCCTTCAAGACAGCGTGTTGAGCTCAGGTGCTGTAAGGAAAAAAAAAATGTTAGTAATGAGGGTAGAGGATTGAAGGTGCCTTCATCTTGCCGACCCCGAGCTGTGAGCCACCTGGGGAGGAAAGGCAGGTGTGGCCCCCACGGGTTTCAAAGAAACCGATCCTTCTGTCCTGTTGCTCGCAGTCCGCAGCATTTCTTTGCTCTTACCCTGGTACATGTGCCCCTGCAACTGTGCGTCACCCACAGGAGGGCAGCAGCCCCAGCATGGCACGAGTCACTTGCCCATCTTTCCATGCTGCCTGGTGTGTGACCCTGGCCCAGAAAGCCCACTTGAGCCTTCTCAGAAGCTCTGTGGGGGTTTCTCAAGGGTTAAAGAGAGAAGGGGAATCAGCCACGCCTCCTGAACAGGGCCCACAGCGATTACAATGGCTTTGCTTCTCCCAGAAAGAGAGCAGCCAAGCTGCAGCCCACAGGCCGGCTCTGTGCTGTCCAAACTGGTACCGCCAAGTTCACAGGGTCCTCCCAGCCCTGACTTCAACTCGGCCCCTTCTGGGGAGAAACGGGAGAGTGTCCCCATGAAGCCCCAATACCTCAGTCATCCAATAGGGGCCAGAGTCCCCTGACTTTTTTTAAATTTGTAATTCTTTATATTTATTTATTCTTGTGGAACTAAAGATTGAACCCAGGGCCTTCTCATTGAGTTACATCCCCAGGCCATTTTTAAAATTTTTTTATTTGAGACAGGGTCTTGCCAACGTGCTGAGTTGCCTAGGCTGGGCTTGAACTTGCAACGCTCTGGTTGTCCTGCCTCAGTCTCCTACAGTGCAGGGATTACAGGTCTGCACAACAGCTTCTCTGTTTTAGCCTCACTGTGCCGGAGTGCCCAATGCTGCGTGACCCCAGCCCCTAGTGACACGTGGGCGGGGCCTGCGAGGGTCGTTCGTGCGTCTGGTCCCACGTTACCATGGTGGGCTGCATGTGAGCCCCATGGTTGGCACACACACTGGACTGTGACCCTGAGGAGGACATGGCCCTTGCTCCCAGGTTGGGATCGGAAGCGTGTAGCCAGGGGCGCAGCCTGTCACGCAGACAGTGCTTCCGTTGGCCCAGACAGTGAGGAGGGACTGGGTTCAGAGTAGTGACAGTCACCTGCCTTGCTTGAAAACCAGGGGCTTTGACCTAAAAACACGGGCTTCTAACCCCGGGGGGGAAATACATATAAAAATATAGATAGATATTTAGGGGGGAAATATATGTGACTGAAAATACCGTAAATTCAATTTTTAAAAAATACTATAGTAAAAGACTTACTGCCACGAATCTCCCTCAGGAGGCTCCCGCTCAGTCCCCGCCCGTGCCCGCCTCTCCCGCTGCCTTCCAAAGCGGTCCTCGTGGGCTTCTCTCAGATCTGTAGGTGCACAGCCATGCCCACCTTGATGCCCTGAGCTGATGGAAGGCAGTTCCCCTCCGTGGTTATTTTGACTCTGGGGACGCGCCAGAGCCGCACGACACCAGACCTAGCGCATACGGCAGATGAAGGCACCCACCGTGTCTGTGGGAGCCTGCCTCTGTGGGGTGGCGCTCGGCGGCCGCATTCACTCTAATTATGTTTGACCACACCATGTGAAGAAACTCAGGGTGGCAGGTGTAGGAGTGGTGCGTGTATGGGGTGCTGCTGCACCTGTGACCCAGGCAGGAGCTAGGACGGAGGAGGGAGGCGAGCCGGCACCCATCTTCTGGGTCTTCCTGCAGAGTTCTCGGTGCCCTGCTTCCATCCCTCTGTCCCCTGAAGCTGCCAGCACCTATCCCCACACCAGTTTATTGCCATCTCTCTGAAGTGGGACCAGGGTGGGAATTTAAAAAAAATAAGAAGTGGCCTGGTGATTTTCATGTGCCCCCTGGCTGGACGGCTCCTGGATTGGGGAGGACATTTGGGGTCTAGTCCTTGGGGACGAAGGGAGCGGTGCTGAGTGCTGAGACTTGAGGGTTCCAGTGCGTCAGGGCTGTGGAAAAGCCTGGCCCGAAGCGGGAGGGGCAGTCGTCATTCACGGCGTGTCTGGATGGGCGAGGGGCATGGCGTTCCGAGAGTGTTAACCCTGGGCCAGCGTTAGTGCCAGTGTGGTGTTCATGTGAGTGGCAGGGTTAGAGGTAGTGTTGCTAGGGGTAGTGTTGGCTGCGGTGTGGGTGGTACTACTGCTAGTGGTGTCCGAGCTGATAGTGGAGTTCGTGTTGGTGTCAGTGTGGGTGCTGGCGTTGCCTTAGAGTCAAGACGGATGTTGTTGTTAGTGGGGTGTTTGTGTTAGCATTCGTGGTGTTGATCCTGGCCTGATGCTGTGGGGGTCAGTGTTGGTGCGGCTGCTGGGGCTGGGGTTGAAAATGGTGTCGCAGTTGGAACTGGTGGTGGTGGTTCTATGTGTCAGCGTTACCACGCTGGTGGTGTTGTGTGACTGTTAGAATCGAGGTTAGTGATAGGATTGGCAATACTAATGTTCGTATTGGTGCCGGCGTTCTTAGTGCCAGTTCTATGGTGCTGTTATTAACGCCGGTGTCCTTGACGTCATTGATGGTGTCAGCATTGCTGCCAGTGCTGATGTTGGCGTCCTTGGTGGTATGTGGCAATAGACACCACTCAACTGGGTCAAGGAGTGTTCTGAGTTTCATTCAATTAGCAAAGGGCTGGCATCATGTAGCCAGGCATGGTGGTGCATGCTGATGATCCCGGCTACCCAAGAGGCCGAGGCGGGAGGATTGCTAGTCAGGACCTTCCCAGGAAGCACAATGAGACCCTGTCTAACTCCAAATAAATTTAAAAGCATAGAGATATACCTCAGTGGCAGAGCGCTTGCCTACCATGCCCAGGGCACCAGGTTCCATCTCCACCACCACAAAAAGGTTGTGATAGGAACAGAAACAGACCCGAGTGTTCCATTGTCCACATGGCCACACAGGGCCACACAGCAGTGAACTATCAGGAAGTGTCCTTCTAAGTGGCCCGTTTGTTAGAGGACAACAGTGGCAGGCTACGCAGGACCCAGCAGGTCTGAGGTTCGTGATCACACAAGGTACCCGGTCTCAGGGGAAGGTGATTCGGAGAGTCTGGCACACGCCCTTGTGTGTGTATCCCACCGTGGCCTCAGAGAAAGCCTAGCCTGGTCCCCGTGGATCCCTCCACAGGACAGTTAGGCGTGCACCAGCGCTTGGCTGCGGCTCGCTGCTCGGAAATGCGCTCGTAAAATATGCAGCCCTATTGTTTGCCTTCTGTGCAAACAACTGGGACTCTAAATTATTTAACCTAAAGATAAGATGGAGAGACATCCTGGCAGCTAATCTCGCCTCCTGACTCCCCTCTCAGAGCAGAGCAGGCTTGATTTGTGGTTCCCACAAATTCTTGCCACGTATTTAGAGGAAGAAGGAAATTTCAGTCCTGTTCTCTCAGAAGCCTGCTGCCAGTCCTGCTGCAATTACAAGGCCAGTGGGTGGCCCGAGGTAGATGAGCCGCCTGCCTGCTTCCAGGTCACCGGCAATAACCAAGTTACAAACTGTCTTCTCCTTAATGCCGGAGGAGATCTGTAATGCAGCCTGCGCAGGAAGCGTTTTAGCCGCTCAAAGTGCTCGTTAGGGCGGCGGGGTGGGCACGGCTGCCACTCGGAAGGATGTTTATGGGGGACGGACAATTTGAGCGGGGGGGAACTGCTTCCCACCCTACTGGTAATCGATGCATTCTGTTGTAAAAGGCTGAGTTGGCTCCAGTCCCATAAATGAAAAGCTGATTCCTTTTTATATAACCTCAAAAATTCATAAATAGTATGTTACGTTTTAAAACAGGAGCTTACCCGCTTGTATGCCAGCAAGGTAGGGAACGGTGGGGCGTCTGTCCTTTGCTTCCAGGATACCAGGGTACAGGGGCCTTACCTGGAGATCCAAGTCAGGTGCAGGTCCAGATCTGGGAATTCTGGGGGGCACAGAATCTGCGCTTCTCAGTAGTACCCCGTGACGTAGTCCATGGACTGTCTGTAGCGGGGGTCTGCCCTGGAGAAAGAAGGAAAACAGACTGTCCTTTTGCTCCTAAGGTATGGAGGCTTGGATACAACCCTTTTCATCATACCTGTGTTCTTTCACTGCTGGGCGTAGTACCCGATGTCCACACCTTAAGGGAGGAAAGGTTTGTTTTAGCTCACAGTTCCAAGAGGTCACAGTCCACCTGTGGGCAGCCAACGATGACGGGAAGGGTCTAGCAGAGACCAACACCTATTCACAACGTCACAGAAGTAAGGGTCAGGCTTTGGGGAGAAGCTGGGGCAAGAGGCTGCCCTTCTAGGCCACACCTCGGTGACCCACCACGCCCATTATTATCTGCCCCTTCAACCAGGACCCGCCTCCTTGTGGCATGTGAAATCCATAGATAATCCCAGCATCACATGCGTACAGCTTTAGGGGGACGTTCCAGATCCGGGGTGTAGCTTTCATCTTCCAATGAGTCACCCATAAATTGAGCCAGGAAAGCTGAGCATTGTCGTTGATTTGCTCCCCACAAACCTCTAGAGGAAGGGGGTTTTGAACCTTCCTCTCTGGGAACATGGTGAAGAAATGGCCAATGGCCCCGGGAATCTGGGTGACGCTGCTTCCTTCTGGCTTATCTTCTGGCAGTGGCCCTGCACAACCCAGCCTGCTGTGATGTAGTTTTCTGCCACCTGCCTTTATTTATTTCCATGTGTTTGGTTGAATTCACTCTTTCTTTCTTTCTTTCTTTCTTTTTTTTTTTTTTTTTGAGACAGGGTCTCACTCAGTAGCTCAGGCTGGTCCACTCACTGTGGAGCCCAGGCTGGCCTTGGACTCACAGCAATCCTCTTATCTCGGCCTCCTGAGTGTTGGGGTTACAGGTGTGTGCTACCATGCCCAGCTTACGTGGTGCTGGGGAATGACACTCAGGTACTTAGCATTTGACTTAGCACTTACTAGGCCAGTGCTTTGACCATTGAACCATTCCTTCAGCCCCTTAATTCACTCTTTTTCAGTATGTTTTTTTAATTCAGCAGTGGATCTGGAAGCTGAATCCCGCCCTTTCCTTTCTTGTGCATGAAGTTCGGCTAATTAAAACATCCCCAGCCCTTCTAGTGCCGGCGTTCGTCTGTGGCTGCCCGCCTGTCCGGGCTTGTTGAAGAGCCTCTGGAGCGTGTTCTTTACTCTTGGGTTGGTATCATGTGATTTGGAGGTTGGCTGTAAGTTCTGGATGGCCAAGATGCCTTCAGCTTCCTCATAGCATCATGTGAGGATAGCCTGAGCCCCCTGAGTCAGGGGACTCAAAGTCTCAAGGAGTTTGGATTCAATCCTACGTATGTTTTTGAGTTCTGCATGTGAATCTGGGGCACAGAGAGGGCAGAGAGCCACTGTTCTACTGCATAGAAGCCAGCCATGCCCGAAGGTTGTCTACTGAGTTGACTTTACCTCTAAAAGTACAAGACTCACTTGAGGTGGGTGAGTGGGCCCTTTTGCTTCTCCACTGTTTCTGAACTGTATGACTGTGGGCTGGTGGGCCCAGTGCTCGCCCATCCTCCCTGGAGTCCTTGGGAGCTACACTTCCCAGAGTTCCATGTGGTGAGTGGTTCTGAGTGGGGTTCAGGTTTCGGCAACCCAGTGTACAGGTTGAAAATAGGATTTTTTTGGAATTAGGATCCTTGGAGAGAGTCAGATCGTGGGGCTCTTTCAGTGATAGCCACAGCCTGGGGCTAGCAGCTCTCAGGAAGGTCGTCAGCTGCCTTCCAAATCCCTTGGCTCCCACCCGGGCAAGGGCAGAAGCTTTTGTGTATCCAGACCTGTGATACTGGCGAGCAGTCGTTGCTAGGACTCCGCTTTGAGCCTGCCTCTTAGCACCCTGGTGACCCTGCACACTGGTCGGTCCCTGCAGTACACAGCACAGCCTGGGGAGCTATGTTCACACCAGCAGTCTCCCCAGATTCCGGCAGCGAAGGAAAAGAAACTTCAGTAGCACCAGCTGCCATAAAGGAACCTAGACAGTCTGCCCTTGGGTGTGTGGCTCTCAGGAGGATAGACTGGGGTCGACGCACGTCTTCACGCCTGGGGTTTCTTTGTCTCTGCTGGGATTGAACCCAGCACCCTTGCACTGAGCTTTATTCTTGGCTATTTAGTCAATTGTCTAATTTATTTATTTTATATTTTGAGGCCGAGTATCTCCCCTTTGACAAAGTTGTGCGTGCTGGGCTCACACTTGCTCTCCCGCCTCAGCCCCCCTCAGTACTGGGCGTGCAGGCACGTGCCACTGCTCGTTTTGGGCTTTGAAGGAAACCTACCTGTGTATTGAGCAAGGCCAGTTCTCTAGATTCCTTTCAGAGCAGAGAAACGTGAGGTGGCAGGCCGCGCAGGCGGACCTTGGGTTGGCACTGTGGGATCCCTGCCTCATGGCAAGGCAGGGACGTCTCGTTGGTGTTTCCTATACTAATAATCCAGGCCTCCTCTCTCTTGGGTTGGCTCCATCTGGTTCATGATTTCTCCCACCCGAGACCCAGGGTGTCCTCCTGCCTGTCACCGGTCTGCGTTGCCGTGGTGATGGGGCTGACCTCTCCTCTTGCTGTCACCTGGGGCCATCCTCCACACTGATCTCCATCGAGCACCTCTCGGACCATTACAGGCAATGAGCGAGTCCTCTTTTGCTGGGTGAGTCTCTAAGCTGTACGCATTGTCTAGAGACGGTGCCTCAGCGATGATTATAGTGATATCTGCTAATTGAATACCCCTTGTCAATGTAATGGACTGGAAGGAATTTTAGTGCTCAGAAAACTGTGATCAGATGTTCTAAGCATGATTGAAATGGCCGTGGCTTTGTAAAGTGTTAAATTCCAAAGAAAAGGCCTCATAAACCAGATCCTGGGTTTCTGTTTGCTTACCAGACAGAAGTGGGAGGATTTGATATTTAAATTTAATTTTTTTTTTTTTTTGGTTTTCAGAAAGGAAATTTCAGTGGCTACTGAAATTTAATAGGCTTATTAATTCTTGTACCATCCAAAAAAGCTTTCTCAGTAGCACATGAACGTCGGAGCAGTTTCACTCCTGGGTAAGATCCAGATTGAAATGAGGGTGCGGAAGGTGTGGAATACAGCTCCAAGCCAGGCCGGGGGCAACCGGTAACCCCAGAACTCTGGGAGGCCGAGGCAGGAGGATCACAAGCTCAGGTCCAGGATAGGCATCTTGGTGGCACAGCAAGTCTCAAAATCCAAACTAAAAATGAGCTGGAGATGTAGCTCAATGGGAAGGGGGAGGTAGAGAGAGAGAGAGAAAGAGAGAGAGAGAGAGAGAGAGAGAGAGAGAGAGAGAGAGAGAGAGAGAGGGAGAGAGAGAGAGAATGAAAAACAGTACACTGGGCGCATGCCTGTGAACAGGATCTTGAAGTAACCCACGCAGATGCAGTGGTAGGGAGCACACCACCGAGAGAGCCGGTAATCTACACTTGCATGTGGCAACAGCTCATGCGGAATGAAATGAATCCGCCACAGTGAGTCCATCTGGAGCCGGTGGGGAACCTTTTACTTTCAAGGGCTGTTTCGACACTTAGGTCGTCATTCGTGGACCATACAAGGTTACCAACTTAAGTATCAGCCTTCCATGTTTGGTAAGGCATTCAGTGCGGAAGTAATTAATTCACCCCTCATGGCCAGTCAAGACCAAATGATGTTCCTGGCCTTGATCTAGGTAATCGCTTTACAGACAGAAGCAAAACCGGCCGTACTCACGCATGGCCTCAGAGGCCAGGCCGGCCGGGCAGAGGACAGGCACCGGAAGCCCCGTCAAGTTGGGCACTTCCCACTCCTTCGTCCCGACGCTGGTCACAGAGAGGGTTCGCCTTGTGAAAACTGGTGAGCCTCGCTCCCCGTGGGGGCCTCTGCGTAGGTGTCGTGGGTGTCGATGAGAGTCTGGAAACTAAGGAGATGAATGAGGACACCTTGCCCTCAGATGGCCTGGGACCCAGACCCTGGTGTTGCTCCCAGGGAACCTCTACCCTGCTGTGCTAATTACGAATTATTGGTCTACCTCAGGGATGGCAGTGGCAGCAGGATTCCTGGAAGTACTTGAGAGATGCATTTATAAAGGGCACTGCGCCCCAGCTGTCATGAGAGAGACACCGTGAGGCCGGGCTGGCCGGACGTGGGAGCTCTCCCGGGCACAGGCCCTGCTGGGGGCCACTCGCAGCCCTGCCTTTCTTTGCTGCGTCTTGGCTGGCTGTCCCTCGCGCTCACTGTGGGCCCGTGAGGGTCAGTGGGGGGAGAAAAGCGAGCAGTCCATTCAGGCAGGGGCACCCCGCTCTTAGTTGTGACCCAAGCTTACAACGAAAGCCAGGGTGTGCAGGGGGAAGGCCGCTGGCGCAGCTGGCTCGGGCGTCCCCCGTGTGTCACCGTCGCCCCGCCCCTTCCTGCGGTCATTCCTCAGGATGGAGCTGATGACAGGTGGTTTGTATTCATGTGCGTCTGGGCTCGGATGAGCTGTCCTGAGGGAGACCATGGAAATGGCCTTCATCGCTCTTCTCCGGGTGGCCTGTTCAAACAAGTGTTCACTCAATATCCATTTCCTGTTTTATTTATTTAAAAACACTTTCATGATTAATTTTTAAAAAGCCTATTGCTATATGCAGCAGTACGGAGAAGTCTCTAGAAAGCTTTGCTTGAATCCTGTTCCAAATGTTGCATCCTGTGTGGTTCTGTTTATAAAACACTTAGAAACAGTGAAGGTTTGGCTGGAGAAGAGAGCTGTGCCTGCCGGGGATTAGAGGTGGACACCGAGGGCCCGGCGGGGTGGGCACAGCTGCGAAGGACTCAGCTGTGTGGGTGGAGACCCCGTCAAGTAGCACACACAGACACACCGACACACAGGCGGTGCAAGGAGACTGAGGAAATGGGAACACAGCTTGTACTATGGTCTGAGCCCTGCCCGGCTGTGCCGTTTCACCGCAGCTGTGAGCCTGGCCAAGGGGAAGGTGCCGTCCTCTGCTGATGCTCCTGAGGGCGTGGGACCCTGCAGTTAACCCAGCGTACCTTACAGTTAAAAGTATGTGGCAAGACTGGAGGTTTTGTTAATGACCATTCCCTGTGAGAAATGAATTTTCTTCTTGTATTATGAGCCTGTTCGTCAAGTGAATCCTGATGACAGTTGGCGGTCAGTTTCATGTGCATATACTACGTTTACGTGGGTCGTACTGCTCACAATTACTGTAAATTGACAGTAATATGGGCGTGCTTTCTTGGATCCAAAAAGACACACGTTGTGCAGTGTACTACTAGGTTGATCACCAAGACGCAAACATGCCACCTGATCTGTAACACAGTATTGATGTCGATTAATTTGTATATTGGTTGAAAGCGCTCTTCGATATGGGCTTATCTTCACATCTCAACCTTGTATGTAGACACAAAAGAGAGACCTTTCTCGTCTCTTCACGTTGACTGTGACTTCTCTGATCCACATGAGCTTCCAGTCCTCGGGGCTCATTCTTCTGAAGGGCCAACCCCTTGCTCTCCAGAGGCCAGCAGGGTGTGAGGAGGGCCCGCTGCCCCCACCGTCCAGCAGCCTGTCCACACGTGGCTGCCCTTCCGTGTGGGACCACCCCTTCCACACCTGCCGACGCGCTTTGCACGTGCAACACCCCTTCCATGTGTGGCGTCCCCGTTCACTGGGCAGACAGTAGCTGTCTTGGCACAAGTCAGTGACATTCTTGCCGGTTTCCACACCAGAGCCAAGAAACGTGTCCCTCCCCCGATGCTCCACGTAGGTTGTTGACTGAATTGTCAAAGGGCTTGCAGGGATTCCGTTCTGTCACCAGGGAAAACCGCTGTGCTCACGTGCATGCATGTGCACACACACGCACAATCATACGCACAGTCACAGCGCCACGGTGCCAGTATCAGAGAGGTTAGGGGGTCTGGGGGTGGAGGAGGAGAAGTGAAAATGATCTGCATTCAACATGTATATCCTTGAGATGTTTTGCTTGTAATTTTTATGCACAAATAAAATAATAATTATGGGGGGAAATATGTGAGAAAAATAATCCTGATTCCAGAACAAGTGCTTGCAGGAGCCTTAGGGGCTCCCCGCAAGGAAGGACAGCAGGCTTAAGGTCTGGGGGTGACCTGAGGCAGAGGTGGAGGTGGTGCAAGGTACCAGGTAGCCAGCTGCGGTTCACCAGGCACACTGAAGCGAAACAGCCCACAGGGAGGCTGGGCTGCTGTGGTCTCAGCGATCGTGCCCACCCAAGGCTCATGGGTCCAAGCCTACCCTGCGAGGTGGTGGTTCCAGGAAGGAAGGGTCTTTGGCAGGTCATGAGAGTGGGGTTACCCTTCTTATAAAAGAGGCCCAGGGCTGGAGGAGTGGCTTAGAGGTTAAAGCTCTTCCCTAGCAAGCGCTAAGTCAAGCGCTGAGTACCCAAGTTCACTTCTCCAGCACCATAGAAGCTGGGCGTGGTGGTGCTCGCCTGTAATCCCAGCACTTGGGAGGCTGAGGCAGGAGGATTGCTGTGAGTCCAAGGCCAGCTTGGGCTCTGTAGTGAGTCCAAAACCAGCCTGGGCCGCAGAGTGAGACCCTGTCTCAAAGTCATAATAATAATAATAGAGGTCAAAAAAGCATTCTGGAAGGCTAAGGCAGGAGGGTCCTAAGTTCCAGCCTAGCCTGGACAACACAGTGAGAACCTATCTCAAAACAAAAACTAGAGAGGGAGAGAGGTCCTGGATTCAACCTTGAGTACTGCAAAATACTAAGTGAAATAAAACCAGAGACAAGAGATCTCCCCTGCCCTCCTACCATGTAAAGACGGGGCCAGGAGTGCCCGCTCTGAGCCTGCAGGCAGCCCTCTCCCAACTGTGGGTCTCCAGACTCCAGAATGCTGTGAAGTGGTGTCCCTTGTGGAAGGGCCACCCGCTGGCGGCCGTTCTGTGATGGCTGCCACCGGAGGAGAGTGGGCCACGTCTCTGGGCCCCGTCTCCAGGCCGAGCTCCTCCCCCTCCCTCCCCTCCAGTCTGTGTGGGCGCCTCACCGGGCACCGCCTTGCCTCACACCTCTTCTTGTGTGAGCCCAGTGCTGCAGGGTGGCAGTGGCGAGGAAGGGAGGCTGGCGTCCAGAGCACGTGGCCGGGACCCAGGATTCCCAGCAGCCAGCACGGGAGTCACGAGCACCGCCAGCCTTTGTGTAACACGGGAGCCTGAGTGCCGTCTTCACCGCGGTTGTTTCTGTTCATTCTTCAGTGCGTTTGTTCTTTGTTCTTTGGCCATTAAGGACGCGGGTAGCGGGTGGGTGCTGGGCAGGATCTCCGTGTGGCCTTGTAGAGCACAAACTGTGTGGTTTGCAATTCAGCTGGCCCTTGGATCTGATGCTGTGCGTGCGTGCGTGCGTGCGGGGTGTGTGTGTGTGTGTGTGTGTGTGTATCAGCTCCAGAGTCAAGAGCGCTGCGAGTAAGACCTAACTAATCTTTCTGGGACATTAAATCTCACATGGGCTTGAAAGCCGTCACCAGGATAATGCATTCCCATCTGTTTATTAGCCATAATCGGGTTCATTAAATGCCGTTCATTGATGGAATTAGAGGCACACTCCCGGGAGACCAGCCTGATGGAGTGCCAGGCGTTCCCGGCGACTCCCGCAGACGGCAGCCCAAGGCTCGCAGGATGCCAGCGGCACTCCCAGCTCCTACCTGTTCTTTCCATCTCAGAATCTGTTTTTATTTTGAAATTCATTTTGACATTTATTTTGAAATCTCCTGTATCCACCCCCCACCCCCCCAAAAAAAGAGCAGCCAGTGGTGATGGTGCCACTTGAAAATAACTCAGCTCTGACTGCCCAGGGCACGGAGCCAGCCCCCGCCAGGTAAGTGGAGCTGGGAGGCCCGTGGAGGATGGGGTAACCCTCTTTCTCCAGAATGAGCCGGGACCTGGGGCACGCTGGCTCGGGCGCGCTCAGCCCGGCTTCTGTCTAGCAGAGCGTGAAGACTCCCCATAATTTAATTTTCAGGTTCAGCTGGAGCTCCCCAGCTTTCAGCCACCTTTGAAACTATTCGTCTCAGGTTTGCTCTAAGGCCTTTGATTAGCGCCCGAGAAATCTACTCCCAGCTATTGAGAACTTTAAACGTGGCTGCGAATCCGGACACAGGCTGACCACAGCTTTCAATTAGTTTTACGAGTGTCGGGTGGCTGAGCCGCTGCCGGCGATATGGGGCTGCAAGTGACTGGGCTTTGATCAGCACTGGAAGAGCTGTGTTGGGCAGGAAGTCGGGCTCCGAGGCGGGGCGTGGGGGGCGCCCCTCGCACCCGTGCGCCACCCTCTCGTATTTTAATTATAATCTCCTTTGAGGCATGGGGCTCCTAATTGTTCTTCAGCGCATTTTGAAGTTTCTCTTTGAGGAAACGATTATTCTGGTGTGATCTTAGAAGAGAGAAAGAGGCTGTCGCTATTAAAAATTCCTTCAGTGAGGTATTAGCGCGAATTTCGGGGCACAGTCCAGCCACAGCGGAAGCTGACAGTCGCCGTGGTCGCAGACCACAGGTGCCGCACGCAGCACCTCATGGTCCGTTTCTACCCTCCCTCATGCCACCTGGGACTTAAAGCGACTTGATTGAAACAGACAAAAAATGATTGGCTAAGGGAAGTCACGGGAGTGGGCGATGAGGGTGGGAGCTGGAAAAACCAAGTTCAGTCCAGAGCAGGAATTCTAGCCAGGCCCGGTGGCACAGGCTTGAACCCCGGCACTCGGGGAGGCTGAGGTAGGACAGTCTCACGTTTGAGCCCAGCCTGGGCAACCTGGTGACTTAGGAAGACTATGTCTCAAAATCAGAATTAAAAAAATGAAAGGGCTGGGGGTGTAGCTTAGTGTGAAGGCCCTGCCTCAGCTCTGTGGACCCCCACGCCCCTAGCGTGGTTATACTCACTACAAAACTATTGTTAGGGGTATCTTTCAACTGAAAAATAAAATTTAAAAGGCTGGAGATGTAGTTGAGTACTGCATGTGAAAAGCCTTGGATTCGATCACTAGTAACACACACCCTCTCTCTCTCTCTCTCTCTCTCTCTCTCTCTCTCTCTCTCTCTCTGCTTACCTTGGAGTTGTGCACGGCTGTAAGAATGGGCCAGAAGTTTCTTCTTCAGTGTTTTCTTCATATCAGTCAACAGACGAAAGAATGTAATCAGGTGATCACCAAATGGGTCCAGGCAGTTCCTGGAGAGACACGTGACTCCCCCTGACAGTGGCCACCACTGACCAGGCCCCGGGCAGGAATGTTTAGTACCATCCTGCTGTTTCTCCAGCCTTCCTCCAGGAAGCCTGTGCATTAAAGCCTCGCTCTCTTGGCCCAGATTGTTCCAGTGGGCAGCACCCCTCCGCTCATGGCCTGTCTCGGGTTGTGACGGCTCTGGGATGTCCAGTCCCCCACACAGCTGCCAGGACCAGTGTCTACAGCCAGTGTCTGAGCCTAGAGGACTCAGGGCGGGACAGCAAAGTACCTCTCACGCAGTGGGGACCAGGGCCTCTCTCCTGAGCGCGCCTCCCTGTCCCCTCCAGCCTGCCTTTGCTCTGTGTGGCTCTGTGTCCTAGCCACTTCTACTTGCATGTCTACCAGACATGTGAGTTTGAGCCCACCAAAGGGTAGACTGAGGCACCGTGATTTTCTGTCATGGCTTTACTTGAGCAGACTGTGATTCGTGAACTGGGCAGCTATAAATCTAGCGTTCAGAAGATCCCACCCCAGCCCCAGGAGCACAAAACGAGGGCTTTTATAGCAAAGAAAATACTCAATTGAGCAGGGAAATACTTGATATCTTACAGTTGCGCAGTTGAGAGACCCCTTTGGAAAGTCCGCAGTTCTCTAATTGTGATCTGCTTGTCTGCTTCTGGGCGATGAAGCTTGAGTTTTGTTTTTCTTTACTCAATGCGTTTGTAAGAAATGGCTCATGGTTTGCTTGAGTTCGCAAGTCTGAGGCCATAGAGCAGCTCGGGCCGGCCTTGTCTCCCTCTTACTCGACGTCAGCGGGCCCCTCTGTAACGTCCCACCCTCGTGACCACCGTCGCCTCTTTAAAAACCCCATCTCCAGATAGCCGCATGCTTAGGGACTGGAGGTCAGACCTTCGCCGTGGAGCTTTGCACAGGACACAGACCCCAGAGAACCTCCCCTGGCCACTCGGTTCAAAGCGGGACTGCAGTTCCAGAAGCCAGTGTCCCACGGCCCCAGCCTTCCCATAGAGCATGGCCTTCACATCTCCGCCCCAGTTCCTGCCAAGTGTTTGTTTTACCAGTGTTCAGACCGCTAGGCTCCAGCGGTGGGTGCTGGCAGGATGCCTCAGGAGGCTTAACTGCTGGGGTTGACCACGTTTTTGTTTGTTTGTTTGTTTGTTTTTTGAGACAGAGTCTTATTGTATAATCCGGACTGGTCCTAAATTCACTGTGTATCCCAGGCTGGCCTTGAACTCGAGGCAATCCTCTTGTCTCTGCCTCCTGAGGGATTGCAGGTATGTGCCACCATGCCCAGCTTATATGGTGCTGGGGAATTGAACCCAAGGCCTTGAGCTTGCAAGGCAAGCATTTAACTGCAGCGCTGTTCCTCTAGCCCTGGGGCTGATCATTTTAGAATCAGAACTTTAGGACTTTGCGAAGGTCCTAGGTGATTTGAATATGTGGACTGTTATAGCTTGGATCTGGGTATCCCCCAAAAGCCTCATGTACTTAGGGATACTGTGTGCTGTTGGGAGGTGGGACCTGGCTGCAAGATGTAGATACAGGCAGTTTGACCTGGAAGGGTGGCTCCACCCCTCCTCCTTGGTGCGGCTCTGTTCTGCCATGCTGTGAGAAGCTCTGGTTCTGACTCTGACGCTGGTCCTGCTGTGTGGTTCTGCCATTTTCTAGCCACCCACCCATGAGTGGACTTCTGAAGTTGTAAAATCTTTCCTCCCAGAAGTTGTGGATATCAGGTATTGTCCCAGCAATGAAATAGTAACTAAGATAGAAATTGGTACCAGAGAAATGGCCTCATTGTTGTGACATTGTCTGACAATGTAGTTTGGAAGCCTTTGAAAGTGATTTGTAGGAGGAGTTTGAAAAGGTTTGCGGATGAAGGCTGGAGAAGCCTTGGAGTTCTCTGAGCTGAGCTTGATAGGAGATCTGATTGGAGCTCAGAAGACCAGGATACTGATAGAAGTATGGACTGGAAAGGCCAGTCTCAAGAAGTTCCAGGTGGGAGGGTATTGGCAGGGGGTCTGAAGACCACGGGTGCATAGTGTGTCAGCATTTTGTTCTTGTCCAGAGACTTTGCCTGTAACTGAGGTAAGGGTGGTAAACTCCTAGGCAGCCTGAGATCCAGACTGTCACTGGGTACTTCTTGTGGCTTTTAGTTAAGTCTGTGGTAAAAAGCAGGGGGAAATGCAGAGAGAAATGGTATGAAATGTCTACAGTTTGGTCAGACTGAAAGGGCTTATGGTAGTAGAGCAAATGGGAGCACCAGGGAGTAGAAGAGATCAGAATTAAAAAGAAGCCAAGCACTTACAGTCAGTACTATAGGAAAGATGTCTTGAGAGCCTCTCTGAAGCCAACAGGCCCTCATCGTGTACAAACTCAGGGAGTGTGGGCTCGGGGTTCCAAGGCCACCAAACAGCTGAGGAGGGTTGGACGATGGAGAGGCACACTCCAGAAACCCGTCTTGGAGAACGCAGTCTGCTTTAATCAGAAAGTGACTGGACTTACATACAGTCAGACATGCGTAAGGGTGTGGAATACCCAATCAGAGAGACTTAGACCAGGCTTTTACCAAATAAGGAGAGAGGGAAGGAGAACAAGCAGGAAGTGCTATGAGGCCAGGGCGGGTTGGTCAGCATCGTAGGACGTAGGTCCTTGAGGTATGCCTCAAATGGGCAATGTGATCCAGTGTGCTAGATCTGAGTGTCCTGAGCATGCACCAGAGACTCTGGTGGCCAGCCCGCATTCCCCACAAGGGAGAAGCCAGGAGTGTGGATTCCTCCCTGAGGAAGGCTGCAGGCCATGGGCCAGGCCAGCCCAAAAGACAGAGGATAGAGATTACAGCCAGAGGGAATGCTGTAGAAGTGGGCTACCCGAGTCCTCTGGAGCTCAAATCCACACAGTTTACCCCAGGTGCTGGACCTGGGGTTAGGATTGAACCCTTTCCCTGCTGGGTTTAGAATTTGCTGTGATTCAATTACTTTCTGTCCTTCACTCCTTTCTTTTGGAATGAGAATATTTACCCTGTGTCATCATATGTGGGAAGTGCTACTACCTCTTTGGTTTTCATGGGAGCTCGCAGCTCAGAGTTTGCCTTGAGTCTCAGAGGAGACTTTCGACTTGGACTTTTTTAGAAGTGCTGGAACTGTTCAGACTTTGGTATCTCTTAGTGAAGGGTTAAATGCGTTTTGCACACCAAGGTTTGGCCTGGAGTGTCCCCCAAAGCTTCACATACCTATGGATACTGTGTACTCTTGGGGCGTGGGGCCTGGCTGCAAGGGGTGGGTGCTTGGGGCTTGGCCTGCGAGGGTGGCTCCACCCTCCCTCCTAGGCTTGGCTCTGTTCTGCCATGCTGCTGGATGCTTGGCCTGGCCCTGGTAGGTGGCTCTACTGGTTTCCAAGTGCCCACATGTGACCTTCTGAAGTTTGGAGCTAAAATAAATTTTTCCTCCGTAAAGTTGTAGATGTCAGGTATTCTGCCCCTGCTGAGAAAGTAACTAAGACGTGGACTGAGCTGAGAGCCATGATTTTAAGCAGAAATTCCACATCATTTTCACCTGGATGTTTTTAACATCGGGGTGCTCAGAGAGTCCCTGGCACAAGGCAGTCAACTTCTAGGATGAGGCCTCAGGCCGGGTCACAGTCCGAACTCTAGGGAGCTCCTTGGGCTGGCAGGTGTCGGACAGCGGGGTCCAGTGGCCCACCCTCTGTGGTTCAGCCCCAATGCCAGTGGAACTCCCCGCCACAGGCAGTTTGGCTTCCTTGCCGCTGATCTTGCTTGTGGCTCTATACTGGAGTCACGAGAGGACGGTTTTGCAACCCTGAAAGCGTGCTTGGTGCGTGTTCCAGCCCCGTTAAATCACCCTGCTTCTCCAGTACCTGGCAGCACAGCTTGTCCCTGACAGGAACTGATGTGAGAAACGGCTCACCTGAAACAACACCAGTTTTGACTGTGGTGTAGACACCAGCACAGGTGTTCGTCCTGAACCGTGGCATCTCAGGATTGGGCTGTGAGTGGGTTGCTCTGTTTCCTGATTGTGGAATCAAATAATTTATCGAGTCACTGTGAGGCTGAGCGTAAGATCCTTGGAGTTGGTTATTTGTCTCTCTTACATAAAGCGGTGGCAAATTACTGTTGAATTTGTGTGACAGAAGTGACACAAGGCAACAGAAGCTTCCCCCAGCCGTGTGCCCTGAGCACAGAGGGCTGTGGCTGAGATCATACTGCTTTGAAAACTCCTCGCATCCACCTTCTAAGAACTCGGCCACTGTAAGGGCTCAGAGTGGTGGATCTGTTTTGCGGCCTTGCCGGCTCCTGGGGGCCGCCTGCCTGCACTCCTTGGCTGGTGTGCCCCTCCTTGCTGTCCCTCTTCTCTGCAGTCAGACCCCCTGCCTTCCTCTTCCAAGGCGTCCCTGGTGGCTCCGGTTGCTCTCTGAGTCTCAGGATCCTCCGCTTCATCTCCTCTGCGAAGTCCCTTTGACCAGATCAGGCAGCAGCGATGGGCTCTGTGGGTGAGGATGGGGGCATCCATAGAGTCCCCACCCAGCCAGCCACCCTGGTTCTTAGTTGAAAGCAGTAGTGGGGAGATGGCCAGCTGGAGGGAGACGGAAGTCCACACTCAGTCTGTGTACACTAGATCTCACGTTAGGGGATGTAGACTCCATGGGAGCAGCGGGCTCCTGTGGTGCCCCCTCAGCGCCAGGGACAGCGCTGGCACAGCGTACTTAGGACCGCTAGTGAGGCAAGATGTTGAAGTCTATAGAAATGAATACCCTCTCGACCCACAAACACTAATCACAGTGTGCCCCACGCTTGGTGCCCAATTGCATCAGCAGGCCTCGCCCGTTGTCCCCCCCGGGTCCTTTGCTGCCTTCACACAGCACAGCCCCAGAGACTCCGTGCTACGGTTTGGATCTGGAATGTCCCCCCCAAAGCCTCATGTATTTAGACATTGTGAATTACCTGTGGATCCTGTGAGGGCTGGACCGGAGGGACAGCTTGTAGGTGTGTGGTGTATTAGGGAAGTGTGGCGTGTGGCCTAGGCAGAACAGATTGACAGGGCTTAACCCAGAAGGTGTGGGTCCCTGGGACACGGCCTGGAAGGACACACCCCCGTTCTGCCCTTCCTTGGTTTCTGGTCTGCAATGCCATGACCGGCTTTCCTCCACCTCCTCCTGCTGCTTATGAATGGACTATGTGAGATCTTCTGAAACTGTGAGCTAAAAGGCATTTTTCCTTCCTTAAATTGTGGGTGTGCATGACGTCACAGTGGTGAGTGCCTAAGTAGGACACACAGCATAAGTGATCTCTCGATTTTAATGGCAGTGCTGGGGTGGTCTTAAATAGTTTTCATGTCCTATTGGCGACCTGAGTGGCGCCCCCTAGTGGCGTTTATTGCACCATCTGCACCCCCTTTTCAGAGGCCTGACAGCCACTCGAATAGTCACAATTTTATAGTTGACAAAACCTGAGGCATGCGGAGTTGAGTTTTACATGACCCAGTTGGTACCGTGGTGAGGGCTTAGTCCCAGCAGTGATTCCCTCCAGAGGCCAGCCTGTCCACAGCTCCGTGACACTGCCTGCAGCTGTTCTCCAGTCCACACAAGGCCCGCAATGAGCCCGTGGCCTCCGCCACTGTGGAAACTCAGAGAACTACGCGAGCCCTTGAAGGTTTTAGATGGATTTTGAAGCCTGAAATGAAAGAAGGAGCAGCTATCCCTATTTCCTTTGCATAAAGTTGATAATAAACTTGCCTGACTAGTTGTCTGGGGACAACCAGTCCCCCAAATCCCTTCCCCTGTGGCTTCACATAGCTTTAGAGAGTCACCCCTTAGAGCCAAAACAAAGAGGCAACGTTAACTCAAAGTTTATCTTTAATTATATTTAAATCGCAAGGCTTAACGAAATGTATTGACATTTATACCAAGAAATTAATTGACATTCCATTAACCTCAGCTGGTAAATTAATTCCTCAGCCTCAGACCTTGGGCGCTTGAAGACTGAAACATATTATGTATTGATCACGGGACACCGCGTGATTCGCACAGAGGCGTTGAAAGCGGCAGAATCCTCCCTCTCCTCAGAGGACGTGGCCACACACATATCGGAATTATCCCTTTATAACAGAGGAGCACAAGATCTGAGCCTCTCCACACATCCGTCCGGCTTGTCGGGCAGGAGACGAGGAAGCCATGAGTTGATGTAGCGCTGATCGTTCACTATTGTCAATTAGGAGTGCCTGTGTTCTGTCTGGTAACCCAGCGGCCCGCGTGGGGAGACCGTGGCCTGATAAGGAAAGTGCGCCTGCTCCCCGTTGGATTGCCGCCCCGAGCTCACGCGTGCTGTTGGATCTCGTATGCCTTGGACTCCTCGTGCAATGTAGCTGTTGGGTGTGGACATCCTGGGGGAAGTACGGACGTCTGGGGAGAGGAGCTTGCGTTCCGCTGGGGACAGCCCAGCCGTCCTCCCTGGGAGCCGACCGGCTTTCCCTGAGGCCGCTGCACCCTCGTCAGAACACGTGAACCTATTGGCACCTTCCTTCCTGGGACTTGGCTCGTGATCCACCTTCCATACACAAGGTGGACAGAAATCCTTCTTGACGTGTTTTCTCCTAAAATACAACAGACTCTGGGCCATACGAGGAAGCGTGAAGTCAGTAGAGAGACTCGCTTTCGTGGAAGTCGTGACAGCCAAGTCCAGTGGGAGTGGCTGTGCTGCACACAGTCCGTCTGGTGAGAAGCCTGGGAGCCCAAGATGCACCTGCTCCTCGCCTCCAGGGGCGGGTCAAGGGGCTCGGGGGCCACGGCGTGCCGCTGCTGCGTTGACCTTCTTTGCCAATCCCACCTCATTCCGGCTTTTAATTTTCTGCCCCAGACACGCATTGGACTTCATCACAGACGATGAGCGGAGTTTGCAGCATCCCCGATACCTGTTTATACAGGCAAGATGCGATCTTGCGTCATCCGCAGCCCTGGCAGGAATGCTGGTGTGTCTGTGACATACAAATTGGGTTCTTTTTTTCAGTAAAGATAAATGCTCAACAAAAAGAAATATATAAAAATAAAGTATCTCTATCTCCAAGTGAATATGTTCAAGAGTCACGATGCGGAGATGAATTGCCTTTTCCTCTCGCTGTTGACCTAGAGCAGACATTCCAGCTCACACGTGGAAACCCCTGCAGATCGGGGCCGGGAGAGGGGCAGCCCCGTGGATTTCGGATCAGGGCAGGAGAGGATGGGCCCCGTGGATCCCAAGGACCTCCACTTTTGAGCTGTGTATTGAGCTGTGTAATCCCGTGTGGATTCCACTTCCTCACTCCCACCTATTGGCCTTTCACCTCCTCCACGTGGGAAGCCTGCTACACCCGAGGACAGCAGGTGCCCTCTGGAAGTTCGTATCAAGTCAGTCTGGGTAACATCGAGGTGACCGTGTCACCATGAACAGAAACCAATGGAGTTGGTTACCTTGTTTAAAATGTGAAGCTTAAAACCAAGAAGGTAAGCTTAGAAGAAAAACTGACGTGGGAACTCTGGGATTATCCTTAAAGCCGAAGCCAACATCCTTTGGGCAGAGAGGGGATCTCTTAGAAACAAAATAAGCATCCGTGTGGAGCAATTTTGTTCATCAGATGTTTTTCCTAGGCAAGCTCTGCAGCCGTCTGGCTCTGTCGCAGTGGCTGAGGTGTCCAGTTCACCATTGTCCACGCCGGTGTTTCTTTCCCAAATATGAAAGTATTTAACACAGATGTATCATGATTTGTCAATTATTTTATGTATGAATCAAGTAATAGAAAGCTTCCGTTTTCTCCAGTCTCTCACTCATGGACTTTATGAGATCTAAGAGCTTCTAGGAGGATTTGAAGTACCCCTCCCCAGTACATTTGTGAGGGGGTTGCGTGTTCTTGCACTTTGTACAGGAAGCAGCCTCTGTGACGGGCATCTCAGGTGCAAAGCACAAAGTCAGGCAGAGAGAAGAGCGGGGCCTTCGTTCACGTCCATGGCGCGGTGCGCCACTCACGCCCAGACGCGAGCGGCAGCTCTGTCCTCTGCCATCTTCCCACCTCCTGATTTCCCGTTTCTTTCTTGCGCATGTGAGATGGGAGGGTCTCTTCTTCGGCAGATCGGCAGGAGGCAGTAACTGGAAGAGACACTCGCAGGGAGGAAGATGGCGACAGCACGTCGTCCGTGTGCACCTGGACCCTGGGTGGACGAGGAGGCAGAGCCAGGCCCAGGGGCGTGCTGCGTGGCTGAGGCGCGATGACCCCCACTTCACATCCAGCCTGGCAGCTTCCAAGTTAGCAAGACCCTGACTTGAAATCAGAAAGTAAAAGTGGGTTGGGGGGTAAGGCTCAATGTGAAGGCCCAGGACTCAACCCCCAGTGTCACAGAAACAAGCAAGGGCGAAGCCCAGTTCAACAAAACTCTGTCATGTAGAGGAGACCTCCAGGGGCCCCACACCAACCTGTGGATCTCAGCCACGCCCCAGGCCCAGCTTCCCCTGGAAGGTGGTCGGGCGGGTGGTGTCATCCGAGTCCCTGTGGTTCGCTGTCCTCTCTCAGGATGGGGCCCAAGATGTCATGTGGCTCCACAGAGCCAAGAACTGTCCTTTGCTCTGTTTGACATTCTGTCGTTCCGCAGACGTTTTGGTGGGCCCATCACCACCCATCTGAGCGTCTCTGTGTGCTTGTCTTTCGCACCGTAGCAGTCCGTGGTTTGGCCGGGCCTGTTGTTCCTGCTTCAGTCAGGAGCGTTTTGTGCTGTCTGCTGATGTATACACGCAGCCTTGGAGTGTGAAGCCTTCTTCTAGGGCTGCGGTTTGTCCCAGCACCTGCCCACGTGTGCTCCCTCCTCTTCTCCATCTGCCAAGGCTCCCCCACGTCACACCTCGAACCCTCACCTTGGAACTGCAGTGGGTGGGAGAAGGTGTTTGACTCCCTCGCTGTATCTCCTGGGAAAGTATTTACCTGTGGTAAACCCGTGTGACTTTGGTATTTCTAAAGGTTGACTGACTTCCTGTTTCTCCCACGAGGAAGACCTGGAATTTCCAGACTTTTCTCCTAAGGGGTGAGCAAGTTACATGATAGGCTTGGGAGATCTGGGTACTTTTTTAGTTGCATAATCTCTTTTACTAAAAAAATTACAAATAAAAATCCTTATCTTTAGCTCATTAAGCACGCGTAAACAAACTAAGGCATCTGGGCACTGTGGGATGGCTGTGGTTTGGGGCATGCCCGTGTTCCCTTGCCTGCTCCTGTGGTAGATCTGGAGTGGCCCCCAGAATCCCCATGTATTTGGATGTAGTGGGACAACTGTGGAACCCTGTGCTTCGGGGAGGTGGGGCCTGGCTGGAAGGGGCGGGTGCTTGGGGTTTGACCTGGAGGCATGGAGCCAACGTGTTGAGATTAGGGGTGGTCCAGGAAGAGCTTTAACATGTGTGTTGTTGACTTACGGGCCAGCAACTGGGGGACGGGCACCAGCCCTTGGCGTGGGCAGCCCAGCTGGAGGCTTGCGCTAAGTAAGGGAAGGCAGAGGAAGCGCTGCTGCAGCCTCCTCTGGCAGGCTCCGGCCTTGCCTAGTCTCCCGTCACGGGCTCGCTTGGCTTCTGTCTCCGATGCCTTGAGCAGCCTCGGCCATGTGCTTCTGTTCCGTGGGCTCCCACAGTCTGGCAGCTCAGGAGTGGACTTCTGAAACGGTGAGCTAAATAAATCTTTCTTCCCCTAAGTGGTGGGTATTGGGCTATTTGCCCCTACAACGAATAAATAAGACGCCCACCAGCCCCCACACCTCCTGTACCGGTTCCAGGCGCTCGCATGCCTGGCTGTGCAGGGGTCTTCAAATTTTCCAGGCCCATCCTGCCTCCCAGCCACAGGCCCTTTGTGCCTGGCATTCCTTCTTCTGGGCCCCCTCTGCCTGCTCACTTCCTTCCTCAGAGACTCTGCCCATGCCTGGCTCACCTGGGAGACTCTCTGTGACACCATGACCACACCGTGTCCTGTGAAACCGGGCTGTGCCCCCACCGGACACCTCAGCTCCCCATCTGTTCTTACGGCTGCCAGCTTCCATCTGCTAACACACCTGTGTGCCCTGGGTCCCTCTTGCCCACACACTGTGTGCTCTGAGAAGCAGAGGTCTTCAGCAGTGTGCCCTGAGAGGGTAGGGCAAGGTACTGATCAGGGGCGTGGGCCCAGTTCCACAGTGTCAGAGTTCTTGCCGTGACTGAGCTCAGTCAGGCTAGGCAGGGGACGGCTTGGCATGTGGAGCCAAGAAGAGGCAGCCGAGTTGCTCTCTCTGACATCTTAACCCCTGGCACCCACAACTGTGCCAACAGGGAGCAGGCCTCCAGAAGCAGCCCGGAAATACTGCTTGATCAGTTGATCGATTGAAGAAAATATTGGGACAGAGAATAAGGGAGCCCAGGTAGAAAGGGGTGAGATCCAGCCCCGTGTGGGTTTTTCTTTCTTCTGGGAGATTCTGGTCACCAGAGAGTACATAATTTTTGGTGACGAAAATCTCATTATAAAGCCCATGCATTAAAAGAATCATGCATGTTTTGCTTGCTAATGAAAGGCTTTATACTGAAAATGCTAATGAAAAAGTTACAAAAATATGTCAGTAATGAGGAAGTTTAATAGTGCGATAATGTCTAAAGAGAAACAATTTGTTTGAGTAATATCCCTTTTCTAGAATCGGGTGTGGAGGAGAGGATGGGAAGGCAAACGGGAGCTTTTCCACACAGGAGACGTCTGGGGGCCGGGGCTGTGTCTGACGCAATGCCCAAACCTCCATCCGCCGCATCTTGCCACTGTGGTGGCAAGGAGCCTTCCACAGTGGGGCCGCAGCCGGGACAGCAACCTCTCCACGCCTTCACCCTTCTCTCTCCCTCCCTCTCTCTCTCTCTCTCTCTCTCTCTCTCTCTCTCTACTGGGGATTGAACACAGGGTCCCCCTCTGAGCTACACAGGCAGCCGCTTTTTATTGTTTCTTTGGGACAGGGTTAGGCTCAGTTGCTGAGTTGCCCAGGGTGGGCGCAAACCCAGGATTCTCCAGCTCCAGCCTCCCACCGTGCCTGGGTTCCCCGCCTGTGCTGCCCGGCCTGGCCCCTGGTGCTCGTCTGTGCATTGTCTCTGGTGTCTTCCTTATTTGGGGGGAAAATACACCTTGCAGTTTTCTCCGGAGCAGATGCTGAGACGCCGACGTGTGTGTGAATGATGTAGAGGGCAATGCTGTAGGGACTTCTAGGGGGAGAGCCGGGGGGGGTGATGCTTCAAGAAATGGGGAGCTTCAGGCGACTCCCCCGGGGACTCTGGACTGTAAGGACCGTAAGCGGTGTCCTTGGCTGTGGAGAGATAAGAGGGCTGGGCTTTCAGACTTCCGCACTAGCAGACTGCTTATGGTAGCCTCCTGGGCTCCGGCGCAGCGGGCAGGGTAACTCCCAGGCCATCCAAGGAGCCGTCAAAGGACAGGCACAGGTGCAGGAGGTTAGAAATAAGAAGCCAGGGTTCCGATGCACTGGGATGAGAGGAGGGGGGAGGAGGAGCTGGGGGGAGGAGGAGCTGGGGTGAGATTCTTGCACACACACACACACACTCACGTGCACACACACACATACACACACACACACACACACACACACACACACACATGTTAAAAGGGTTATTAGGAGATTCACCGTTATCTTCAAGTTAATGATAAATTAGTGCCTTTCCTTCGGATGACCTTCCCAGCGTGTTCTGGGATTTTTGGAAGGCATCTCGGGTTCTTTTCTTAGGAAAGGGTCATGCCCGAACTAGATGAGCTCTCTGGTTTCACTTTTATTTTCCAGCCAACTCAAGCTTTAGTGTACCATCTGGAGACACCCAAGTTGGAATTTCGCTCTCCGCTTCCCCCACCCACCCCTCCACGGTCCCCGCAAGGCTCACGCACACACCGCAAGCCAGTTGCCCATGTGGGCGGCTGCTGAGCAAGACTCTGTCCCTGGTACGGATTTCCAAGGCTGATCATGAGGTATCTATTGGCTCCCAACCTGGGCTGGAAACACAGGTCGCTCTCGGATGCATCGCCTGCATGTCAGACAGCCAGCCACGTGCAGTTCTGCTTCCAGGTCAGCATCCGTGTGGGCTTTGATCTCTCCAAATGAGTGGCTGAGCGATCATATCTAATGTCCCAGTTTCCACCTCTCTGCTTTGACTTATAGACACATCACAGGGCTTAAACAGAGGACCCAAAGGCAAAGCTAATTTCAAAGTATCTTGCAAAAATGTCCCTCCTCTGCTTGTTCAGAATTTCTTCAAAGCATTCAGATGCACCTTCTGAGTCTCAAGGAAGCTCTGCCTCTGTCGCGCAGGACCTGTGCTTGGATGATGAAGGGAGTGGCCCATTGGCCGTCGTTGTCAGAGCGGGCCATCGTCACGCTGGAGAAAGGGTGGGGACGAGTGGCACAGTGGGCAGGGTGGGCTCCCGGCTCCTCCGTTCTCTCGCTGGAGGCTCTGGACAAAGGCTGGGGTCCCCTCAGCCTGGATTTCCTACCTGGAGACTGACGTTAATACCTTCATCCTCTTTGTTGTAATACTTTGACAAATGCATGGGATAAAACGTAAAAAGCTCTTAAAATCCGTGTACGTTTGTCGCTTTCCCAAAGCTAGAACAAAGTATCTGACATACATCGCTTAGAGGAGCGGAGGTGCAGATGGACTCAAGGTTCAGAGGTTCCGGTCCACGGTTGGCGGGCTCAAGGAGCGTCATGGTAGAAGGGCTTGGGGAGCAGAGACACTGAGGTCGTGGTAGCCAGGAAGCAGAGCACAGGGAAGGAGCAGCAGAGAAGACGGGACCAGAACTGGTATCATCGCCAGGGTCACACCTCCACGGCCCGCCTAGTCACAGCCGTCTGTGAACTCACTAACTTGCTGGGTGTCTCTTTGTCCAGTCATTAACCGTCACACCATGTTTGACGCTTAGAAAAAATAGCCAGTGAAGTAACTTGTTGCATCGCGTCTGAAATAGAGGCATGCCTATCTTAAAATAAGGTCTGAAAACTATGTCCTCTTCCAGCCTGGGATATGCTGATGTAGCCTACGCGGCCTTCCACATAAGGACTTGGACATGGAACTCTGAGCTGGGGCCAGGGGTGTGTGGTCTTGTCTGACCTGAGCTGAGTCTCCTGGTGGCCTGTGTTATGGCTTAAACCCAGAATTCCTTTCCCCAAAGTCTCATGGAGTGGCGATGGGCTGGCCAGAGGGAGCACGTGGCCGGCTGTGATCTGGAAGGCTGCATTCTGGTCCTCGGCTCGTCCCTTCTCTGATGGACCCAAATGACCACAACTGCGCCCATCGAAACTGTGTGCCAACTAAACGTCATTTCTTTGCGGGCACTGGGCATTGTGTCTCAGGGATAGGAAAGTGACTGTTATCAGCTGTGTGCCTTGGTCATTTTAGATGAGAAAGGTTTGAATCTAGGGTGTCAAGGAGTCCGTGTCTGTGGAGGTCATTGAGAAATGGGAAGAACTTTCCTTATGAAGGACAATTGTCCCCCATCCCCGAGCTCAAGGACCACTCTGGTGAGGGCTTCCTCCTGGTGTATAGGCAGGGTTCTGTCCCTGGGCACCCAGGACGGTGCTTCTGCAGCCTCTTCCGTGGGATAGGTGACCCATGGTGAGCAAGATGAGGGGAAGATGGATCTCAGTCAGCATTGGTACCACTGGCAGAGACCAATGCTACTGCATGCCCCACATCCAGGATGCTTTCAGCTGCATACACATGGCAGAGTCCTGGGCCTTTGCCTGGGTGACCTGGGTGGCCGTAGCTGACCTCCATCCCTCACCTGCCCCAAATCAGCTGCAGCACTGCTTCCCAAGTACGGTCCCTGGCCTGTCCCCTGCTGGGGGCTTATTGCGTCTAGACTTGCCAGTGGGAGGAGCAGTGTGGGGCCGAGTGGGCAGCCTGGGTCTGGACCACCAGAGGTGATATCTGACCCATCGGGCTTGTCCACACTCAGGGTGCTGGGATGAACTCACACCGAAGAGTCCGTGCAGACTCAGGCCTCCCCTGCTTGGCTCACCTGTGTGGTCACAGGCTTGACAGCCATGTCCATGGGGTCCACTGACTGCATCCTACAGGGCCTCTGGTGCTGTCACATCTCAGGGCACAGAAACCTCTAACTGCGTCGCTCACTGTCTTGGTGACTTGTTGGAAGTTTCCAATAATAATGACAGAGAAAAGGGAAGGAGAAAGGGAGGGAACCACGTGACTCAGGAATAGCTGGAGATCTGCAGAGATGGTGGCTGGCCACTGGTTTCTTTTTAGAGTTCCTCCAGACAATTTCAACCCGTGAGAAAGGAGGGAAGCCGGGCTCTCGTCAGACATATGAGCCAGCATCCATCCCCACGGCGCTCTCCTGGACTCATCCCCGGGAGCGGAGTGGGTTTCCTTCCAGCACACGCGGGGGACCATGTTCCATAGTACGCACAGACGCCGTCAGGACCACTCTCCTCAGGACACCGCGAACTGCCAGTTGCATGTGCCCGCCACAGCGAGGGCGCAGTCTTCTGCGCCTTGGATTTAGGCAGCGAGAGGTGATAAATGCCACCAAATGTGCAAGCCTTCTGGAAGCTGTCAAGTTCTAAATATTTACCAAAGGCCGTTCAAATGTGAATGTCCCTGATTTGCCAAGAGACGGGTTAAGGGTCCCGAAAGCTGGGGAGGAGCTCCGAGCCCTGGCAGAGTGGGATGTGCAGACGCCCCTGCAGCCTGAGAGAGAGAGAAGAGAGAGAGAGAGAGAGCACTTTCTAGGGGGAGAAACCTTGCAAAGTTCTGCTCCCAAGCTCAAGATGCACAAGTTTCTTGATGTGAACTCCGGGCCCCAGGTTACAGATGCCCAGCTCAGAGGGTGTCTTCACGACTTCAGAGAGATGCTGAGTTCAAAGGAGACCTGGTCACTGGTCTGGCTGCAGAGAGCTCAGGAGGGAGGTCCAGCCCGAGGAGCCCTGCTGTGGCCTCAGCAGATGCAGGATCAGCGCTAGTGGAGGGATGTAGGACACGGTCAGGTCCGCAAGCCACAGACCAGGACGTGGGGGCAGGAAGGCCCAGGGTGCGGGAGGATGCAGAGGCTCTCTTTATTTTAGACCAAAGCACTTGGTGGGGGGCTGAAGAACAGCATTGTGGTTCAGATTTAAGTGCCATTCTAAAGTCTCCGGTGTGTGGAAGGCGATTGGTTCATGGGGTGCTGTGCTCATCAGCATGTTTGCACATAGATGATTTGAATGAGCTGTCAGGAGGTGGGGCAGGTGGAGGCCGGTCCCAGAGGGGCGCATCCTGTTCCCGACTCGTCCCTTCTCCCCGACCCTTCTACGGAGCCAGCCAGCTGTGCACTGAAACTGCCAACATAAACCTTTAAGTGGTGTCAGGTACCTTTTCCCGTGACAGGAACAGGACTGATGTAAGTGGGTAATAGTGTAGGTACAGAATGTGGGGTCACAGCCTGGCAGGGAGACTAGCGCCGGGTGGGGAGTCCCTGTGGCTCCAACCTCAACGTTTCCGTCTCCTCCACTAAAATACCTTTCCCTCTGACTGAAATTAGAAGGTGCAGCCCAGCACAGCCAGCCACAGAGGGACCTCAGTTCACCAGTGGGAACATGCCAGAAGTCTCGCACATTCTAAATGTAAAGACAAAAGTGTGTTGTTTGCCATCTGAATCCCACAGTTCTTGTAATTGTGATGAAGGGTGGTGCTTAGAGCTCTGAAGAGACAAGTGCAGGGAGCTTTGGAGAGACAGAGTGTGTGTGTGTACAGACCTATGATGGAATATTATTTAGCCTTTAAAAAATAAATCCTGTCATTTGCCATAAGTGGGTGATATTAGACTAACTGAAATAATCTGGGCACATAGAGAAAAATAATGGCTGATCTTGCTTGTATGTGAACTGTTCTTAAAAAGCCAAAATTTCAGAGATAGAAAATACTATCGTTGTCCCCGGGCCAGGGGTGAGGGGAGATGGACGTGGGAGGGTCGCAGACTTGCGGGAGGAGCCAGCTTAGGGATCTGAGCCGGCAGGAGGACCAGAGGAGGTACAATTGAACTGTACTGGGGATTCTTGCTAGGTGAGTAGCTATCAGATGCTTTTGCCACAAAAGCAACTACAGAAAAAGTGAGTGTGTGAGCCGGCAGGTGTGTTCATCTGTTTCCCATGAAGCGCTTTACTGTGTACCCCGTGACCACATTCTGTACCTTAAACACACGCAGTGCAGTACGTTGTAAGGAAGAAACGAAAGCGACACGTGGCTGTCCAGACTGCAGATCCGCCCCCGCCGAAGCAAAGCGGAGAGCAGAGAGCAGGCGGGAGCAGGCGGGAAAGGAGTGCCCCCACGGAGGGGACACTTGGTGGCCAGCTCTCAGAGCTCAGCGCCGTTCTCCCGGAGTCCCAGGCCGCATGTCCGTGGCCCGCTGTGGCAGCCCTCCAGGCCCCTGTGGGACGTGGCTGCTGGCACAGGCAGGGCCCACGTACCGGCCCCCTTCCCCTTCCCTCCCTCCTTCCTTTCCGCCCCTTCTCCCCCCTCTGTCCCCGGCTCTGTCTCTCTCTTCTGGGTCCTCTCCTGTGTGGGAGCCACCCCACCCCGGCCCCCATCCTCTCTGAGCTTCTTAGCAAAATGTTTCAAGGGTCTGGTGGGCAGGAAGAGATGTCTGCCGAGCTCGGCACCGTTGACGAAAGGGCCCAGCTGGCGCTCCTGAATGCCAGAGTTCAGCGAGCCTTCTGTGCACTTCTGAACCCTGAGTCTCCAGTGGCCTAAGCACCTTCGGGTGTGTGGGATCCCGGCAGACGCAGGCTGAGCTCTGGCGTTCAGGAGTGGTGACGGTGCCCCTGCAGGCTCGCCCCTCTGTGGGTTCTCACCAAACATCCTCCATCCCCTTTTCCGGCAATAGCTGCTGCTACGCCATTTTTTCCACCTGTCACATAAAAGAGTAGTTATTATATAAACCCCCGTCAAGAAGCAGAAGAGGTAGCCAGCTAATTAAACGGCCATAAGCGGTGCTAAAACAGTCCTGGGATCTCGCTTGGACTGGTTTCCAGATGCAGCCTGTAGGAAGCCCGGGTGTCCAAAGACTATATTTGTCACAATTACACCTGTCTCCAGGTAACATCTGGTGACATCTGGGCGCTTGTCAGTGCATCTCCGTCGGCCCTGGTGCTTTGATTTCTGGTCCCGCTGCAATCTGATCTCTCCATCCATGGAAGCAAAGCCTCATTATCCCACATGCTCTGCACATTCAGGGTGCTCTGAGCATTCGGGGCACCCAGCCTGGACTGGCTGAGGCTTTGGAAGACCCCACTGAGGCCTCGGGAAGCTGCTCCGGATGAGGGAGAGTCCTGTGGGATTGGGGTGGGGGGGTGGGCAGCAGGTAAGAGATCCGGTCGCCACATGCTGGAGTTGGCCACAGCTCCTGCCCCAGGGCTGCCGCACGGTGGGGACCCTGAGTGATGGTGTCCAAGGTGGACAGGCGGCATCTGGCCTGGGAGCAGCGGCTCGTGCTCAGCACATGCCTGGCACGAGTGCTCTGAACACAGCGTGTGCCCGCAATGGGACATGTGGGGCCAGCCAGCTGCGGCAGCCCCGTCCCTCACAGTTGTTCTCCTGTTCTCTCCAGCGCCGACGGCAGCTCCGACGAGGTCATGCAGATCGATGTGGAAGTCGACGGGCCCGGCGACCCTCCAGCCACACAGCTCGTCACGTGGCAGGTGGAATACCCCGGGGAGGTCACATCTGACCTGGGCGTGTCCAAGATCTACGTGAGCCAGAAGGACCTGATTGGGGTGATCCCGCTGGCCATGGTAAGGAGGGCGCAGGGAAGGGAGGGCTGACCAGGCAGGGTGGTCCCGGGGAGCAGGAGCCAGACTCTGGGGAGCTGGGCCAGGCGGCAACTAACTGCCAGCTGCCAGCTCCAAGATCAACATATGTATGTGCAGTTTTCTTCTAAGTAATATTCTTAAATTACTACTTAGAAAATGATCAAACCCCAGATTGGAGATTGGGTCTGCGCTTGAGTGAAAACTCCCTGAGGGCAGATGAGTATAGGCTCCAGGGATTGCGTGCACATGCGTGCGTGGATGGCGGACAGCGCTGGAGTGCGAGTGGCCATACGGGGCTGGGAAGAGACTGGGAGACTCGGTGTAGAGCGTGTGTCTGCACGTGGCGGTGAGGAGGCCTGGAAACCCACTCTAGCACACGTGGCTAGAAAGAGGCCCGAGAAGCCCACTGCAGATCACGCAGCTACACTTCGTCGAAAGAGGCTGGGGCCCGCTCTAGAACACATCACACGTGGTCATAAGGAGCCTCGAGGGGCCCACTATGGAACACGCAGCTACATGTGGTCGTCAGAGGCCCACTCGAACACGTGGCCATACGTAGTTACGAGGCCTAAGAGGCCAGTCCAGAACACATAGCCACACACTGGTGTAAGGAGGCCGAGGGGGGCCTGTTCTGGAACACACAGCCATTTGTGGCCGTGGAAAGCCGGGGAGGCCCCCGTACATAGAACATGTGGGCTCATGTGGCCCACTCTAGAAAATGTGGCCACCTACGTCCATAAGGAAGTCCGGGAAGCCTCCTCTAGAGCACGTGGTCTCCCGTGGTCCTAAGGAGACCCGAGGGCCTGCTGGCTTGGCCGCGCGCACTCATGAGGAGGTCTGGGACGTCTATTGTAGCACACGCGGCCTGGTAGGTGCAGAGGAGAGCAGGTTCCCAGGCAGTGAGTAGTGCCTGCGTCTGCCCTCCTGGTTTCCACAGGAGGAACCGGGGCTCTTACTGAGCTGAGCGTCCTCCGTTCCCGGGGGCCTCTGTTGCTCGTCCTCCGCAGCACACCGACCCCCGTCGCGGTCTCCCCGTAGGAACTGCACCGCCTGCTTCCCGAGTGCCTCGGCTTCCCTGTCTGTAAAGGGTGCACATGGCAGTAGCTGCTGAAGTGTCTGTTGTGGCGTGGCAGGGTGCTCGGAGCGGGTATGCCCGCGATAGCAGCCGGGGTTGGAGTCGCCCGGTTAGTGGGTGCAGAGTCCCAGCAATGTCCAGCAAAGGGCGCCGCCAGTTCTTGCGGAGAGAGCCGTGTTCACAACCGTGGGTCCTGCATCCTGGCACCAGGCAGAGGGCAGGTGCCACGGGTCCTCGAACCGGAGCCAGTGACCAAGACTTCGACTCCAGCTTGCCCGAGTCCACTTTCCTAGGTCGAGGAAAGGACTTGCCATTGCCGTCGTTGTAGCCGTCACTGTTTCCGTTGATTTTGTGTTTGCTGAGGGACGTTTGTTAGAGAGGTGAAAGGAAGGCCAGCTCGTGGGGACGACTGAGGAGCTGGGCTGCCGTCGCCGGGCCAGCAGGATGGGGGAGGAGCAGGGTTATCTAATGCGCT
The DNA here is from genome assembly GCA_004027205.1 of Ctenodactylus gundi. Classification (NCBI taxonomy): domain Eukaryota; kingdom Metazoa; phylum Chordata; class Mammalia; order Rodentia; family Ctenodactylidae; genus Ctenodactylus; species Ctenodactylus gundi. The sequence goes on from PVKB01000444.1 coordinate 743,471, forward strand.
GACCCACCGCAGCTGGGGGCTCTGAGAGGGGCTGATGTGTTCTTTTAGAAAACCGCTCTGGCTATCTGTAGAGAGTGAACTTAGGGGACAAGAGAGAGAGTTAGGGGACCGTAGATGGGCCGCTGTACTGTCCTCCAGCAGGACCTGGGGAGCCAGGGTGTGTGCTTGGCTCCAGGTTTCCTCACCGAATAGGAGCAGCCTGGGGCTTATGTGGCGCCTCCAGGGCTCAGGGAGGAGTCTCCTGTGCTGAGCGCCATCATAGAGATTGCCCTCACCCCCAGAACTTGATTAAGATTTAATACTGTCCACACCCACTTGGTAGCCAGCAGGAAGAGGCTGTGGCTGAGGCCTCCAGGGGTGGGCTTGGTCTTCTGCTCCTGCCCTACCTGGGACTCGGCCAGTGGCCACCAGCTGGGAAGACGAGGGTCACTGCAGGAGGCCGTGTGTCTGTGGCAGAGGGAGGGAACCGCATTGGGAGCCCTGACCCTGTCCTGTGTGCCCCAGAACAACAGTCACAGTAGCGGCAAAGCAGGGAGCAGGGTCCTCTGGGATACCTGGGGGCTGGGGATGTGGGACCTCTCTACACATTGGATAGAGGACACAGGGAAGAGGGCGGGGCTTCACAGTGAGCCCTCCTTTTAGCTCCATCCCCAGGCCCCCCACCCCCGGCTACCCCACACTGCACCCTGTTCACATTTATGAGACTTTTTTCTGTTATGGAAGATACCACGGCTTCTTTTTTTATATATACAGTGCACACATCTCTCATTCCTGGGGTAATCTTTTAGAAATAAATTTTAATCCAAGGATGAGTCAAGGGATGTGCAACATTGCGATACCTTTTCGCAGTAGTTGCAGAATAGCTTTCTGGAAGGTCTGCCTCATTTACAGTCCTGCCTGCTGTGTGTAATGACACTCGGACCCCTGCGCCTTCACCAACGCAGAACATAACATTCAAAGAAACCCGGATAATGGATTAAGCGAAGATTGGACCTCAGCGCTGCCTGCACTTGGCCATCATGGGGGGTACATTTTTTTTTATTTCCTCATTAAATGTTTCCTCTTTGCCCATGTTGTTCTCTTCATGGGGATTCTGGTTATTCCTTTGTTGTAACTTTTTCTTAAATAGTGGGGAAAAAGAAATTTAAAACCACCTTCCCGTCTTAGCACTTGGAGTGAACACGCGCACAGCGTAACATAGACCCACATTCTTGTACGCCAGGCCTCTAAAGGTGTGCACCTTGCAGAGCTGAAACTCAGCACCTGCTAAACACACGTTTCCACACCCTCCCCGCCTCCCCAGACACTGGGCGCCGCCTTCCTGTACGTCAGCCAGGCTACCTTTTCTTATTTGAATATGAGTGAACTATAGTGTGTCACTTCCGGTCACCTTTTGGCTCCCTCTTGCCCCCCACCCCTGCTGCTCTCAGAGTCTTTTCCTAGCAGTCCATGACCTCATTCCTGCCCTCTGTCTCATGTCAGGATCTCTTCTGCATGTGTTTGTGGCAGTCTCACATGAGAGACGCCAGTCGTTGCTTAGTCTTGAGTGTCCGGCCCCTCTCCCTGAGCACTATTGATTCAAGGTGACCCCATTTTCTTCCAGATGCTATCTCTCTCTATGGCTGCATAATACTCTATTGTGTATAAATGCCATTATGAAAGGCAGTTTGGAGATTCCTTAGAAAGCTGAGAACAGAAATCCCATGTGAACCATGTACAGCTCTGCTGGGCATCTGCCCAAAAGAACTGAAGTCATCATACCTAGGGACACGTGCGTACCCGTGCTCACAGCAGCACAGTTCACAGCTGAGGTTGCCAACACTCCCCACGCCCATCCCCAGAGAACTGGCTGCAGACGCGACCTTCCGACCTTCCGGCCCAGCAGAGCGCTCACGCCCTTCCGGCTTCCACCACGCCCTTCCGGCTTCCACCGCGCCCTTCCGGTTTCCACCACTCCCTTCCGGTTTCCACCGCGCCCTTCCGGCTTCCTCCGCGGCGTCTCGTTTCCCCTGTTGTTTTGGACTTATTGGCATGCAGAATATTTTTTCCTGTTTAATTTTTTATGTGGTTCAACCCATTGATTTTTTTTCTCCCATAAAGGAAATCTCTCATCTCTCCCTAATTATTTCTAAGAGAACAAAACATGCCCCTTTTGTCTGTTCTGATAAAATTTCCAGAAATTCAAATGCTGCACGTCCAGCCCTTGTAGATGAGCAGCTCACAGCCCCGTGGGGGGACAAGGCAGGGTGAGGATACCTACGGGGAAGGATCGTGGTCCCCCGGGGCTGAGCTCCCGGCCTCGCGCCCTCGGTGGACAGACCAGCTTCACAGCCGTGTCAGCTCAAAAACGAGGCGCTCTTTCTCCTGGTGTCCAAGCCCTGGAGAGAGCTTTTGTTCTCTTAATCCCATTACACATTTGTATGAGTTTCTTTCTTTTTCTTTTTCTTTTTTTTTTTTTGTGGTACTGAACTTGGAATCCTTGACCTATGCTGCAACCCCAGTCCCTTTATAAATATTGAATACATATTTTGACCTTGGGTATCACAGAGTCACTAAGTTGCCCAAGCTGGCCTCAGACTTGTGATCCTCCTGCCTCAGCCTTCCCAAGTACCAGGACAACAGGCGTCCACCATAGCGCCTGGTTTCTGTGAGTCTCACTGAGTTTTATTACCTTCTGTTTTTTCTGTCCAGGAAACTGTGCTTTCCAGTGTTGTGGGTAGACTCTTCTTCCCCGTAGGACGGAGGTTCTAAGGCAAGGGCCGCGCCATGTGCATCAGCACCTGTCTGTCACACACTGGCAACCCGGGTTTGTGGGTCAGCCCAAGGAGAGAGGCCCGCAGCTTCTCCTTGCCGTCTCCCAGTGTCTGGGCTTCGGCTGGTGCTCGGGGCCAGCCCTCCCGGCGTGCACGGTGGCCTGGTGGGTGCCATGCCATCGAGGCCTTTGAAACATTCCTAAGTATTAGAATACAGCATGCACCACTTGCCATCGCTCGGAGCGGGCTCATCGGAGGGGGTTGGGAAGTGGATCCGGCGGCCCAGCCCTGCTGGGCACCTGGGAGCCTGGGTGCCCACGTCAGGCTCCGGGCCGGCTCTGCTTCTGCTGTGTCTCAGCTTCAAACTCTTGAGTTTTAGTTGCTACTGTTGATCTCAGAGTGCAAGCAAAGCTCAGGCTACAGGTGGAGGCAGGACAGACATGTCTGTATTGCTCGTGTGTGTGTGTGGGGGGGGGGTACCTCTGGGCCTTTGCATTTTTCCTGTTGAGGGAGGTTCTCACTCAGTCCCAGGGTTGCCAGCCAGGCTTGACCTTGCCACCCTCCTGCCTCAGCCTCCCAAGGGCTGGGCTTACGGACCTGCCTCACCATGCCTGTCTTTATTGTTCTTGAAGGTAGTCAGGAGAGCTCGCTAGCCCTAACGAGCGACTCCAGGGTGACAGCGCCCGGTGTTTGTGGTGACGTGAGGGTGGAGGCGTATCGTCCGCACTGAGCCCTGCGTACCCCAGGGAAAGGCCACAGACGTGCCACTCTGTGTGGCATGTGTACTGCCCTGCTCCACCGCCCCTCCCAGGCCACCTCCTCGGGGTCTGCCTCTGTCTCCCAGCCAGCTGCTGTCCCTGCTGTCTGTGGTTCCCTGGCAAATGCTGGGCCAGCAGGGCAGCCGGGCACACGCTGCGTCACAGGTGTGTCGCCGTGCTGGGAGGTCGCGTCGCTGACACCCCTGTGCCCGAGATGCCCCCGTCATTGGCCTCCCAGTCCTCCCTCCCGTCACAGTGCTCGCTGACCTCGCCTGCGCCCCCTGC
>PVKB01000445.1:661975-692508 GCA_004027205.1 Ctenodactylus gundi
GTCCTGATCTGGAGGCATCACCATTGTTCTACTGCTGTTTCTGTCATACAAAGCAGACGGCCAATCCCAAGCGCACAGCGTAGGCAACACTGTGCATGTCTGCCCGTGCAGCTGCCCTGGTCCTGCTCCGAATGGTTCTATCCCCTAGTGATTCCCCACCCCCACATCCCAGCCCTGCCACGCCAGCCTAGAGATAGCTGCTCGGGGTTCCTCTGTCTCCTCAGGGTCACAGCCTTTTCCTGAGCTCCACATGAATAGTGTCTGTTTCAGTCATGTTTTTTGTTGCTGGACATAATACTTGACACCCACAGCTCAAATGAGGAGGGGCTCCTTTTACAGTTCGCAGTTTCAGAGGTCTCAGTACATGCAGGGTTGGCTGGCTCCATTGGCGGAAAGGCCTGGGGTGGAGGATGGCTCTTCCCGGCAAGGGACAAAAAGCAGAGAAATAAGGACACAGGAAGCAAACCCTTCCAGCCCCACCGCTGCTGGCCCATCCCACCAATCAGGCCCCTCCTCCTAACACCACACGATACCATCAATGGACTAGACTAGTGAGGCATAGAGAACACCCAAGACCCAACCATCTTCCAAACACATGAGACTTTTGGGGGACATCTTGGATTTAAGTCATAATAATGTCACCCAAAGTGAAGTTTTCTGTGCCTGGCTCCTTTTGCTCAATATACTACTGTTAACAAGGTTTATATGTGCTGTTGCATGTGGAGACAGAATGGCCATGTGTCCAGGTCCTGCCCGAGGACAGGATGACAGATGGTCCCTGAAGGGAAGGCCACTGTGTACATTCATGTTCAGTGCTACGTAGTGTTTCATCGTGTGAATGTCTACCATAATTGGAACATACAGCAACTGACAGAAGCAGGCACAGTTCCAAGTTCTCCCCAGCACCACACAGATGACTCGGCAATAAACATCTTGCCGCATACCACAGTGGGCTCGCTTCTAATGCTTATTTGGGAAGGCGATGTCTCTTCCCTTCTAGAAAATCATTTAGCAAAATCCACAGAGTCCTTTTAGGCTAACTGGGCCCTGGTAGGTGTCACAGAAGGCTTACTCATGGACAGTGGAGAGTCACTGGAGGCTCTAAGCAGATCTGTGCTCTGGAAAGAACTCTGGGCTGTACAGTGGGGTGCCCATAGGGAGGTCATGGTGGAGGCACACATGACCTTGGAGCTTGTCCAAAGGCGGGGTGAGGCAGAGGGGCTTTCAGAGGATGTGAGGAAGGGGTGGGGACCACAGAAGTTGGAGGTGAGGAACTGACAAGGTTTAGTGAGAGGGTGGCTGGGGGCGCAGCTGGGGGCTGGGAGCAGGCTAGGAGACCCAGGCACAGAGGGGCAGGGGATTTACTCCCCTCTTACCAGGGCTATCCTCTCTTCCTCAGCAAGGGAGGCACGCGCGCGCGCGCACACACACACACACACACCACCCCCACCCCCAGTCTTCCTCACCCTGTCTACTATGTCATTTCAGGAGGCGTCCCTCCCCAACATGGTCAGAAAACCCAGTGAGGACAAGCCCCTGCCTTAGTCAGTTGACACCTGCTGAGCCTGACAGACCTGGCACCCATGCTGACATTTCTTGCATTCCCCACCCAGTGGCTCTGGCGCTGGCTCCCAGGGGACACCGTGGATTCCAAATGGCCTTGTGCTCTGACTAGGCAGAGTTTCCTTCTACTGCGTGGGGACAAAAGAACCGGCTCACTCTCCCAGCTACCATTTTCTCTCCACAGCTGGGGAGCAGTAGGCAAACTGCTTCCACTCCTGCCAGGAGAGGGAGATGCAAAGCCAACTAGGGGCGCGCGGGGGCGCCTTCCCTCCCTACCTCAAGGCAGCCTGTGATGGACTGCCAGAGAGGACTGGTCACCTGCCAAGCACCATGCTGCCAGCTGCCCACCAGGATGTCCACTCACTGCCAGTCAGGAGTGCCAGTGGTCAGGACGGGGGTTGCCAACTGCCTGTCACCCCACTGGCCAACTGTCCATCACGGGGGGAAAGTTCCAGAAACTCAGGACAGCCTGTCAGGGCATCAGCCAAATGTCACTCAGAAAGACCCAGTGGCAAGGCAGGGAGCCCATTAATGACCATCCCAGTGACAGCTGCCCTTGCTACCCAGTGTCCTTTCTCTCACCGGACTTCTGGGGATCACTGTCCATCACCCTGGCTTCAGAGACAGGTCACAAGACTCATCTTGGCCAATCAGAGCAGGGCATTCTTTAGATCACTGTACCGGTTTGCATGTGACAACCCACACCAATCAAAGCTAAGTCTGCGCGCGGGCGGCTCTGGCACCGGGCAGGGTACGCGAGGCTAGAGGTGAAGCCGCATCAAGGCAAGAACGGGGGGGTGGGGCGGGAGCAGCCCCGAGGATGCGGGATGAGGGACAGGGAGAGAGAAATCGGGTCTCGGGCAGGCCATGGGAGCACTGCGCACGCCGTGGGCCCAGTTACACACGGCAGCAGTTAGCCAGCTCCGTCGGTGTGGCCGCTGCCCTGGCTGCGGAGGTATGGGCATGACTGCCATGCCAGCAGGCTTTGACCGGCATCAAGGAGGGCAGAGGGATGGTCCCCTCAGTGTGGTGGTGGCAGCAAGGACTGTCCAAGGCCGTCAAGGTTTCTGGGCTCCATTGGCCCTGGCAGCCATAAACGGCAGCTGCGTCTCACCAGGTGCCCTACGGCGACTCAGAAGCCCAGAAGCTGGGGCCCAGCTGCATCTCTTACCCTCTGTCTAGTTCTCAGGCCTGGTTTGGATCTCCCTGCCCCCGTCCCACACCTCTGCAGGGAAATTTTTGTCTTTTGCTGGCGACGAGACAAGGACACAGGAACCCTTATCCCTCAACATGAGGCTTCTGCCCCGGCTCTAGGCTGGGGACGGGGGGCAGTTGGCAGTACTGTAGAACTTGGGGGCTGGAGGCAGTTGGCTTTGGCCTGGTTAACTCCTCCCTGGTCACCACTGCCCACACATTCCACGAAGGTGGCTACCTAGTGCCTGTTCAGTGTCCTTTGATGTACCCGGCAGAGCGGCGGTCACATTTTTAGAGTCCAGGAACTGGCCAGGAAGAGCAGTCAGCCCAAGAGCACTGACTGTGTGGCCAGTCAGTGGAGATGGAGAGGGGGCAAGTGTCTGAGGAAGGGTTGGGTACAACCTGTCCATCCTAGTCCACTGTTAAAAGGCAGGGCCACCCCAGCAAGCTCTTAGCTTACCAAAGAGCTGCCTGGCTAAGGACCTGAAGGCTGCTGGAGTCCACTCAAGTCAACCCTGTTGGCCCGCCTGCAACCGGGTGGGGAGAGGCTGGGCCGAGCACTGAGCTGGACCCACCAGGAAGAGGCTAGGCTGGGGATGGACAAATGGTGGTGGGACCTGAATCCACACTGCTTACACAGTGGCTTTTTACCCCACCCCAGAGTTTAAAAACCACAGTTTTGCTACCAGGCTCGGGTTCAGATCCCAGCTGTGCCAGTTGCTTGCTGGAAGATGAGCCCTGGAAAGAGCCCTTCATCTGCCTCTGGTCCACTTGCTATCAACTGCTGGGGGGCTTCCATGATTAAGCACACGTGACTGTCTACAGCCGTACCACCCTGAACGTGCCTGGTCTCGTCTCAATGCATGTAACTTACTAAGCACAGACTAAGTTATTAAAAATAAATATAATGTATACTTACTAACTTACTACCTGGTGTGCATGAGTACTAGGCACACATGCATCAATTGATTATGGGTATTGTTCTTTGATTTTTCCCAAGCGACCTGTAGTGGGCAGAGCTGCTGGTCGTGTCCTACCAATGGGGACACTGAGGCCTGGGGCATTTAAGTCCGGGTTAAGATTCATCTAGAGCTTCCCCAGAACCAGGACCCAGAATCCAGATCTGGCTGGCTCCAAACACCAGCCCGCTCCCTTTTTGGTACACTTCTCGGCTGCCAGCGGCACTGGCCACAGTGGCCCCTCTCAGCTCAGCTCTCTGGCCAGCGTGGACAGCACGCACGGTTGGCCTGTCATGGCTGAGAAGAGGGAGGAATCCATCCACTCTCATCTCATACCCCACACGCGCAGGCCACGGAAGTTCACGTGGCCACAGCCCAGTCTCAGGCTGGGGCTGTGCCCACACCCACGTGACGGCCCCACAGGCGGGTCCAGTTACTTCAGCAGCCCTGGCCCCAAGGAACAAACAGCCTGTGTCTTCCTCCGAGCGCTCCTTTCCTTTGTCTTGTGAGCATTGAGAAATGAAAGGAATGACAGGGATTTGGGGGTGGTGGCAGGGTGGGGGAAGCGGGCCCAGAGTTTTGCAGAACTTGGGTAACTCACCCAGAGAGAGGCCGGAGGAAGTTCCCAATCAAGTCCGAAGAGGGAAGCTCTCTTCACATGCAGGCTGGGAGGGCGTGGGCCTCCTGGATTCCTGGTTCCCCCTTGGGGGGACAGAGGGCACGCATCCTGTTCTGCCACCATCTTCCTGTGGACAGGCCACTCACTCTTTCGGGGCCTCGGTCTCCTTGGCTACTCCACACCAACGATGCCAACTGCGAGCCCTGCGATCCGTTGCAAGGGAATGAGAACACGTGAGTCAACGGGGCGGAGGCTGTAGGGGCGGGCCTGGGGCAGGACGCTGCTCCTGTGGCCAGGCCCAGAAGCTTTCTTGATTGTCCCAAGAGACAAGAGCAACTGGTGAGTTAAGACCAGGGTCACTGCTAGACATCGCTCCATCCCCAGGACAGCTCTGCCAGAGGACGGTCCCATAAAAAGCCCACAGAGCTGCAGCTAAGGTGACAGCGCCATAGAGTCTGGAACATTCAGTGCTACACGTTTGTTTTCATTGTTCAGGACCCACGCACAATGGAGAAAGGGGCATCCTGCGTTGGCCGCATCTGGCGGCAATGAGTCTGCCACTCATTCAGACGACACGGTTACTGAGGGTGTAGGCTGAGCCCGGCTCTCAGCTGAGCACGGCGGGCGCCCCTGCCCTCAGGGAGTGTCTGGTCCAGAAGAGGAGGAACAGCCAGACACACTAGGCCATGCCATAACACTGGCTCCAAATAGCCATCAAAAACGGTGAAGAGTAGGTGGCCCACGCTTGCCATGGAGGTTTATTCGGCAACCAGAAGGGAAGAAGTTCTAACATCTGCTACGCTGTGGGGGAACCCTGAAAACATGATGCTCGGTGGAAGAAGCCATCACTCAGGCCACGCTGTAGGGCTGCCCCATCAGGAATTGCTCAGGGCAGGCCATGCCACAGACAGGAGAAGGGTGCGGTCCCAGGGCCTGGGAGAATTGAGGGAAAATGCAGAGACTGCTAATGGCTACAGAATTTCTTTGGGGGTGGGCGGGTAAGATGTTCTTGCATCGACTGCGGCATCGGCCACCCGTGGACCGCACGCTGCCATGGGAGGCAAGTGGATCCCATCCTCACGAAGCCGTTCTACACAACGATCATCATGTCGGGCGGGGAGAACTCAGCGAAAGGCCAAAATAGCAGCCCAGGGCCGTCGCGGTCATGTGGAGCTCTGCTCGGGGGACATGGCAGGGGAGACAAAGACAGAGTTCCGGGTGAAGGGACAGGAGGGTGTATGCAGAGCCTCCAGAGCCCAATGCGTCACCGGGTGAGGGGTGGGGGCGGCCTGCCATGCCATGGAAAGGGAGCCTGGGAGAAACAGCTGAGGGTCAATCGGGTAGTGTCACTCAGGACCTGGCCTCTGTGTCTGGGACATGCAAGGCTGCTTACCGTTTGGGCAGGGAGTCTGGCTCCCACAGGAAGGGCAAGTGTATGCATGAAGAGATCTGGGCACCAAGGGACTGTCTGTCCAGGGCCACCAATGGAGGGAGATGCCACAGGAATATACCGTGGATGCTCTGCCCCTCCAATTGTGCAGTGGGGACAGAACCCCCTTTTTTTGAGACAGGGTCTCACTCCGGTCTCACTCCGCAGTCCATGTTGGTCCTGAATTCACTGTGTAGGCCAGGCTAACCTCGTATACTCAGCAATCCTCCTGCCTCAGTCTCCCAAGTGCTGGGACTACAGGTGTGCACCACCACACCCGGCCTATGTGGTGCTGGGGAATCGAACCCAGGGACTTTCGTGTGCTAGACAAGCATTTCAATCACTGAGCTACACCCCTAGCAAGCCTCTATTCTTCAGAAAGCACTTTCTACCCTCCTGGGGACCACTTTGCTTTCCCCAGGGGCCTCCTCACACCCCGGTGCCAACTACCCCCCCCCCCCCATACTGGGGTCCTCTGACTCACAGCTTTACCCCACCATGGAAAGGCTGCCATTTCTGGAAAGAAGCTGTCATCAGAGGTCGGGCCAAGGCAGGGATTCAGGTGCCCTGAGTGACCATCAGTCACTGCTGGGTGTCCCCAGCATGATGTCATCCCCTGGATATACAGAGCTTAAGTCTGATCTTCACTGCAGTCATCCCAGCTGGGGGAGGCTCTGGAGGGGACAAAGGGTGATGTCAATGCCACACACAGAATGTGGCAGAGCCTGGATAGGAACTCAGGCCAGTGGGTCCACAGTCTGCATTCCTATGCCAGATCCAGGTCTCCTGGCCTGGCGGGGAGCCTCCTGGCCTCAAGGTGGGCCCAGGGGAGTCTGGGCACACGTGGTAGGCATGTGGGCAGGACTCTGCTAGGGACTGGGGACTGAAGCCTCAGGGGCTGTGAGAGGTATTGGTGGGGTAGGACTGTCGTCAGTTTATGCAGAGATGTGGGTAAAAGGAACATTATAAGTTCCATCAGTCTAACAGCCCCACTCAGCAAGCTCAATGAGCTGGTTCTGTCCCATGTGTCCAGAACTTTCCTCCTCTCCTGGCCTTGCTGCAAGCAAGGGGCATCTGCACATTCCTCTTTAAAGACAGACCTCTGGTGCATCACTCACGTTCCAGAAAGGCAGTGGTGAGAAGGTGGGTCTCCCCCTCCGCCCCACCCCGGGTACTAGGGGTCAAGACCAGGGCCTTCACACATTCCCACTTCATTTTTAATGTTTTCATTTTGAGACTGGGTCTCTTAAGTTGCTACGTTGCCCAGGTTGGGCTCAAACTTGTGATCCTCCTGCCTCACCCTCCCAGAGTTCTGGGATTACAGGCCTGTGCCACTGGGTGCATCTCCTTAGATGAACCCCTCAGCACAAGCACGAGGCTCTCCTCTCCCTGCTGCTCGGGACTTGGGCAGCTGGATTCGTGTGCTCGCGACCTGGCTCTTATTCTTTCCATCAGACTGGAACATCTGCAAGGGCGGCCTCCCCATCAGATGCGGCTCTGGGCTGGGGCAGGGGAGCTGGGACTGTCACCACGGCTCCTCCAGAACATCAGTTTGGCAAGAGAAGAAGAGAGACAGCTTCTCAAAGCATTCTGCCTCCCCCACCCCAGGAGGGAGGGTGAGTGGTGGCCACAGGACCCAATTCCTGATCACGAGCCAGGCCAGAGAGCCCGGCAATCTGGAATGCGGCCAGGGTGGGGCTTAGGTCTGGCGCCTCCCAGGGCCCTGTGCCCACCCTGTTCTGGTTCCCTATGGGGCTGGGGAGGAGCTCAAAGCGTGGCAACTGGGTCATTCATTTCCCAGGACCCATTCTTCTTTGCAGGGCTGGCACGCCCTGTCCTGTCCCTAGGGGTTTGGCGCTTGTCATTCTCCTTTGCTTCCCCCAAGTGAGGGGACAGAATTAGCTCTCCACTCTCACTCTCCGGGCTCTTCAAGCAGCCAAACCATCTCAGGGAGGGACCAGAATGCGGCCAAGGCCTTTTCCCCTGGTTCCTCCGGGAAAAGATCCAGAAAGAGACTGAAAGCTCTTGGCAGATGGGGGCTGCGACCAGGCCGGGCCCGGCCATCAGAAGCTCTTGGGACTCTGGGAAACCAAGACGTCCCACTGCCGCCAAGAGGACAACTTGGGCTCAAGTGGCCCTGGGGAGGGCTTGGCCTGGTCTTGCTCACCCCAGCAGCCATCATTCCCCAGGGATCCTCGCTGTGTTCCTAGTCTGCAGGCCAAATGCAACTTCATGGAAACCTCAGAAGTCAAATCCTCTCCACAGGTCAGCCTGGAGCCAGACCATGAGCACAGAAATCCACCACAGAAATCTGACCATTCAAGGAAAATTCAGAAAATTTGGGGATTTGAGGACCCCCATCTGGTCCTCATCTATCACTGCCGAGATGTGCCCTCCCCCAGCTATGTCCTGGGAGAGCCGGTTACGTGTCCCCTGTCCTGAGGACCCACCCTTGTTGACAGGCCACGTGTAGGGGGACGACAGGTAGGCATGGATAGTCCCAGGAGGACCCTTTCACAACCTGCCTCACACAGACTCATTCCTCCAGAACTGAAATGGGCTGGAGGAACGGCTCAGCGGTTAAAGCGCTTGCCTAGCAAGCACTAAGTCAATCACTAAGTACCCTACTTTGATTCCCCAGCACCACATAAGCCAGGTGCGGTGACGCAAGCCTGTAATCCCAGCACTCGGGAGACTGAGGCAGGAGGATTGCCGTGAGTCCAAGGCCAGCCTGGGCTCCATAGTGAGTTCAGCTGAGTGAGAGCCCGGGCCCCCTTACTGCTTCGTCACAGCTGCAGTCTGGTGTCACAATCAGTGAGGGAGCTTGTGGGTCGGGCAGAGCTCGACGCAAATCCCAGACCTGAGAGGGAGCAGCGTTGCAGGTGTCTAATTAAACTCAGCTGCTCAGGAGGGCGAGGGAAGAGGATTACAAATTCAAGGTCTTAGGGTCTACTGTGAGATCTTGTCTTAAAATACAATGTGAAAAAGCACAGGGGGAGCTCAGTGCCGGAGGGTTGCCGGGCTCCAGTGCCGCAAACACCCGGGGGTCGCAGCGCCCTGGCCCGCCGCGTCTCACCTGTGAAGGGGCTCGGTACTCCTTTCCGCAAGGGCTGACGAGACCGCGGCCAGACGCCACCCCGGCCCCTGGTGTGCGCTCCCGAGGGCCACTGCGTGCTGGCGTCCGCGTTCCCCATCCCTGGAAAGTTTTAACCTTTCCTCAGGACATCTTTTCCAACGGCGCCGCCGACTGCATTACTGCTCAAAACGGCCGGTCGCTCCAGCACCGAGGCTCGTACTTCCGGGTGCGCCAACGGCACGCTGGATCACATGACCTGTCCCGGCCAATGACGTGCGCGCAGCAGTGACGTATTTGTTTCCGGGCAGAAACTTGATGGGCCAGGGCGAGATTCCCCAGGTGCGTTTACCTCCGCAGCTGACGTGTTCCAGGTCGAGGGTACTGTCAGCCCGAGTGCCCGAGGCAGAACGACCCGGGCCGAGCGGGGGCCGCCCTCGGGGGCCAGGCAGCCATCGTAAGACAGGCCTTCAAGGTTGGAAGCCGCGGAGATCCGAGGTCCCCTGCCTTCTGCGTGTAAACGTCCCGGTTGGGGATCAGCAGCCACCCTGTAGGAAGGACCAGGCCCTGGCATTCCCTGCCCACGCGAGGCGGGAGCGTTGGGGCTCCGGATTGATCCGGAGACCGTGACCCCCTCCTCCCCTCCGGCGCAGGGGGAACCCCTGCTGCTCCCCGCCTGCCACCTTTGGCACATGTTCGCCAGGGTGAGGATTAGGACATTTGCTGCAATTTGGGCAGTTGCAGGCGACCATCACGGGGCACCCCTACCCCCGCTTTGTGGGCCGACGCCCTGCCAGTTCCTTCTGCCACTCCAGCCCTCGCCTTGACCCGCCGTCCCTCTGGTGAGGGGCCTGGGGTACCCCAATACTGGCGTCCGTCTTCCCCGAGCCTTGAGATCTTCTCCTGCATGAATTCGTGGCACTTCCGGGGCTGTCTTCAGACTCGTAGCTTCTGCGCAGGCCCCGTCCAAGCCCGGAGCAGAGCTAGGTAGACGGCGGATGTTCAGCCAGGTCGGCTCTGCTCTCCCCAGGGGTGCCCGGGCAGGACAGTGGCCAGTTCTCCAAACTGGCTCTCCACGGTGACCCCAAGGAGGTCACGGCGGAAGGGGCGCGACAGAAGGTCAAGGCGCCAGGAGCCTCTCTCAGACCTCAGGCCTGGGTTCCAGTTTCTCTCCTGGCCCTTCCTCCTTCCCTCCCCACGGCAGAGGGTCTTGAGCACACCCTGCTGTCTCCCAAAGGACTGGGGCTTGGGGCTGGGACTGACCCCTCCCACGTGCCCACCAAAGACTCAAGCCAAGGAGCTTGCAAAATCCATCTCTCTTTATTTTCGTTCCTGCCATTCCTCCAGTTTGCACAAGCAGAACATGAGTGGGCCCTGGAGGCGAAGGAGCAGCATCCGGGCCGGGCCCTCCCAGAAATAGTCTATGTGCGCTGCCAAGGCTGGTTAGACTGGAGAAGCGATTTAAACAATAAACTCTACAGAATTAGAAATACACAAAAGTGTCAAGGCGGCTGCTGGCTGGTTTCTCGACTCCCCATGGGGGTTAGAGTTGCTTCCATCCGTCCTGTGCAAAGGTCCCGGGGCTGACCTGAGGGGCTGCCAGATCCTTCCCTGGGGACAAGAGCAATCCTGTTCACCCAGCAGTGACTTGCCGGGAAGGCCTGTGGGTGTGCGCCCCTCAGGCTCCGTGGCTCCTCAAGCGGGTGCCCCTGCCTCTTGCCTCTAAGTCCGTCCCTTGAAAGTGTTCATACAGGTGTAGGTTCCTGAGAATCTGTGGATCTCCTCCAGGGCAGCCTGTGGGAGAAAGCTGGGGCAGAGGGGAAGAAGATGGTCAGCGGGGCCAGGGAAGCGGCGGACTCCCGCCCAGCGCGTGCCCGGCCTCGCCCAGCCACATTCTCAGCAGCTGCTACGCTCTGAATGGAAGGGATCCCGGAACCCGCGACTGCCATGTGGCGGCGTCAGAAGGCGACCAGGCGGACTGATCGCCCGTGGGTGTGTGGGTTCCTGGCTTTCTTGGGCGCGGCCTCGTGACACAGTTGAGCTCTCTGGCACACTTGCTACCTCTGCACTTCGAGATGCTCCTTCCCAGACGCAGGGCAGATGCCAGCGCCAGGCTCCCCGGCCTCTGAGCTAGGAGCCACCGAGTCTGTGGCTTTGAGCTATAGCAACACAAATCTAAGACCGAATCTTAGAACCCACAGGGACCCCAGGGATCCGGAAACTCCGACTTGCTCCGTGGCAAAGCCTTACTGCAGGGAGCTAGGGAGTCAGGTACAGTCGGGCCGGCTCGCGGAGAGCCTCTCCTCGGTGTGCTACGTGACAGCCCCGGGAGTGGCCTGGGCGCATCCTCGCCTTTTATTCATCTCTGATCCTCAGTCCCCCGCCCCACCCCAGGCCCGGCAAAAGGGGCCCTTGGACTGTCTGCTGAGTCAAACTGAAAGACTAGCTTTCCACGGCCCACTCTAGGTGCAAGAGGGGAAAGGCTCACTTTGGGCAGAGCATTCTGGAAGGCTCCCTGGTGGTGGTAGTACTAGAGGCAAGCTTTTAAGGATTTCTCTTGGGGGATGTGGGGTGAGGTTCAGTGCAGAACTGGGGAGTGGGTGGCCTTTGCTTCCCAAGGGAAAGTAGTGTGACAGCCAGATAGAAAATGTAGCCTGGGGGTCTACTATGGAGAATGCTGAAATTTTGTTGACTAACTTTTCTCTAGAATGTTCTGGAAGACTTCTAAGGAGTGCCCCAGGGTGGAGGGCAGCTGCTTGCCCTCGGTGAGGAGCAAGATCAGAAGAGGTCTGGACACACCCCGGGGGGCCAAGATGTGGCCTCCGAGTGCCCTCAGCCCTGCTGTCCACTCTGCACCCCAAGGGGCTTAGAACTTGGAGGAGGGCGGACTGCCTGACATTATCCCCGCAGAGCCAAGGCTTCAGCGGCCACTGTGTCACAGCAGATGGGGGAGGCTGGCTTTCCTGGGGTTGACTGACGTCTGACCACAGCAGGGACTGGCCTGCCGCAGGGCGTGTCCATCAGGGTCAGAGGAGCCAGCCAGCACAGCCCTGAGGAGCCAGAAGTGCAGCTTCAGGGATGAAGGTGTCTCTGCTTCCCTGGGAGGCCTGGGGACAGTGAGGTGGCCACCTGCAGTGTACCCTTTAGTGTGGGGCTGGCGTGACAAGGACTCGCTGTAGAAAGCCTGGAAAGTTCTCAAAGAATACGATGCCAGGCAAGTTCTGGTATATGAAGCCATTCCCTCCCAAGGTGGTCGGCCCTAGGAAAGTCCCACATAATAGAACTATGAGGTTATTGTGAATTCTGAGCCTTCAGCATTGACAGTCACGGCTTCCCCAGGAAATAGGACTTCCTAAGGCTTATGAGTGGTTCTCAAAGTGTGATCCAGGAGCTCTCAGAGGTTCCTGAGCTCTCCACAGGGGTCTTCAAGTTCAACCCCTTTTTACAATAACACAAAGATCATTTTTCACGTTTCCTGCCATTCTCTCGTGAGGGAACCGTGGAGTTTTCTGCAGACAACGTGACAGGATGAGGCAAGGGATTAAAATGAGAAGCAGATATGAGAATCCAGTTGTTTATAATTAAACCAGACTTTCAACAATATGAAACAATGCCACTCCCAGCTACAGTTGTTTTGTTTTGGAAAATATGATTATTTGTCATAAAACATATTTATGTTACTGGAATAGTCTTCTTACTGCTATTATAAATGAATGGAGATTTTAAATATAAGCAACTGTACATATAATATTTTTAAATATTATAGTAAATAATATATACAGCTCACATAAGCAAAAGCTCTTTGGGGCTCCTCTGTAGTTTTTAATGCTTACGGAGATCTTGAGACCAATCATTTTGAGAACCACTGTCCTGTGATCAGGATAGTATCTCTATTGGCAAACGTACCACTACTGTTCACGCCTCCAGCAGGCATGACTAATCGAGCGCATATCATTTTCTCCTGCCAGTGTCTCTTCCTTGCCAGGGCCTACTAAGGACAGGGGAAATGCTTGCCCTGAGCCCGACCCCGGGTTTTCTCTGCCATCGCCATACCTTTTCAAGATAATGAGGATATTCATTGTCCACGGGAGCAAAAGGAGGGCCTGATTGAGCTGCACTGCCTCCACTGTCCTGCGGGCCACCGTCTCTGGTTTTAATGGGGGGAACAACTTGGGAAACCTGAAGGCAGGAGAAGACACAGTGATTTACCCTGGCAACGCACACGCTCTGCCCAAAGCCTCTCTGTGCTTTGCCCTTGACCTCTCCTGCGCAACAGACCCTGTGGGAAGGCCCTCCTCCCCGCCACCCCCAGCCCAAACTCACCGCAATCCCATGTTCCATCACTCCTCCAGGCCCCGGTGCTAGGAGAACAGGGGCCCTGGATTGCGGGATCTTCCCTGAGAACCAGGGGCTTGTAGTGCACTCACGGGGGACCCACTCTCCCAAGCTCGCTCACTCTGGGCAGCCCAACTCCCCTTCCCAGCTCTCTCCAGCAGAGCCCACAGCATCTCCCCGCCATTTTGGTCTCCCCAACCCTTACCCTTTCCCCTTTCACTGGCTCTTTGTGCCATTCCTATTTGGAGTTTCTCAGGTAAGAGGAGCTATGCCAATACTTAGCCTTCTGTGTCTAGCTTGTTTCTCTTAGCAGTATGGTATCAAGGCGCATGCATGCATTTTCCTACAAATGACTCAGCTCTGTCCTTTATGGCTGAGTAGGGCTACCCTGTGCAAATAAATCACTTTTTTCTTTATCCATTTATCTGTTGACAACACACAGGCTGCTTCCATAATCTGGCTATCACGAACTGAGCTGTTATAAACGTGGGTATGCATGTATATCTTAATATGGTGACTTAACTCTTTGGGGAAGATCCCAAAATGACTCTGTGTTCTTGTCACTGTATACTCTCCTGTCGGGCCTTTTATGAGCTAACAGCCAGGCTCGCCCCGCAGCCTCCTGACCCCTCTGCTAATCACCTCAACTGTAGTCATGACATCCAGAATGTGGTTGGACTTGCTGGCTTCCTGGTTAATGGCTCTCCTGCCCCGCCAGACTCTGAGTTCTGTGTGGGCAGCGGCCATGTCAGTTTTGCTCCCTGTTGTATCCTGAGCCTCTAGTGCAGTGTCTGGCATGCAGTAGGCACTCAATAAATACTTGCTGAAAGAATGGACGCCCCTCAAGGCATCTGCTTGCCCTGCCTGGAGGCGGGGCTTCCACTGGAAGTAATCTCTGGTTTGTTATCTCGTGCATTGACGCATCTTCCCTGGACCCAATCATGTTCCCCAAATGCCAGGCCTCCTCTTCTCCCTTCGACAGGTAAGAAAACTGAGGCTCTGGTGAGTAAGTCCAGTACCTTAGCTCCTGCCTCCTGCCACCTCCCTGGGCATATAGGTGCAGGATGAGTGCCTCTGGCCCTGGCACCCAGAAGGTGAGGGTGATGAGTCACTGGGCCTGACATCATTCCTCGCAGCAGGCAGCTCTGGGCTCTGAGGTCTCCCCCTTGCCCTGTATGTCCTTTCTGTGTTACGGTTTTGCTTCCAAGAGGCTGGCAGCCCGCAGTGTAGACAGGCAGCCTCCAGCCTCTGCAGAGATCAGCGTGTGTGAACTGATCTTGACCCTGGAGACAGAGGCAGATTCTCTGGCCTCTCTCGCTTCCACTTGTGGCCAGCCCTGCCTTTTGGAGAAGGTGAGGCAGGACACAGACCAGGCTCCTTGGGCCTGTAGGACCCTCCATGGTAAGAGCCCACAGAGAACCTCTCTATAGGCAGAATTTCCTCCTTTCTCCTCACTATGGGTGGGATGGGTCCTTGGCGCCCTGGAAGGGTTCTGAACACCCACGAAGGCCACGCAAACTCTTAGACAAAGTGTGCCCAGATAGCTAATTTCCAGCTGTGGGGCCCTGGGCAAGGGACTGCTTTCTGAGCCTCAGTTTCCTCACCCGTGAAATGGGTTTCAGAGCTCTCCCATGGCTGCTACGAGGGCCAAGGGCAGTGGCTTTTGTGGCATGCCGGGGTTGCGGCTAGAACCCAGACTAACTCAGGAAGTGGTGATGTGCAAACAGCAGCACCAGGTGATGTGGCCGGTCTCACGGCCAGTCCTGAGCCTGTCTTCCCCTCAGCCTTTTCCCTGGGAACCAGCTATGCCTGGTTGCAGGAGCAAACCAGCACTTCCGTTCATCCACTGGTTGGTTGGTTCTTGCAGGAAACTGCAGCCCGTTAAGCACAGGCTTCCCTGAGTTGTTCTTCTGGCCCGCTGTGTAACTGCAGGCAACAGTCAGTACCCTGCAGGCCTAGCTAGCCGATTCCTGCACAGGAGCGCACACGATCTGAGAGGTAATGGGTACTATTATCTACGCTTCCATCTGGGTGAAGCCACAAAGGCAGAGAAAATCCAGGTAGCTCTCCTGAGGTCACACAGAGCTGGCATCTGACCCCAGGCCATTTGGGCCCACACTCTGAATGACAAAGGAAAAACTACTCGGGGAAACCTTGACTTTTCTTACTTAAGCAATGGAGAGGAAAGGGGCTAGAAGGTGAAACAGACCACCCCCCCAATCCAATGACTGCAAATATGCCGCCCCTTCTGTGCTCAGGCCATCCAGGTGAAACCAGACTGCCACCGATGCATGTCTGTCCCAGTGTGTCTTTATTGAGCACCTCTTATATACTCAGATGAACCCAAATCAAGCCCCCAAGGGGGAAAAGTTATGAAACACTAAGTCATGGGTAGGGCCTATTCTAATTGATGCTACCTTGCTTACAAATCTCAAGGAAGGGGCTGGAGGAACGGCTCAGCGGCTAAAGCGCCTGCCTAGCAAGTGCTAAATCAAGCGCTAAGTGCCTGAGTTTGATTCCCCAGCACCACATAAGCTGGGCATGGTGGAGCACGGCTGTAATCCCAGCAACTCAGAGAGTCTGAGGCAGGAGGATTGCTGTGAGTTCAAGGCCAGCCTGGGCTCCATAGTGAGTTCAGGACAAGCCTGGGCCACAGAGCAAGCCCCTGTCCAAAAAAAAAGAAAGAAAGAAAGAAAGAAAAATATCTCAAGGAAATAGACACTTCTAGGGCAGACTGTGAGGAGACGGTCTGCTAGGGCAGTTAACAACATCAGCATTGATGCATATGTTCAGTCTCAGTCAAAACAAGCCCTGGGCGTTGCACTGCATATATTACCTGTATTATTTCTGGATCTCCCGGGAATCCTAGCAGGCAGATAGGATTTTCATGATTTTACAGAGAGCAAAGTAAAACTTAGATAGAGGTAAGAAAACTAGCCCAAGGTTTTTATAACCACAGAATACTTGGAGTATGATTCAAAACCAGATTGCTGACCACCAAACTCACACTGTCCCTGTTTATAACAACCAAGGCGTGCTGAGGGGTGTTCCTGGCATGCTGTGCTAAACTGTCTCATCAAATCCCCTTCCACAACCCTGTAATTCAGGAGGTAGATCACTGGATGCTGGATAGCAAAAAAATGGGGAACTTTTTTTTGTGACAAGGTCTTTCTCTGTAGCCCGGGCTGGTCCTGAACTCACTATGGAGCTCAGGCTGGCCTTGGACTCACAACAATCCTCCTGCCTCAGCCTCCTGAGTGCTGGGTTTACAGGCAAGCGCCACCATGCCCAGTTTATGTGGTGCTGGGGAATCAAGCTCAGGGCCTTGCGCTTGCTAGGCAAGCACTTTAACCGCTGTGCTATTCCTCCAGCCCCAGTGAACTTTTTTTTTTTTTTTTAAATAATGCCTGGTTTTAATTTATCTACAACCTTATGCACTTACACAACACCTGATAGTGCAATCTGTTGGGTACGGTGTTCTGCACAAATGCTATTTCTGTCCTCACCATCTACAATATCATTCACCAGCCCATTTTATTAACACACTGACGTCCAGAGCAGTAACTAGTCAGAGCCAAGAGTACACAGTGTGTCGCGGTGGCGGGAGGCGCTGCTGCTGGCGGGGCCTGGCTGCTAAGCATGAACTGCCCCCCAGGGTCCCCACTCCCTTTGACGGACTTGTTCTGGAGGAACAGGGGCTTGGGCCTCTGTTTCTTAACACTGAGCTACAATCTGCATACAATAAACGGCCCACATCTTAAGCTCCACATTTGGCTGATTCTCACTTCTCTTTGCACCACTGCTGGTTGAACTGGGGTCTTGCATGTGCTAGGCAAGTAGTGTTCCACTGCTGAGCTACCGCCCAGCCCTACAACAGTAATACTGTTTTATTACGTGTAAGATTTAACCTATTTAGTTACCACCAGGATCCTGAAGAGGGACGTTCCCTTTCTGTCCCCAGCCCCTGCCAGGGGTGGCCACTGTTCTGGTTTTGGGGCCGTGGCCCACCCTTGCCCCTTCAGGCCAGCACAATCATGCAGAACATACTTCTCTGGCTTCTTTCACTCAGTGTCATGCTTTAACGTGAGATTCACTAGGCTGCTCACAGATCCGTAGTCTGTTATTTTTTCTAACACTGTGTAATATTCTACGGTGTACATTTGGCACTAGTGGGTTATGCAAGCTCCCTGAGCTAAGAAGCAGGACCGTGACCCACTGTGGCATCCCTCTGCCTTGCCGATGGAGAACTGGGTATGAGAGTGTGAGGCCAATGCCAAAGGCCCCTGGGCACATCTACTGCGCAGCGCTCTGTGCGTGCAGTCCAGTCCCTGGGCTGGCTCGGGAGGGG
This sequence comes from Ctenodactylus gundi, assembly GCA_004027205.1. Classification (NCBI taxonomy): domain Eukaryota; kingdom Metazoa; phylum Chordata; class Mammalia; order Rodentia; family Ctenodactylidae; genus Ctenodactylus; species Ctenodactylus gundi. Next base: position 679,496 of record PVKB01000445.1, read on the forward strand.
AGGCCGGTCCCCGCCACTCACCTGACCCGCATGCCCTGGAACATCTCGGTGCTGGTGTGGAAGGGCAGCACGGTGGTGGCACTGACGCCTGGACAGTCCAGCAGCCCCAGGGTCAGGCTCTCCATGAAGGCAAAGGCCGACGCTTTGGACGTGCAGTAGTCAATGGCGCCAGGAATGGCAGACAATGCCAGCACCGAGTTGAGGCACACGATGTGGCCATTCTGCAGCTCCAGCATGCGGGGCAGGAAGGCCTTGGTGGTCTGAGGGTGGAGAGGGGGGTCAGGGTGGAGCAGGTGCCACTTAGACCAACCCTACTGCCCAGGGGGAACAGCCCACCCCGCACAGGCCTTATCCCAGTGACCGTGCCTTCCTGCAGGGTTGGGACCGAGGGCTCTGGCGACAGGCACCAAGCTTGCAGGTCAGGAAGCCCAGTGGCTCCTGGGACTGATCATTCCTCTTGTCTGGTCACTTTGCCCCTGGGTATCTCTTTTGGCCCGAGCCCCTGTCCTGGTCACCTCTCTCTTCCCACCGCACCTTGCCTCATGTCCAGCACTGGCTGAGAGCCAGCATGGCCCTTACCCAGAACTGGCCCAGGGTGTTGATGTGCTGGGACTTGAGAAGAGCATCGTCGTCACTGTCCATCAGGCTCTTCCCGTGCACCACGGCGGCATTGTTCACCAGAATGGTGATGTCACCCACCTGTGGGGGCGGGAGTGCCAAGGGGCCATGAGGATCACCAGCACCCAGGGCCCGTACCTGTAGGGGCACACACCAGACCCAACTGCCCCTGGCCACGTGGCTTTGGGAAGTCATGCCACCTCTCTGAGCATCAGTTTGTTCATAAGACTGCACTACTGCCAAACCAGCTGCGTTCTAGAAGTTATGGAACCTGTTGTATCTGGGACACAATATATTTAAAATAAATGAGGTTGGGCTGGAGGAATGGCTCAGCAGTTAAAGCACTTGCAAGGCAAGCACTAAGTACCCTAGTTCAATTCCCCAGCATCATATAAGCTGGGCATGGTGGTGTATGCCTGTCATCCCAGCACTTGGGAGGCTAAGGCAGGATGACTGCTGTGAGTCCGATGCCAGCCTGGGCTCTAAAGTGAGTTCAGGACCAGCCTGGACCACAGAGTGAGACCCTGTCTCAAAAATAAAATAAAATAAAATAAAATAAAATAAAATAAATGAGATTATTATATAAAAGTAATTAACACTGCCACGTGCCAGGGTGGTTTTTTCTGTCTACGAGTCATAGATGGCCAAGGTCAGGAGGATTTTTCCCAGAAGGCAATGGGACATTCGCATGTCACAATCTTAGAGAGAAACTAACAGGGCCTAACTGCCCAAGGGGACAGCAGGTGACTTCCAATGGAAGACCACAGGTGAGTACTGCTGTGGTGTCATCAGCCCAGGCCCTGCCTTTATAACCTAACTCAGCTTCATGGGAAAATCTCCCAAGATGCCCTGGGCAGTGGCATTCTGCCATAAGAAACACTCTCTCCTGGCCACCTGGACATGTCCCCTTTGCCCAGCATGGAAGCGGCATGGAAGACAGACCCTGCTAAGCCACTGACCTTCTCCCGGACAGCTTTGGCCGTCTGGTATACCTCCTCCCGGTTGCCCACGTCACAGATGAAGTAGTGGCACTCGGTGCCCATCTGCCGAATCTCCTCGGTTGTCTCCTTGAGGCATTTCTCAGTGCGGCCCCAGAGAACAATCTAGAAAGAAGAAATAACAGCACCGAACAGCTGGTCACAAAGCAGGCAGTGGCAAGACAATGGTTACCATGAGAAACTCAGGAACTTGTCTTTAAACTACTGGCCCCTGATTGTGCCCAAGAACGAATCTCGCTATTCCCTGCTAATTCGTCCTGGGAGCCATGACAGTACCAAATGCGTCACAGTCCCAAGCTGACCACGTGACGGGACAGCACAGCGAGTCACCAGGCAGCTGACACCTGCTAGTTTTAGCCTGTGCATTGAGTACTCATCAAACAACGAATACGGGGACAAAATTTTCCCATCAAATTGTGCTGAATACCCACTCTGGTGAGGTTCAAAGCACCCAGGTGAGACCGTGCACCGAATGGATTAACAACCCGGTGGTGGCTGAGAGCACGGGCCGCCCCTGCGGCAGCACCCGTGGCAGAAGTCCTCCCCCCGGACGGCTGCTGCTGGTGTCCACTCTTCAGAGCTCAGGACTCTGTGGCTCGGAAGAGTTAAGTATCTTGCTCCATTACACCCAGTGGGTGACAGAGGCAGGGTTTGAACCCAGAGCCCCTTCCTCTGCAGATGTGCCCCCTGTTCCAGGCACGGCGGAGAGTCTGAGCATTGAGGTCTCCGTTCCCAAGGCCCATGTGACCAGCATCATGGTGCTGGCTCCTACCTAGAGGTCCTTCTCCTGCCTCATCCCGCTCAGTGTCCACAGCAAACCTATCCATCCACCTGCAGCCCACCCACTGTGGGCTGGGCACTGGGCAGGCACCATGATTTAACAGAAACCCCAGTGGGTGTGTCCCATCGGGCGTGTCCTTGGGCAGCACAGTGCAGCGGGGACAGGCAAGGAACAGGAAGGCCATCTACAAACGGGGGCGGGTAGATAAAGAACAAACCAGGGGACTTTATTTAGGCTGGGGATTTAGGAGGTAGCTGCAGTATGCCCATCCTAAGACAGATAAGGTAACTGAACCCAGACAGGTTAAGTCGGCTAGAGGCTGTCCTAGGTCACACAGCCACCGAGGGATGAAGCTGGGATTTGGACAGCTACTCTGTCTGGCAGGAGAAAATTCATAGCTTCTCTCCATGAGGACTAAGTGCACAGAAGCTGGTGCCCACTAGGTGTGGTGCAGGCACTCTCCACCAGGATTTCCTGTGGAAGGAGGGGCCGGGGGAGTCACGGCGCCAGCCTCTTTCACAGCCATGGGAAACATGAGTGTGTCTATGTTCACTGTCCTCGTTTTACAGGTGAGCCCCGGACAAATACAGGGTGAGCTTTGGCAGAGAGCGGGTTCAAGAGTCACGTAGTTCCTAACAGCTGACTGTGACTCAGAACTCCTGTTCCTCACCGCACCCACTAGCCCTTGTGGGGGCTAGTGCACAGGCATGCGTGGCCAGCCCATCTATGGATACCCTGCTCTCCAACCTCCCAGCTTGGGACGTGTTTCTTTCTCATTACCCCAGCCTCTAGCAAGGGCCATGCATAGTATAAAAGCACAATGAATATCCCCTGGCACAAGCACTGGCCATCCGCTGACCAGAGGGCATGGCACCCCTCTCTACCCAGCTGTGTTTCCTCACTGGGGGGCTCATGCCAATGCCTGCACTTGGCTTTCATTTCTGGAGCACAGTCTTCCCTGGGGAAATGAGCTGGGTGGGCTCAAGCAGCCCCTGGGAGAAGCATCTGGTTATAATTGGCAACCCTGGGAACATCCAGGTCCCTGCGCTAGTCTCCGACAGGCCAGCTCACCTCCCCTGCAAGGCCCTGCATTTGGGACCTAAAGCATGTTGCTGGCTTCACAGAAGGGACAAAAATACCCACCAGAGACGCCATGGTGTGGCAAGCTGCGTGGGGCATGGGGGTCCCCATGTGAGAGGCATACCGCTCGCCTTTTCTCCCAGCCCCGCAGCAAGGGGGTCAAGTGAAAAGCCACTCTGGTGGACAGCTGGGAATGAGCAGGCAAATGACACTGAGCCTGTGACCCACCAGAGCCACAGCGGTGGCCAGACAGGAGGGGACGTGTGTGTGCCTGGGGGAGGGCTGGTGACGTGGGACCCACGGGTGCACCGACTCTTAACAGCTTTGGGGACACAGCTGAGTGCCAAAGCTCTGTATTGAAGCTCTTAAGACTAGGAAAAAAAAAAAAAAAAACAAGCTACAGATACAGTATGTTGGCAGCGAATATTTCCCTCTCTCATATCCTGTTTCTGAGAGAGAGACCCTGCTGCCCCAAGTCCAGTGGCCAAGAACCCGGCCTCCAAAGCCCGGGCGCCTGGGCTCAATTCTTTGATCTGTTGCTTACGAGTTACACGAACTTAAGTAACCCACGTGGCTTCCATGAGTTAAGGCGTAAGTGCCCGCTTGGAAGGGGGTTGGGATGGCTAGCAAGGCCATAATTACAGCCAAATGTTATCATAACAGAGCAGGTAGATTATAACAGGTAGATTCCCTCCCCTCCCACCTCCGTTCTGAGTAGTGTCTTGGGGCAGAGCTGCCTGAAGACCTTGAGTGGGGTCGCCTTGCCCGGGAAAGAACCACAGGCCCAAGCCATCCCACTCTTTCCACCTGACTTGCAGGACATCCTATGTCTATGGCCCACGAAGCAGGCAAAGGCCAGCCGTCCAAACTTCCCCAGGGCAGAGCGAGCTGTAGGCCACCCGCTGGTGACTTCCTGGGGGAGGGTAGGGCTCTCAGAGAAACCCCTGAGAGGTTCTGAGACTCGGCAGAAATCGCCCTGACCACCTTCCCCTCCTGCCTTGGTTATTCAGACCAGTGGCCCTTGAATTAGGCCTCTGTAAGGATCATCTCTACAAAGTCTGTGGCCAGAAAATATAACATTGGCAGTTGGGAACTATGTTCTGGATCCAAGCTCATGCCCAGCACCGTGAGGGGGCCCTTGTCCTCAGGGTACGTGTGTGGCACGGGTGGGGACCCACTCACTTCCCCAGGTCTTTTCCACCCACTGGCAGCACTGGGCACGGCCAACATGCCCAAAAGGCAGCCCTTTGAAATGACTGAGCATGACCGGGGCCATGACGGCCACCTCCTTTCTGGACTCCTAGTCCTTCCACCTTTCGTCCCATCTGCCCTGGGGTGGCTGCCTTGAAGCCTTGAGTTGATCCAACACGTTTACCTTTCACGGTCACTGAAACCTTGGGGAGTCGCTCACAGTTGCCCAGTGCCCGATCCGGCGAACAGCGTGGATGACGACACGCCCTGGTGTTTCCATGAGCCTGCCTGTCTGTTGGATAGCACGTGGCAGTAGCATTCACTGTATTTTTGATTGCACCTCATAGAGATATGCGTGCAAGAGGGCTTTCAGCAGTGCTCCAGGAAGTGGGGAGCACGTCAGTATACATTTCAAGTGAAGGGGGCAGATTTTGAGGGCTGCTGACGGCAGTGGGTCTTCTACCTTAATACTTAAAAAAAAAATTCACTTGTCATATAGGGTGGCTCTTGCTGAGCTCAGGAGTAAGAGGTGACAGGGTCACTCTCTTAGGGTCCTGGGCCCCATCTTTGGCATCCTTCTGCGCTGCTGAGGAAGGCCACGCTCTTGCCCCAGTCCTGTGAGACAGGCCTGCTTTGGCCCAGCCCGTCTTGGCCTGCAGAGAATGTTTTGGTGACCGCTGGCTCAGCTGTGGGAAAGGATAGTTCGGAAGCTCTTCAAACTAGATCAGCCGGCGGCGTGGCCCTCCCACGAGTCCCTGACCGCAACCTGGAGCCGGGCAGAGACTTCCTCTAGGCAGACATCCAGCCTAGAACCGGCCCCTTGGGAGTCACAGGGGTTACCGTGAGCCCTGACAGAGCACAGTGCCTCCTGCCTGGTGGCTGGGCTCAGCACCGCCTGGGGACCAGCACGTGGTCTTCCGATAGCTCTGGGAGAGGTACTCATTTCTACACAAGAAAACTGAGGCACGGGGAACTCCACGCTCTTAGAATCAGAAACACAACCACGTAATTAACATGTTAATGAATCTGTAGTACACTCACATTCAAATTTTAAAAATAATTTTAAAAACGTCAACCTACACTGCCTGGTCACTGAGGTAATAGCCAGAATCACTGACTCCAATCGTAGGAGCAAAGAGGCCTGTGAAACAGTGCCCACATCGGCTGCACAGGTCCCGTGAGCCGTGTGGGCACCCAGGCCTGCACAGCAAGGTGTCTGTCTCCCAGGGAAGGAGGTGAAAATGCCACCCTGCCCTCTGCTGACTGAGTTGGGGGCAGTGACAATCCTCATCCCTCTGTAAGGACACTGGAACTTAGCAAGGCCAAAGTCATTAGACAGCGGGGACAACAGCTGCTCTCCTGAGTCGGGGTGGGCACCATGCCGGGGCTGGAAGCAGGCGTATGTGCCCACGGCAAGGCACCCTTGGTCCCCAGGCAGGTAGGGAGAGAGACCTCAGCTAATACTTCCGGGGCTCCTGTCCCGGGCGGGGCTCTGACCGAGGTACTCTACACCGAGTCCTCAGAATTGGCTGCCACAGAGAGAGGATGGATGCCCTTCCCCGAAGCTGTGTCCAGGTGCCAGCTCCAGGAACTGTGAATGGGACGCTAGTCGGAGTGGAGATTTCTTTACGGATTACCAAGTTAAGGCTCCTGAGCTCTGTCCGAGTTACTTATTCATTGCTGGGAGAAAAATACCTGACACCTGCAACTTGAAGGAAGATTTATTTTAGCTCACGATTTCAGAAGGTCTCACACAGTCCACGCATCATGGGCAGCTGACAGCAGTGGGAGCACGTGGCATTGGGGACAGAAGCCAGTGAGTAAGGAGCCAGCTCCTTGTAGACTCAGGCCAGGCCAGAGCTCTACCAGGAAGAAGCCGTGCCAGTGTTTCTGCTTCTATTTAGTTCAAGCTGCCAGTCGCTGGCCAGGCCCCCGGTTGGGTGCCGCACTCACTTCGTGGCCCCTAAGTCAACCACACACACCTGAAAGCTCTGTCCTAGGCACCTCCCAATCTCAAGAAGTTGACACGATCCCTCCAGGTCAAGCCCCCAAGCACTGCCCCCTTCAGCCCTACCTCCCAACAACCCATGGTCCCACACATCCCCTACTACATCCAAATACCGAAGGCTTGGAGGGACACTCCAGATCCAAACCACAGCAAGTTCTTATCACCCTGGGTCAGGCTAGGCCCTAAATCCCATGACCGGTGCCTTAGATGAGATGGAAGAGTCGGGTGTGATGGTGCACGCCTGTAACCCCAGCACTCCAGAGGCTGAGGCAGAAGCTAGGGACACCCACGCCACGGCCGCTGGCCGAAGCCTCGGGACCTTTAGCCCCGTTCCTCCAGCTGGACCAGTTCCTGGTGAGAAGGCCCTGGGGCCTTGGGGACTGTGGGGGCCAGGTGGCGGGCAGGGGTGGGCTTTGCACACAGCCCCACCTGCACAGCCACTGCCTTAGTACTACAGCCCTAATGATGTGGTCCTAATTCAGTCTACCTAACACTTCCAGCCTGATCTCCCAGAGCAGAGCTTGAACTTGAGCTCCAAAGCCGAGCACGTGCAAGACCCCATCCACGGAGTATTTCACGAGTGGTAGTCACCAGGCACCGCGCGGGCCTGGGCTACAGCGAGAGACAATTGTGGCCCATTCCAGCGGCGCTGGCCTTCATCTGCGTGGAAGATGGGGGACCGAGGCGCGTGAACAAGGGACGATACTGCAAAGAGGCAGGAGGAATAGGAAGCTTCGTGAGGGGGTAGAGAGATCATGGGTGGGCATGATCACTTGGGGGAGGGCCACTAAAGAGGCCCCGGGATGGAGATCTGAGGGATGTGAAGGTGGGAGCTCCGAGTTAAGGGCCAGCGCAAAGGCCCTGGGGTGGGGATAAACTTGGTGTGCCGCAGGACAGCCAGGAAACCAGTGGCTGGGCTGAGGAGACCCCAGCCCCGGGGGGACTTGGAATTCAACGTGGAGCCTGGCGGGAAGCCCTTCCAGAGGGTTGTCAGAGAGACGGCTGCTGCTGACGCGGTTACTCCAACAAGCTCCTGCTGCTGGGATGGCTAGCTACACTGAGGTGACCGGGCTGGGCTGGAGGGGGGATCCAGGAGCCTGCAGGATTGGCTGCTGGCCGCCAGGGGAGCAGGGGAACCCAAGGGGAAGGGGGCTTGGCAAGTCCAGGGGGTCTAGGAAGAACTTCCGCCCCAGGAGGCAGCGGAGGTGGGCAGTGGGTCTGCAGGTGGCCTGTCGGCTCCCCACTTCCCCGGCTCTCACTGGCTGTGAGCACAGAGTTTCCAATAACAAAGTGGCTGGCATCCACCCGCCCCCGACAGGGAAGGAGCTTGGGCACTGGCTCGGCAGGCAGGCCGGCGGGCTCACGTGACCAGAGGGGGTGGCAGCAGGGGCCCAGGCCGCCCACCTCCGCTCCAGAAAAGCCTCTCCGCACCTCACCGATCCGGGCGACTAGGGGTCTCAGTAGTAGCACAGAGGGCCATAGGGCTGGGTGGTGTGTGGGCGGAGAGAAAGGGACAGAAAGGGGTTGGGAAGCGGAGAGACGGGGATCTGAACGTGGGGGGACGATGAGGTGGGCTGGGGGTGGGTTAGGGTAGGCAGGAGGGTCCCACTGGGGTCCGGGTGAAGAGGAGGAAGAAACAGAATCGGGGAGAAGGCGGCCTGGCCGGGCGCGCCGGCTCCGCGGGGAGGGCCGAGGGGGAACCGGTCCCCTGGCGGCCACCAGGGCTCCTCTTCCTCCGTGACCAGACAGTGCGGTAAACAAACGCCCTGATGTCATGGGCTTGGTGACCTGCGGCTGAACCCCGAGCTCATGGGACGCAAGGTGCCAGCCGCAGCCCGGGGCCTCTGGGCCGGCCACGAGCCACACGCAGGCTCCCAGCCGCCCAGCTGCGCCGACAGGACGCTGCCAACGCCACCAGACGTGGCAACGCGCGGGCTGTCTGCTGGCCGCCCGGTGAACCGCCCGCCGGCACCGCCCAGCTGGAGGGCCGCCCTCGGCCGCCTCCGGGGCCGGGCTGGCAGCTTCCCCCGCTGGGGACCCGATCCCCGCCTCTCCGTGCGGCCCCCCAGCCAGGGGCTGGCTCCAGGGGGTCAGTCCTGGCCCTCCTGCGCAGCCCCCGCTCTCAGCTTTCCGAGGTGGGGGTGGGAGCTAATTTGCTGCAGGTGTGGAGAGGTGCCACCGGGTCCTGGCGGCCGCCCCGCGTCCCCCCACCCCACCCCACCCCAAGGCCAGCCGGGCCGGATTATTCCGAGAAGCTCCCAGCGGCGCTGGCCGCGCTCAGGCCTTGGCCCTGCCTCATTCAAGTGGAGGGCGGCCTGGCTGGGGCCTCAAGGAATCGGCCCTGGAAGCTGACTTGCTGTGTGACTTTCAAATGAGTCACTTGGCCTCTCTGGGCTCCACCATCTCCAACTGGCCTCCCTGTGTGGGTGACAGGAAGGTCAAAAGTGCTAACACACATGCGGGGAGCTGCAGGGATGGGTCAGAAGTCTCCGAGCCAGCGGGGCGGGAAAACCCCAGCCCCAAAGTGAGCTCCGGGGTTAACAGGAGAAGCTGGGGCCTCTGGGCCTCAGGGGTGCCGTCCCTGGGCTGGAGGAGCCCTGGCATGGGCTCCCTTACCCGGACTACCCCATCCTAGCATTCGCCTGCCTTGCGGGGGCGGGGAACCTAGAAGCGACTGCCATCTCAGGCATCCTCGGACTGAGTCCAGTGTAGCAAAGCCCCTTCTGGGGCAGGAGGAATAGCTCAGCGGTAAAGAGCTTGCCTAGCAAGCTCAAGGCCCTGAGTTCGATTCCTCAGTACCACATAAACTGAGTGTGGTGGTGCATGCCTGTCATCCCAGCACCTGGGAGGCTGAGGCAGGAGGACTGCCTGAGTCTGAGGTCAGCCTGGGCTCCAGACCCAGACCCTGTTTCAAATAAATAAAAATGAAGGCCTACTCTGTACCTACAGCAATATAGATCAAGGGGCAAAAGTCACCAAAAAAAGTCCTTCAGGCATTTCCCTGAGTGTAACAGGGAGGTCCACCTTATTCTGTGTTCTAAAATCCCCCAAACTCAAAGCTCCTCCTTCACTTTGCAGTATGGGGCACTGAACCCAGGGCCTTTGCTCTGCGCTACATCCCCAGGCTAGGCTCAAACTTATAATTCTCCTGCCTCAATATCCTAAAGCCCGGGGATTATAGGCCTGTGCCACTGGGCTTGGCTATAAATCCCACGTTTTACCTTAATTTTGACTCATGCGTTTGGAGCAAGCCCTAAGTGGAACTCTCATGAGGCCATTTCCGGTCTCTGTATCTTGCTGCTGCAAACATTCCTGGGTTTTTATGGGCCATGGGCATAACTACTTGCCCAGCCTACAAGGGTGATCAAAAATATGGAGAATGTGAAAACTTATTTATTAGAGTAAAAAATACACTGTTACTAATGCCACTCAGCTATTCCTGCTCACTTCAGGTACATTATGCCATCATCCTGGCCCCTTTCTGAAGCAGTTCTGGAAGTCCTCTGTTGTGAGTGTCGTTTAGTGGTGTGAGGGAAAATTTGGGGAATACCCCGCGGGGCGCGACTCAACCGCAAGGCAGACTTGTAAGACCATGGCGGTGTGCCGCCTCTACCGCCTTCCCCAGCGACTGGCCCTGTGCGGCATCTGGCTCTTCCCCTACGCCGAGATGGCCCTGAAAGCCAGATGTCTCCAATCGATTTGGAACATCAAGGCCGCCCCAACAGTGCAGCTAAAGAAACTCGCAGAGATGGGACTTTCAGAACTACGTAAGAAAGTGGCAGGAACGTGTGTTCAAAGCTTAGGGCATTAATGGTAAACTTAAATATTTACTGTCACAAATATTTAAACAATCCACTTTATGTGCTGTCTCGTAGCTTTAAACTTCAAACATCTAAACCACAAACACTCCTGGCCTCTAGGGTTTCAGCTAAGGGGCTGTAGACCTGGACTACTGACCCATTTAATTTTTGTTTTTTCCCCATTTTATTGATACGTATATATGCAACATATAATGTTTACACTGAACTTGAGTATTTTGTGTATATATACTGGCCCATTTTACTGAGGTTCCGGAAGTAAGTCAACACTGAGCGCGCAGCTGAGAATGGCTAAGCTGGGAGCCCTACCCTGGCAGGTGGCACTTCTAGTTGCTAGTGAGGGCAGGGAGACTTTGGCTGTCCTTTATAGAAAAGAACAGATGAAATTTTGCCTGGAACAACTCTCTCAGTGACTCTCTGAGACCCCAACACGAAGTCTGAAGTTCATGGAGCCCGTCTGCCTAGTAGCGCACAAGGGCCCGTGGGTCACAGAGACTTCAGCTAAGGAGGTATAATTTATGAGCCAACCTCCAGGGGCAAGACTTAAATTACTGGCAAGCTGGGTGAAGGTAGGGATTCCACAGGCTGTTAATTAGGAATCAGTCTAATGTCTGCAAGGACGAAGGTCAAGTGCCACGGAGTTGACCTTGCTGGCTGACTGGCGTCATGCCGTCAGGCGGGGGACCTGGGCATGCAGGGTTGGGGGACCTGGGGGAAGCGGAACACTGCAACGGGAAATGGCGAGGTCAGCACATCGCACAAAGGCCAGCTACTGGGAGCAGGGCGCGGGGCTGCTGGGGGCAGGGAGGCGGGGCTTCCTCAGCACCGGCCCCACGGAAAGTCTCAGCGGTGGTTAGGGCACAACTCGGCCTCCAGCACCAGAGAACTCGGCAGGAAAATCAGCTTCCTTCGCCTTTTGCTAACTCAGTCTGCTCACGCATCCCATGGAAAGCCTTCAGTGGCTCCCTGGTGCTCTCCACACCAAGTCCAAACTCCCCCCACAGCACCAGCCTGGCAAGTCTGCCCTCACCCGTCCCTCACCCTGCCGGCTCTCATTTTTGTCCTGGCTGGGCCAGACTCTCCTGGGCTCCCCAGAGGAACCAAGCTTTCTTACTGGGCCTTTTCTAGACCTGCTCGGCTCTCCCCTCTGCCTTATTCCGCTTCTACCTCCTCCTTGACTCTTCGTCTCAGACCTCATCCGAGGCATATTCTTTTTCCAGAAGTTACATTGCCTGTTTTATTTTGAGACAGGGGGTCTCATGCTGTAGTCCAGGCTGGTCCTGAACTCCCTATGTAACCCAGGCTGGCCTTGAAGTCACAGAAATCCTCCTGCCTCAGCCTCCTGAGTGCTGGGATTCCAGGAAAGCACAGCCACGCCTGCCTGATGCGGTACGAGAGAACCGAACCCCGGGCCTTGCGCTTGCTAGGCCAGTGCTCTTAACTGCCGAGCTCCACCCCCAGCCTCGGACTGCCTGGTTTTCAATGTCACGGCTGTGTGTGCTGTGTGACCTTACGTATGTAGTTAGCCTCGCTGGGCCTCTGTTTTCACATCTTTAAAGTGGGAACAGTAATGGTTGCTACCTCGCAGGCCTGCTCTGGGGAGCAAACCAGAAGTTACTTAGCCTTTGGGGAGCATCTCATTAACAACAGAGTGACGGCTGGCTGGAGCTCCACCTGCGTCACAGCGCCTCTCCCGTGGTTGCCCCATTGGGGCGGCCTCCTGCCGGTGTCCCTGCAGGCTGCTGTCCATCTTCCTCACAGATGGAGCCTCCAGCGCCACACCTGTGCAGGGGCCACTTGGTCCCCGCGACCTTGGGGAGTCCTGAGCGCCCTTCCCTCCGATCTGCCCTGGAACCGGGGCTCCCCCAGGGCGGGCCAGCACCATCCCTTCTGTGGAGCAGCTGCCTGGGCACGGGCACGGTGGGGTACAATTAACACCCCTGTTCCTGTGTGCTTTCCAAGGGCACACCCTCTCCAGTGACCTGCAGCCCCCAGCTACATGCCAGCTGCTCTACAGCAGATGCTGTGACATCTTCCGTCCCTAGGGTGATGAGGCACCTGAAACAGAGTTCTGTGGTCAGCAGATACTCAGGGCAGGCCAGGCCACCACTTTCCAGACCTCTCCAGTGCGCACAGCCATAGCACAAAGTCACCCCAAGGTCCCCGCAAGGACCAACGCTGCCACATTATACCCGAGAAAACAGGCCCGGAGAGTGGCCAGCAGAACCTCAGCCTCCGAGATGTCACATGCTACACTCCAGAATGTACGCACTTGTCACGTCACACAGGTAGGGGTTGTTACGTCTGCAGATGGAGTGAGGTTTGCCGATCAGCTGCCTTGCTGGTCCTGAACTCACTATGGAGCCCAGCCTGACCTTGGACTCAGGGCAATCCTTCTGCCTCAGCCTCCCGAGTGCTGGGATTACAGGTGTGTGCCATCACGCCCAGCTTATGTGGTGCTGGAGAATTGAACTTGGGTACTCGGGGCTTGATGTAGCGCTTGCTAGGCGTGCGCTTTA